>CM042421.1:6662332-7132029 GCA_023634145.1 Thymallus thymallus
CCATGGGGCAGAAGTCAGCGTGTTGTTGTGATTCTGGATGGCCAGATTGCTAACAAGAATGACTAGAAACTGCCATGTGGTGAATAGTAGGTGCCTCGTTGAATCTTGTTCTTGATATTTTGTCTTGTTTTGAGGTGTTTTGACTGATTTCATGTCAATGCTAATATGGCTAGAATTCGCTAGCTAGCTAACCAACAACTTTAACAATGTATATGAGAGACAACAAGTGCTCATTGTGCAAGTCTAATTTGTTTTCAATAAATATTTGAGACAAAATATAGTTTACATGTGGTCAACAATCTAAGCCAACCCAGTCTGTTTTGCCCCATAGTTGTGCAGACATTGGTTTTGTTGCTAACCCTATAGAAATAGAAGACTGGGGTTGTTTTCATCAGTTGTGTTCTCTTCTCTCCCACACGTTCTTAAGCAGACAGACACTGGTCTTTGTTGGACAAATCATTAATCTGAACATTAGCAGCAATGGATGTTTTTTTCCACGAATTACAGTGAGGTTTGAAGAGGAAACGGTGTTGCAGTGTGTGTGTGTGTGTGTGTGTGTGTGTGTGTGTGTGTGTGTGTGTGTGAGATACATGGACGTGGTGGAAGGAAAGAGCACCTGGCTCTGTGTGGGTGTCCAGTAAACAGATGGTTGTGGTTGGGGAGACCATCCAAGAGAGAGAAAAACGACACTGTAAATCCCGGGAAATGTGATATGGTATGGAAGTTTGACACTTTCCCCACGACAAGCGAGTCTTCTTCACGCCCAAAAAACGTAATCACAGAATGAATTCAGATGTGTTTCAGATTCAAAGACGAACACACACACACCCCTCACCGAGGTAAAGTTGGTTTTATATTCACACATTCGGACATTCAACAGACATTCACCAAAAGTTAAAATTGTAAAAATCAATAACTAATTCACAGTTTGTCACAGAAACATGAAACTAGGTAAGATTTATTCTATAAATATCTAGCATACTTTTACAACCTTTGTTTTTCAGGACGAATTCCAGTTTTTACTTGATAGAAATACATAAAATCTATCAAATGCCATTTTAAACTGTTTAAATCAATAAATAATTCACAGTTTGTCCACAGAAACATAAAACTAGATATTATTTATTTATTGTGTCACGTTTACAGTTAACCACTAGGTGGCATTAAAAGCATGTTTTAAAAGTTCTCACTCTAAATTAAAGGGACAATCTGTGTGTGGTTGCAGTAACTGTATGACTTGTGAATGTTTTTACAGTCCAGTATGTAACTCTCAACGTAGTACAGTAAACCACACTTTACAACAGCAGCCCTCTTCCTGAGGACAGAGCTAGCCTGGATGCCATAGACATCACAAGAGGTTGATTGGTTGGTGGAACCGTAATTGGGGAGAACAGACTTGTGGTAATGACTGGAGCGGTATCAGTGGAATGGTATCAAATACATCAAACACATGGTTTCCAGGTGTTTGATGCCATTCCATTTGCTCTGTTCCAGACATTATTATGAGCCGTCCTCCCCTCAGCAGCCCCCAGTGGTAGACATGTACTCATCAGGAGGACCACGGTCCACTGCCCCAGCCGTCCTCCCCTCAGCAGCCCCCAGTGGTAGACATGTACTCATCAGGAGGACCACGGTCCACTGCCCCAGCCGTCCTCCCCTCAGCAGCCTCCAGTGGTAGACATGTACTTATCAGGAGGACCATGGTCCACTGCCCCAGTTCCACATATACCAGCTATAGCACATTGCATACCATCTAATACACACACATCAACACCTACACATAGACCACACAGGCATGCCTGCACTAACTGGGAAACATCCTTAACTTACAGTTGACCTTCTATTCTCTATAATAAATATGGATTCACAGAAAGACTATAGTAGTATTCGTGGGTAGTGTTTAAATAGAGCTTTGTGTTCGGAAAACATCGGGTTAATGTGGCGTCTGTGTGTTTATACAAGGGCACCTGTGAGATGATTTCTGAATGTCACTGTTTAGTTTACACTGGGGGAGAGATGTGTGTGGGTGTGTGTTAATGTGTGACTCCAGTCATACCATTGAAAGGTAAACAGACTCTCTGCTTCTCTGGGTCTGCTGTGGGAGCTGGACTAGGAGTTAAACTACTGGCGACACTGGAAGAGGGAGGCAGGGAGGGAGGGAGGGAGGGAGGGAGGGAGGGAGGTAGATAGAGGGAGGGAGAGAAAAAGAGGTAGAGGTAGAGAAAGAGAAAGAGAGCGAGAGAGAGAGAGAGAGAGAGAGAGAGAGAGAGAGAGAGAGAGAGAGAGAGAGAGAGAGAGAGAGAGAGAGAGAGAGAGAGAGAGAGAGAGAGAGAGAGAGAGAGAGAGAGAGGAGAGAGAGAGAGAGAGAGAGAGAGAGAGAGAGAGAGAGAGAGAGAGAGAGAGAGAGAGAGAGAGAGAGAGAGAGAGAGAGAGATAAAGGGAGAGGGCTATCAGAGAGAGAGAAAATGGAGAGATAGAAGGGATAAGGATCTGGGAAAAAACATGGAAAATAAAGATAGAAAGAGAGACACCAACTCTCTCCAAATCTATATACATCCATGTTATAACAGACAGGGTTATGGGGGTGTACTTTTGTAATACGGTACGGGGGAGTGGAAGACTGGAAGTAGAATGGTCCTGAGGTCTCACTTCCTGCTCTGGAGCACCACAGACGCCCCTACGGCCCCTAGCTCAACTTTCTCACGCTGGGAGCCAGAGAACACCAGAGAAGAACACCACCACAGACCCTCCTCTATCCCAGAGATCCCCCTCTGCCCCTATGCCATGCTGCATCGCCATGGAAAACTGTAATGTACATCACTGCTTTCTGATTGCACATTACTTCGGGTTGATTTGTTTGTCTTCGGAGAGAGAGAGAAAAAGAGGGAGAGATAGAGAGACAGTGGGAGAGATAGAGAGAAGGAGAGAGCGAGAAAGAGAGAGAGAGAGAGAGAGAGAGAGAGGGAGAGAAAGAGAGAGGGAGAGTGAGGGAGAGAAAGGGTGAGAGAGAGAGGCGAGAGCATGTGGGCTTTCACAACTTCACAGCTTCCTTAAGTGTCCTGTGGATGACCCACACCACTGTAGCAGCATACGTATTGGGAGCATCAATTCCTAGCACAGCCCTCCGGCAATGGGAATCTGGAAGTTTCTCAAATAACTCAAACTGACCTCACTACCCCTCTTCCACCCCTCCACACCTCCTCCATCCCTATCCCCATCTCATCGTCTCCATCACCTCATCCCAGGCTCTCTGTATCTCACACACACACAGTGTCTTACTGTATTACTTCCTCTGAGAGGTTAGGGGTCAAGGGTCAGGAATCCCCTCAACTGTCTCCAGGGAAACGCAGGGGGATGTGAACCTCCGTCCGACTCTGAACGTTGTCCCTCAACGCTGTCACACACCCCCGTAGCCGCCCCCAACCCACCCCAGAGGCCTTGCAATACACTCCCACACACCCTCTCTTCCTCCTCACACACACTGACACACACGCCCCCGGCACAGTTCTCATGGTGCTGGGTCCCATGGTGGCCCACCCTCCACCCTGTCCTCTGACCTGGCTGTCCCCCAGGGATGTGTTCTTTATCTCGGACACGGAACAACTCCAGGTCCAGGTCCAGGCAGCCGATAGGCCATGTACTGCTGCCACTCTACAACAGGGAGGTCTTCATTCACTGCCTTTCTTCAGAGCCTGTGTATGGTTGTTTCCATTCTGGCTTTTTAATAAATACTGAATTAATCAGATTTGTCATCAATAACTTGAATTAATCAATTGAGTGCAGAGGAAAGACAGAAAGCAGTCGATGCCGAGTGAAATCGAAGTCACACAGGCCCCGAGGACAGAAAAGAATAGAGTACCACTGCTGCACAAACCCAACAATGTGAGCAGATATTACAATGACCAGACAAGCTTACAGGTAACTGACAAAATAAAGGAAACACCAACAAAAAGTGTCTTAATAGGGCGTTGGGCCACCACGAGTCGCCAGAACAGCTTCAATGTGCCTTCGCATAGATTCTACAATTCTTCCACGAGAAATTCCATAATTTGGTGTTTTGTTGATGGTGGTGTCTGAGGCGCCACTCCAGAATCTCCCAGAAGTGTTCAATTGGGTTGAGATCTGGTGACTGACACACACACAAAAACACACACACACACACTCAATAAACCCCCTATGCTCCTGTGAGACCCCTCTTTCAAAGTCACTGAGATGTATTTTTTATGCATGACTCTAAGCATGATGGGATGTTAATTGCTTCATTAACTCAGAAAGCATACCTGTGTGGAAGCAGCTGCATGTTGTATCCCACATTTCCTGCGTTTAGTGTTTCCTTTATTTTTGGCAGTTACCTGTATGTGTATGCATTCAGTGTACTGTAGGTGGAGAATAATGTTGAGGCTGCAGAAACTATAGGAGATACATTCTGTACACACACACACACACAGAGAGACACACACAGAGACACACACACACACACACACACACACACACACAGAGAGACACACAGAGACACACACACACACAGAGAGAGACACACAGAGACACACACACACACACAGAGAGACACACACAGAGACACACACACACACACACACAGAGAGACACACAGAGACACACACACACACAGAGAGAGACACACAGAGACACACACACACACACAGACACACCAGAGGAGGATGGTGGGAGGAGCTATAGGAGGGCGGGCTCATTGTAAATTCCGGAATAGAGTAAATGGATTGGAGTCAAACACGTTGTTTCCATGTGTTTGATGTGTTATGTGCCGTTCCATTGATTCCATTCCAGCCATTACAATGAACCATCCTCCCCCACCCACACACAGTAATACAAAGTAAGAACATTTGAAGTGACCTCTTTTTTTTCATGTACAGCTAATCTTGTAGGGACTCACAATTCAGTCCCATTCAAAATCCTATTTTCCCTAACCCTAAACCTAACCCGTACCCTAACCCTAACCCGTACCCTAACTGTAACACTAACCCTAACCTTAACCCAAAAACCTAACTTTAACCCTAACCCTAAAACTAACACTAGTTCCTAACCCTAACCCTAATTCTAACCCTAACACTAATTCTAACCTAAACCCCCTAGAAATAGTACCTTGTGGGGACTAACAAAATGGTTTAACACATCCACACACACACACACACACATATACACACACACAGGGGGCTAAGAGGAGGAGTTAAAATAGAGCATGTTCCCAAAGTGTGAGTTTTATGGAGTTCTCAGGCTACTGAAGTGGTGTGTGTGTGTGTGTGTGTGTGTGTGTGTGTGTGTGAGTGAGTGAGTGAGTGAGAGGGAGAGAGAGAGAGAGAGAGAGAGAGTGAGTGAGTGAGTGAGTGAGTGAGTGAGTGAGTGAATTTATATTGGTTGGTTTAGTCAGGTGTCAATAAGGTGTTATGTCATTGGCTACAGGTACAGATAGGGAGAGATCCACATATACCCTAATTAAACCATTCCCTGGTCTACCGCTGGAGAAACCAACACCTTGACGGTTAGACCAAGATGAAATGTGTGTCTCAGGGCTACCTCATCACGTGACCATGAGCAACCATTAACGACTCAATGTCCGCGTAATTAGCATAGCAGTCATAATACATTACTGTCAGCGCCCAGGGTAAGACATGGTTATCTATAATAATTTAATAACACTGTTATAATGAAGCATTATGGAAGGGCACATCATGGCAACTGTTCTCGGAGACAGCGAGCAGGTGTTGTCTGCAAGCAATAGTCTACTCAATCAATCATCTTAATCAGGAGAAATCATTCATTCATTGATGAGGAAACATGGTCACAGTGTAGCCTAGTGTAGGCTATTACATAATTCACCCTAACACACTCATCTTTCGTGCAGTTTGTTGATTTATTTCTATCGGCGTAATGGGCGCGTGATCTATCGATCATTTATTACCAATATACGTTTTATTTTACCTTAACGAGAACAGAACTGTCTGAAACGTTTACCTAGATCATTTGGTTAAACCGGCGGAAAAAAACAAACGTTAAGTGATCGCTTACGCGGTTTTTAAGGTGACCTAAATAACGTGATAAGGCTTTTACACACTCAGTGCGATATTTCTGCACAAAGCCACGTATATCCCCGGTGTAGAAGTAGACGCAATAATCATACGATGCTGCTACAGATTATTCGGGCGCAGTTCTAATGGAATGGATGAATTCGACAGAACGCGGTTAAAAAACTGACTGAACACAGCTGAGCCGTAGATAGGGTAAGTGATGCCAATAGCGTACTTACTGCATACATGGTCTCAGAAAGCCTAATATTTATTTAATTGTAATCGGTATGATGTTAATATTCACAAATTGTCATGTCACATGATGTGTACACCTTGTCATATGTAAACAGAACACCTCGAGATCTGAAGACGGTTCCAAATGATATAATGATTAGTATACAAAACGAAGTTTTTTTGCCTACAATAATTGCACATTCCTAATGGCAATGACAAGTGCTAACTTCACATATAGGTCTGATTCATCGTTGTAACTGCTGATGGCATACATCTATAGGCTACTGGTTCATTGCGCCTAACAATAGAATTGAAGCCTAGAGCTCCGTTGTACACTAGCAGATCCAAGGTCCTCCCATGTCGTTGTAGGAGGCATGTCAATTCCAAGTCTCAACAAGATGGACAAATCGTATAAATTTATATTCAGTCACAGAATACAGTTTGTGTCTTCATAAAAATATGTAAATATTTACTGAAGCCTTTGCCTAAAAAAATGTAACCCTCTTAAAAATATGAATATGTTTTACAAAACCGCAACTTTATGTTGTAGCCAACCATTCCTAGAGTATGCCAACCATTCCTACAGTATGCCAACCATTCCTACACATGTACCTTATCCCACCGCATGGTTGGTGGTGGAACCTAGCGGCAGGGAAATTTGCCTCACCAGACTTCGTCAAGTTTTGAAATCCGATAGGGGGGAGAAGCATGGCCAGCGGATGCGCGAAAGCCTAAAAATAATCACCACCAATGCTGTGTGGTTTCTGTCTCCAAAAAACAGGCAACCTGAATGAAACCGCGTCAATAAGGACACTTCTTGAGGTAAGCTACATTGATCTATCATTATTCTATTATGGTCGTGTATGCTATGTTGTGCCATGTGTTCAGCTACAGGGTCATTATAACTCACAGGAGAAAGGTCTGAAAACAACGCTTCTTGTGAGTGGTGTTGAGTTCTTATCAGAACAGAAAACCACTTTCCAACTTCAATTGGACAACTACTTGTATAATATGCATTTTGTATATTATAGCCCTATATAAATATTAGGCCTATGCGTTTTAACATCGTTTGTCAACATTTGTTTGCTTAATGTTTTAATGTGATTGGCTACATCATTTTGAGAGCCAACAGGACTGCTAGATAGGGCTGAAATAAGACGAGCAGTTCTTGGATGCCTGTAATGCTTCTCTAGAATAAACCTTGTTTTCTATCATCAGAACAGGTCATTCCTTATCAAGGTGAACCATCATTTCATGTCTTGAAAAACACAATAAAGCAGAGGTATGTTTGTGTAGTAAGATATTCCAGTTTGACTTGTGTTGTTGTGTTGTGCCTTGAAGAACTGGTGTAGGCAGGTGAATAGCAGTGCAGTGCTGTTTCTGTCAGTGTTGTCAACCATGTCAACAGAGGTTAGTGAGGTGTCTGGAGTCAAGGACAGGCATTAACACACATTGCATGACAAAAAGTCAAGTCTTGGGAAGTAGTATGGCACATTCCTCCCTTATAAGGATTATTGATCAATGTAAAAGCTTTAAGCAGGTGTCTCTATATTGAAAGCACTGTATCCGTTGGCTAATGTTATTTGAATCATAAAAGCACTTTAGTCTTACTAATGTATCCTGTGTTTTTTTAAAAAGCTTATTAAAAGAGCATTAACGCTAGACCACTTTCATTCTTTACCTCTCCATTGTCCAGCCACTAGACTAGCTGGTGCTCTTGACTTGACTGACAGTTTTGCTGACCATTCATGATGCTCTGTTGTGCCTTGACCCTCCCCCCAGGCTTCTCTGGACCAATAAGGTGACATGGCTGGCCTGTCGTTCTGTGGCAACAATGTGACCAAGAACGCCTACAGTGTGGTTACGGGGATGTTGAACAATGGCTGCTTTGTGGACGCCCTCAACCTGGTCCCTCATGTCTTCCTGCTCTTTATCACCTTCCCCATCCTCTTCATCGGTACGTGAACCATGCATAGTCCTCTACCTTCATGATGTGTGTGTGTGTGACCACCTTTAATCTAGTCACCTTTTCTCCTAGAGATCACACAGAACACTGATCTCTAAAGGTTTAACAGAAACAGGAACAGAATGGGTTCAGATGGGGACAGAATGGGTTCAGAAGTGGACAGAATGGGTTCAGAAGGGGACAGAATGGGTTCAGAAGGGGACAGAATGTGTTCAGAAGGGGACAGAATGGCTTTAGCTCTGATGGTCTGTGTTTGTGTTTGTGTGGGTGATTAAGTGGGCGTGTGCGTGACAATCCCAAAGCAACATGATTCAAGGAAGCCTTTGGTAACAGTCCTTCCATCCCCCACACGTGCTTCACCAACAGAAAACAGTATTAAAATGTTGCACTATATTCAAGCTACTTGCCATTCTTTCTAATCTTTCAGTCTCACCGTTCAGATAAACCCTTGAAGAAAGCATAATGAGTACTGACCACAGACTGGGTTTAATCAATTCCACTGTAACAGACTCGCAGTACTGTGTAGAAGATAGGGAACTCTGTGTAATCTTGTGCCAGACAGTCAGCACTGGTCTGTACAGTATGTGTTCTTCATTGATCTGCTGGCTGTCAGTCTCATTTTCACCCATCAACATAAAGCAGCTTTCCCCAGACCACAGAACAGCTGGTTAGACTCCTAGTCTTGGCCCAGCCTTTATCCAACTGAGGAGGAGGACTGTGGGATTGTGGTCTCTAAGTTGTTTTGGGGACTGTGAGAACACATATCAAAACACATTTTCTTGAAGAACAGGTCAGATGCGAAGTCTCAGCATCACTCTCTTATCGTGGAATTTCCCAAATCACATACATTCGGCTAGCTAACAGCTAACTTTACGTGGATAAATTAGCTAGGTAATTATCTCTGAATATCACATACATTTGGCTAGCTAACAGCTAACTTTACGTGGATAAATTAGCTAGGTAATTATCTCTGAATATTCTTTGATTTGCTTGCCAGATGTAGTGATGAGGACGATTACAAGCTCTTTCCAAAAGCCTTCTCTGATGAAGCAAGCTAAATTACAGACGTTAGCTAGTTAGCTACATGGCGATTGCTGAATGGATATGCTACCCTCACGTACTGTAGCCTATCTGAAATGACATTAGCTATGTTTACTGATGGTGAATAGCATGCAGTTACTGGCTGAATAACTATAATATGGAGCTACATGTAAACATTTTCTTTGCATGGAATAATCGAAAATGAATTGGTGATCCTATTAGAACCACATTTAGTTGGTGACATTTAATTCCTCGAAAATGGCACGCAGTTGTCAATTGTTTTAGCAGAGCTGGGGGCCTCTCTGCCCACCAGCAGACATGTCCAACTGGCAGGATTAGTGTTCAGAAAGGTTTCTGGACACTTCTATGTTTGTCAGGTTTAGTGTCCAGAGACCTCTCTGGAGAACTCTATATTGGTTGTGTTGTGTGGTCCCTAATTGGAGGAAGCTGCGCTGCGTTGCCTCTAATTGGGGATCCCATTCAAGGTTGCTGCCTGCCCACCTGTGTGTGGGTTTTTGTGTTTGTGCATTTGCACACCAGTTCATGGTCGCGGTCTCTCCTTTTGTTTGTTGTTTTTGCCTAGTAAAAGGAATGGCTTCCTATCACAGCTCTGCGCCTCGGGTCCTGTCTCATTGCAACCATGATACCAACGTTCTACACCTTACCGCAACGTTTATTGATAACAGTCTATTGTTGTGTTGTTCTATAAGGTCTACTCTTGGGAAACTGACTGAGTGTGGTTGTTACTCATCTGCTTAATGGGAATGGCTCTGACTCTCAGCCCAGTCCCTGAGGAAAACATTAATTGATGCTTCCTGGTGAAATCTTTGTGTGTGTGTGTGTGTGTGTGTGTGTGGTGAGGTGGGACGACGACACTGTAACACTCTACAAGGATGGACAGCGTTAAGCAAAGCTATAATCTTTAGTTGGTTTCTATTTCTGTGATACTGTATGTTCTGAATGTTTACTTTGACCAATTAGACTCACCATTAGTCTTAAAGGTTTACAAACAGTTCAAGTTCAACATTAGAGTTAAAAGTTTACAAACAGTTAAAGTTAACCGTTAGTCTTAAAGGTTTACAAACAGTAAAGTTTAAAACTGTTAAAGTTGATCATTAGTCTTAAAGGTTTACAAACAGTTCAAGTTCACCATTAGACTTAAAGGTATTCATACAGTTAAAGTTGACCATTGAGGGAACTTGCCAAAGTTGCCTGCATTGTCCAAGAGTTTGGCAGGATTACTTTTGTGATCCGCTACTACCCAACCCTGTGTGTTTGCATGTCTTACGCATGTGTACTTATGTTCGTGCTTATGTAAGTGTGTGCAGTGGTGGAAAAAGTAACCATTTGTCATACTTGCGTAAAAGTAAAGTAAAATATTACTTGAGTTAAAGTACGGGTTTTAAATATACTTAAGTATCAAAAGTAAAAGTATAAACATTTTAAATTCCTTATATTAATCAAACCAGACGGCACCATTTTCTAGTTTTTTATTTATGGATAGCCAGGGGCACACTCCAACACTCAGACATTATTAACAAACAAAGCATGTGTGTTTAGTGAGTCCGCCAGATCAGAGGCAGTAGATGACCAGGGATGTTCTCTTTCCTGTCCTGCTAAGCATTAAAAATGTAATGAGTACTTTTGGGTGTCAGGGAAAATGTATGGAGTAAAAAGTAGATCATTTTCTTCAAGAATGTACAGTAGTGAAGTAAATAAGAATTTGTTCTTAACTGACTTGCCTAGTTAAATAAAGGTTAAATAGATCCACCATAACACCTGGCTCCACTTCCCTCCCCCTAGGCTGGGGCAGTCAGAGCTCTAAGGTTCAGATCCACCATAACACCTGGCTCCACTTCCCGGGACACAACCTTCGCTGGATCCTCACATTCACTCTGTTGTTTGTCCACGTCTGTGAGATCGCTGAGGGGATCGTCTCCAACAAGTAAGAACCCCCTTAAACTACTTGCTTCTACCAAAGGAGTAGTCTACTGTGAAAAAGAAAACATTAGTAGCTGGCCAGAAGCCAGCATGAGATTTGGTTCTGGGATGCTGGGATTACAGAAGAAGCGCTATTCCTCTCTGTCATTGTTGTACCCTAAAATGAACGGCTCCCACATTTCTAGTGCAGTTGAATTTCCTTTCTTCCCTCCAGACCAATGTTTATAGAAAAATGAAACCAATGACCCTCAAAATAACCCTACTCTCCAGTTTACCCAGACACAAGCTATGATCGGAGCCATCATCTGATGCGTCACAAACCCTGCATCGCTCCACGTTAAAACCTGTTGATTGCACAGCGTGCTTCTTTAGTGGCTGAAGCTAGCAACTCCCTTCGGTGAACAGTTTCAGTGGGGTCGCGAAAAAAATTATAAAAATACAATTGTATTAAGTAAATGTATTTATTGGTTTCTTTTAATTTGATAATTTATTGGTTTCTTTTAATTTGATAAGAAGGTTATTTGTTGATGTAAAAATCAAAATTGACAGATTGTGAGGTTGTGATAACTTCTTGCTAGAAATGGGGTCCCCGCTGAAAAAGTTTGAACACCACTGGGTTAACTGAATGAGACTGAATACAATATCAATCTATAAACCAGAGATCCGTTATGAATATCAAAGTGTCTTAATTTCTTTGAATATTGATGGAATCTCCTGTCTCTCTATCCGTTCAGACAGATGGACACCAATCACCTCCACCTCTTTATGCCAGCGTTTATGGGTTTCATAGCAGCCACTACATCTGTGGTGTACTACCACAACATAGAAACCTCCAACTTCCCCAAACTACTGCTGGGTGAGTCAAAATGATACCATCAGTACATTCATTTTCTCCAAATGAACAATTAGTGTTTGCGCAGTGCTGAATTAGCCTCACTTTGGTGCAGTAGTTTAGAGGCTATGGCATATGGCCCAAACACTGTTAGCTATACATGAACCATTATGCTCTACATAATAAAGTATACTTGTAATACATCTCTGGGAAAAGTAGTGCACTACATAGGGAATAGGGTGCCATGTTGGACTAAACCACTAACTGACCATCCTCCTCCTTCCCCAGCTCTGTTTATCTACTGGGTTCTGGCGTTCATCACCAAGTCCATCAAGCTGTGGAAGTTTGCAGAGTACGGTGTTGGAGTGCAGCACCTGAGGTTCTGTATCACAGCCTTGCTGGTCGTTCTGTACGGACTCCTCATGGCTGTAGAGATCAACGTCATCAGGGTCAGGGTGAGTTAGAACACTGGTGAACTGACTTCTTCCTGGGTCAGGGGTCAAGGGTCATAGAGGTTCTATATAAAGAGAAGAAGGAAGGGGAGGATGTGATGTGTGTGTGTGTGTGTGTGTCCATCTGTGTGTGTGTCCTTGTGTCCGCTCAGAGGTACGTGTTCTTCGCCAACCCCCAGAAGGTAAAGCCTCCAGAGGACCTTCAGGACCTGGGTGTGAGGTTCCTCCAGCCCTTCGTAAACCTCCTCTCCAAGGCCACGTACTGGTGGATGAACCCCCTGATTATAGGTTTGTTTCCTAGGTTCCTTCCTTCCAGGAGTTTTTCCTGGCTACTGTGCTTCCGCTTCTGCAATGATTGCTCTTTGGGGTTTAGGTTCGGTATCTGTAAAGTACTTTGTGACAACTGCGGATGTAAAAAGGAGTTTGATTGATGTACAGTTATTTTGATGGCTTGATCACAGGAGCACATAAAAGGCCCATTGAGCTGAAGAAGATAGGCAAGCTGCCCATCGCCATGAGAGCCCTCACCAACTACCTGAAGCTCAAAGACGCCTACGAGGATCAGAGGGTGAGTGGAGGAGAGAGCAGAAGAGTTTAATACCCTACTTCTGACAGTGACATACCATTCAATGGATCCCCAGTGCAGTGACATACCATTCAATGGATCCCCAGTGCAGTGACATACCATTTCAATGGATCCCCAGTGCAGTGACATACCATTCAATGTATCCCCAGTGCAGTGACATACCATTCAATGTATCCCCAGTGCAGTGACATACCATTCAATGTATCCCCAGTGCAGTGACATACCATTTAATGGATCCCCAGTGCAGTGACATAACATTTCAATGGATCCCCAGTGCAGTGACATAACATTCAATGGATCCCCAGTGCAGTGACATACCATTCAATGTATCCCCAGTGCAGTGACATACCATTCAATGTATCCCCAGTGCAGTGACATACCATTCAATGTATCCCTAGTGCAGTGACATACCATTCAATGTATCCCCAATGCAGTGACATACCATTCAATTTATCCCCAGTGCAGTGACATACCATTCAATGGATCCCCAGTGCAGTGACATACCATTCAATGGATCCCCAGTGCAGTGACATACCATTTCAATGGATCCCCAGTGCAGTGACATACCATTCAATGGATCCCCAGTGCAGTGACATACCATTCAATGGATCCCCAGTGCAGTGACATACCATTCAATGGATCCCCAGTGCAGTGACATACCATTTCAATGGATCCCCAGTGCAGTGACATACCATTCAATGTATCCCCAGTGCAGTGACATACCATTCAATGTATCCCCAGTGCAGTGACATACCATTCAATGTATCCCCAGTGCAGTGACATACCATTTCAATGGATCCCCAGTGCAGTGACATACCATTCAATGGATCCCCAGTGCAGTGAAATACCATTCAATGGATCACTGCTTTGATTTAATTAAAACATTCTGATCAGATTCCCTACTGTTAAAACTTTGTGTAGATACTTAGATATATTACACATGTGCTGGCCCGGTATACGTTTGAATACATTTCCAATGACTGTCCATTATAATATAGTCTCGCGAACCGTAATCAGCTAGTCTCATTTTCACTCTGAGATGAAGGTTCATTGTAGTGGAACTCTCCTGCCCTTTGTACTTGTAACCCTTCCATTCCTGTCCCCTCCCCATCCCTGTCCCCTCCCCATTCCTGTCCCCTCCCCATCCCTGTCCCCTCCCAGCAGAATGCAGAGGACCCAGAGAAGACTCCGTCCATCTGGCGCTCTATGTACCGGGCTTTTGGCCAACCCATCCTCCTCAGCAGTACCTTCCGTTACCTGGCTGATCTGCTGGGCTTCGCCGGGCCGCTCTGCATCTCTGGCATTGTGAAACACCTCAACACCGAGCCCATCAAGGGAGGCAGTGTGGTGTGTATGTGGCTGAAGTTGACAGGACTGCATAGTAACATAACTCTGTTCCTGGTACTATAATTACTGTTCCCATCGGCCCATAACTCTGTTCCTGGTACTATAATTACTGTTGCCATCGGCCCATAACTCTGTTCCTGGTACTATAATTACTGTTCCCATCGGTCCATTACTCTGTTCCTGGTACTATAATTACTGTTCCCATCGGCCCATAACTCTGTTCCTGGTACTATAATTACTGTTCCCATCGGCCCATAACTCTGTTCCTGGTACTATAATTACTGTTCCCATCGGCCCATAACTCTGTTCCTGGTACTATAATTACTGTTCCCATCGGCCCATTACTCTGTTCCTGGTACTATAATTACTGTTCCCATCGGCCCATTACTCTGTTCCTGGTACTATATATACTGTTCCCATCGGCCCATATCTCTGTTCCTGGTACTATATATACGTTCATCCCTCCTATGTTCCTATATCACGTCTATTATGGCTCGTTCAAGTCATTCAATTTGATACAGCAGACGTCTTGTTTGTGTGACACATTCTTCCATGTTGTTGTGACTGTTGGCTAGTTAGCTCCATAGAGATACATAGTTTATTAAATAGTTAGCTCACTGTCTGACGCTGTGGGTTGTGTCATCGACATCGTACCGCCATGAGGGCGCAGCAGGGTGTTCTGCTGGTCCTCTCATGATGACTCACTTCCTCTGTGATGTCACTGAGGCGTCGACAGCCCCGTCCCTGTCCCAGCCACCACGTCACCCCCATTAAGCCAATTATATTATAGACACAAATTATCACACAGTGTATTTCACACACTCACACACACACAGATACAGAAACTGACACACGCTCACACACACACACACACGCTCACACACACACTTTCCTCAACACACACCAGAAATGTATTTAGGACACATAAATAAACTATACGTGGACCTGTGGGGAGTCAGCAGCACTGAACTGATTAACTAAAGTAGAGTATCATGCACAGTGCCAGTGTTAGAGGGCTGAACTGAGGAACTTCTCTCTAAAGTGAAGCATCATGCACAGTGCCAGTGTTAGAGGGCTGAACTGAGGAACTTCTCTCTAAAGTGAAGCATCATGCACAGTGCCAGTGTTAGAGGGCTGAACTGAGGAACAGAGAGTTTAGGGTGAAGTACTGCAGGCGTGCATTTCTGAGTGACATGGAAAATTCCTCACTCATCTCACACTCTCTCACTCTCTGTCCTTCTCTGTGTGTGACAGGGTCTGGGTAGTGACATGGTCTGGGTAGTGACAGGGTCTGGGTAGTGACAGGGTCTGGGTAGTGACAGGTCCTGCTTTGTACAGTCCCCTACCTCTGCTCTAACCTACTATCTGTGTGTGTGTGTGTGTGTCTCAATCTATCAGGTCGACGATTTCGGGGTCTACTTCATGTCGTCCACTGAGCTGCTCCAGAATACGACAGTGCTGGCTGTTCTGCTGTTCCTGGCCCTGGTGCTACAGCGAACCTTCCTACAGGCCTCCTACTATGTCACCATAGAGACCGGCATCAACCTCCGTGGAGCCCTGCTGGTGAGTGACTGGAGGATTCTTGGATGTCCCGATTCTCCACCCTTTACCCAAAGTGTTCACTTGTTCAGTCTCTTGACGGGAGTTTCCACCATTGTTCAATTCATTACGGGGAGTGGGGAGGTGTCAAAATGAAGTGGAGAATCGGAACAGCCATAGACAGTCACAGAAGTGCTGTATCTAGTAGTTTGTTAATGTCCTCTGTCCGGTCTGTTTCCTAGGCGATGATCTACAACAAGATCCTGCGTCTGTCCACCTCCAACATGTCCATGGGAGAGATGACCCTGGGCCAGATCAACAACCTGGTTGCCATAGAAACCAACCAGCTCATGTGGTTCCTCTTCCTGTGCCCCAACCTCTGGGCCATGCCAGTGCAGGTGGGTTTTAGATAGAATTCAGCTTGTGTCGAAATTTACTTTTTGTAGCAGGTTAGGAGAACTTACACAGAAGGTTAGGAGAATTAACGTAGCAGGTTAGGATAATTAGGTAAAGGTTATGAAAAGGGTTAGGGTTACCTAAAATGCCAAAAAAAACATTTGATGTCAATTTGACATGAATGCAGGTGGGGCCATGCTGTCAATCTATCTGGACATATTCTCTATGTATGATCCCAATCTATGTATGTCACAACCCAATCTTAAAGTGGGTGCCAAAGCATGATTTGGTCCCAGAATATGGGCTAATATATCCCTAAAAACACCCTAATAACTCCCTAATAACCCTCTAATATATCCCTAATAAATCCCTAATATATCCTTAATAACTCCCTAATAACTCCCTAATATATCCATAATAACTCCATAATAACCCCCTAATGTATCCCTAATAACTCCCTAATAACTCACCTAATAACTCCATAATATAGCCCTAATAACTCCCTAATATATTCCTAATATCTTTGTGTTGTGTTCCTGCTCAGATTGTTATGGGCGTGATCCTGCTGTACTACCTGTTGGGGACCAGTGCTCTGATTGGAGCTTCAGTCATCGTTCTGCTGGCTCCAGTCCAGTACCTGATCGCTACCAAGCTGGCTGACACCCAGAAGAGCACCCTGGTGAGTCACCCTCTGTTCACTTTAAGCCACTCAGGTTGAACACTGCCTGCACCAATCCCTTAGATCGTAGTTTCACTATAACTTTAGATATGAACCTGTAAGCTTTACCATTAATAAATGGCCTACATTTGAGTGATTTCAGTTATTTTCTGTTGTGATGAGGGAAACAGTATATGATGAGGAAACAATAGCCTTTAAACACAGTTGAAATTAGAAAATATTAATCTTTCTGATACCCATTCTGTGGTTTGATTCTTCACTAAGGCATCTCCCTCTTCTGACAGGACCACTCTACAGACCGTCTGAAGAAGACCACAGAGATTCTGAAGGGGATCAAGCTGCTGAAGCTGTACGCCTGGGAGAACATATTCTGTGACAGCGTAGAAGACACCAGGGGCAAGGAGCTCACCAGCCTCCGCACCTTCGCCCTCTACACCTCCATGTCTAGTAAGGCACACATACACACACACACCTTCGCCCTCTACACCTCCATGTCTAGTAAGGCACACATACACACACACACCTTCGCCCTCTACACCTCCATGTCTAGTAAGGCACACATACACACACACACCTTCGCCCTCTACACCTCCATGTCTAGTGAGACACACACACACATGCACATATGCACACATGCACACATGCTAACGCACACGCACGCGCGCACACACACACACACACACACACACACACACACACACACACACACACACGTTTGCTCTCCACACATTCAATAAGACACACACCCGTCCTCTGTTACTTTATAATAGCTATCGCTCCCTTTCATTTGAGCTGAAATACAACTTCATTTTGTTCAGTAAGACACTCGCACTGCTTCTGTTTTGTTCTCATGCATTCCTTTATATTTGGGGCTCAGTTTGACTTAAGAGCTTTGACGTTGTCTTAAGTCAAACTGTTCTCTCAGAATGCTCTCTGTTGTTACATAATATGATCTCTTTTTCTCCCCAGTTTTCATGAATGCTGCTCTCCCCATCGCTGCTGTGCTTGTGGTAAGAGCGTTTCTCATCATTCCTGTGTGCTGCAGGCACATTTTAGGCTAGTGTTTTGCCAGCTCTGAAATCTGGTAACAATACTGAACTGAGTAACTGTTTGTCCCTGTGTCTCTTTCAGACGTTTGTCAGCCACGCCCTGATCAACGAGACCCGACCCAGCCCCTCGGAGGCCTTCGCTGCTCTGGCCCTCTTCCACATCCTGGTCACCCCACTGTTCCTGCTCTCCACCGTGGTCCGCTTCGCAGTCAAGGCCCTGGTCAGGTGAGAGGCCTACTGAGGATGCCCAGGGATACTGAAAACTGGATAGCTACCAGCTAGACAGTCTGCTGGAATCTTATTTGTATCATAGCAGTGTTATTTGTGTGTGTGTGTGTGTGTGTGTGTGTGTGTGTGTGTGTGTGTGTGTGTCTGTGTGTGTCTGTGTGTCTGTGTGTGTGTTTGTGTATATCCTATCATGTCCTATCCTGTCCACAGCGTCCAGAAGCTGGGTGAGTTCCTGCAGAGCGATGAGATTGGCGATGACAGCTGGAGGAACGGAGACATGTCTGTGTCCTTAGAGGCCTGTAAGAAACACCCTGGGGTGGTGAGTACACACACACACACACACCGCCACTATTACAGAACACTGCCCCCATGCAGGCCTGAGTCGTGTTTAGTAGGGCACACTGAAGCAAAATGTAAACAAAACAGTACATTAAAAGGTGTGTTTCTTATTGGACAAGTCGAGGTAGTCTCTTACTGTTTCAGTCTATTTATTCAGTTTGGTCCCTAATGAACATGACCCAATTACTTTTGTCTCCCCCTGCCAGAGCAGCTAATGCTAGCCATTCAGCCAGCACAGCACAGAGCCTAGTCCGGGAGCTATTCATTTACACACAGCATGTAATACAGCTACTACTGTGTCACAGCAGGATTTAGACAGCTCCCAACATGGCTAATGGACTCCTCAGGAAGATAGGGAACATTTTGTTGTTATGATGGTTTTCGTCTGACCACGTTTAAGATCCAACATGTGTTTCTAACTTAAAGCTTTTGGTAAGTGTATGTTTGGGCAGAGCAGATTTGGTCTCTGTAAAAGGAGTAGCTGTAACTACACACCGTGTCAATCTGAATCTCTCCCAGGAGTTGTTAAGTAGCTGGTTGCTGGTGTCTCATCATGTCCTCAGCTGTTCTCTGGACTTTAACAGGTTTATTTCTGTGTTGGAATTCTCAGAAGGAGTGGAGGGAGACAGAGACCGAGTGGTGGAGGGGATAGTGTGAGATGGAGGAGCCATTTGTTTAGGGCTGAAGAATGGATGAAGAGATTGGTGTCTTGGGGAGGTGGAGGGGAGGAGGTGATTGGAGGTGTTAGTGTTGGATGTTTAGGGCTGAACGATGGAGGTATGGAGAGAGGGAGGAATGGCTTGGGGATGAGGGGTAGGGGATAAGAAGCTCCCTCTGGGGACAGCCTCAGTCAGGGTCTGAGTGGGGGACCTCCCTGGAGGTTACAGCGGATGAGGGGCCAAGTTTATCACTTAATGCAATCTCTCTTTCTCTTTTTATCACCCTCCCTTCATCTCCCTCTCTCCATTTCTGTCTTTCATTCTATCCCTCCCTCTCTCTCCCGCCCTCTCTCTCCCCTCTCCCTCTTTTTCTCTCGCTCCCTCCCTCTCCCCTCTCCCTCCCTATCTCTCCCTCCCTACCTCTCTCTCTCCAGACCAAGGCTATAAACAGGAAGCAGCCCCTGCTTTACCAGAGGGACAGCTATGAGCAGCCAGCACGCAGGACGCTGCGGCCCAACGAGACTGAGGACGTGGCAGTCAAGGTCAGGGGTCAAAGTTCAACACCTCAACAAGTTCATTGGCCCTTCTTCTCAGGACCTGTGACACACATACAGCACCGTACACACTCGCTGACTGCATGCACGGACATAGGACTCACAGACACGTTTTAGCTCACGTACATGTGCAGCCACATGTATGCACGTAGACACATACACAAGCAGAGGCTTCTGAGCTAGAGTCTGACAGTTGTCATCAAACCGTACTGTATGTAACCTTTTTGTCACATCCTCCCGGTCATACACTCTAATAACACATAACACCACAGATGTTACCACTGTCCATCTCTCACAGCAGATGTTTCATCTCTTGGCCTGTCCATTGTGTGAAACGCACCCTGAGGAGAAGTAAACATGAACCACATCATGAGTCAGAGGCAGGGGATTCTCATGAGAACAGAGAGCCCAGTGCCTTGTGTCATTAACTGACATGTTCTCAGCCCCTGTTCTGGTCTCTTTGAGGTCCACATCCTGTTGCTATCCCTGTGGACCCACAGCATTATTGTAGGCAGTCTGTTAATGAGCTTGGGGGCAGCAGGAGGGTCCGAGGGTCGAATGAATGGGCTGCTGCTGTGTGTGAACCAGACAAATCCTCTTTCTCTGTCTCCTCTCCCATCACCCCTTCTCTCTGCCTCTAACTTCCTCTCCTCTCCCATCACCCCTTCTCTCTGCCTCTCTAACTTCCTCTCCGTCTCCATCACCCCTTCTCTCTGCCTCTCTAACTTCCTCTCCTCTCCCATCACCCCTTCTCTCTGCCTCTCTAACTTCCTCTCCGTCTCCATCACCCCTTCTCTCTGCCTCTCTAACTTCCTCTCCGTCTCCATCACCCCTTCTCTCTGCCTCTCTAACTTCCTCTCCTCTCCCATCACCCCTTCTCTCTGCCTCTCTAACTTCCTCTCCGTCTCCATCACCCCTTCTCTCTGCCTCTCTAACTTCCTCTCCTCTCCCATCACCCCTTCTCTCTGCCTCTCCACCTTCCTCTCTGTCTCCATCACCCCTTCTCTCTGCCTCTCTAACTTCCTCTCCGTCTCCATCACCCCTTCTCTCTGCCTCTCTAACTTCCTCTCCGTCTCCATCACCCCTTCTCTCTACCTTCTTCTCTGTCTCCATCACCCCTTCTCTCTGCCTCTCTAACTTCCTCTCCGTCTCCATCACCCCTTCTCTCTATCTTCTTCTCTGTCTCCATCACCCCTTCTCTCTGCCTCTCTACCTTCCTCTCCGTCTCCATCACCCCTTCTCTCTGCCTCTCTACCTTCCTCTCTGTTTCCCATCACCCCTTCTCTCTGCCTCTTTTCCTCCCTCTCTGTCTTCTCTTCCATCTTATCCCACCATCTCTGCCTCCCATCTCACCCCTACTTCCTCTACTCCCTCTCTACCTCTCTCTACCTCTATCCCTGCCTCCCTATCCCTACTCCCCCATCCCCTCTGGTCCCCACCCCCTGTAACAGCCGCTCTGACTATTTACAAACTTAATTTAACAAGTCTCTTTTCTCAGCGGTAATAAGATGTCTGTCTTTCATTTTTAACTTGTATTTATTAGTTCTGTGTCACTGAATCTCAGATCCTGTGTGATGCGTGTGGTTTTTGATGGAAGGGAGGGGGGATTACTGGATATAATAAACGGTGGAATCGGACAAGACATTAAACACAACATAGCTATGTAAACATTATATTTGCCATACAGAACTAAATTCTAAATGACTTCTATGTACACACACATATGTAAACCACTAGCTGCAGACTATTAAATGTATGCTCCATGTCTAAACCACCAGCTGCAGACTATTAAATGTAGGCTCCATGTCTAAACCACCAGCTGCAGACTATTAAATGTATGCTCCATGTCTAAACCACCAGCTGCAGACTATTAAATGTATGCTCCATGTCTAAACCACCAGCTGCAGACTATTAAATGTATGCTCCATGTCTAAACCACCAGCTGCAGACTATTAAATGTAGGCTCCATGTCTAAACCACCAGCTGCAGACTATTAAATGTATGCTCCATGTCTAAACCACCAGCTGCAGACTATTAAATGTATGCTCCATGTCTAAACCACCAGCTGCAGACTATTAAATGTATGCTCCATGTCTAAACCACCAGCTGCAGACTATTAAATGTATGCTCCATGTCTAAACCACCAGCTGCAGACTATTAAATGTATGCTCCATGTCTAAACCACCAGCTGCAGACTATTAAATGTATGCTCCATGTCTAAACCACCAGCTGCAGACTATTAAATGTAGGCTCCATGTCTAATGCTTTTCTGTCAGCCTACTAATCCCACTATATCCTGTTCAGGTGACCAGTGGATTCTTCACGTGGGGAAGCAACTTGTCAACGTTGTCCGACATCAACATCTGCATCCCAACAGGTAACCGGATCCTGCTGGGAACACCATGGCAACGCCAGGCTGTGTCCTGTTTAGGAGGTCGTCAACAGTCAGTGTAGTATATCTAACACCAGCTGTGTGTGTGTTTGTGTGTGTGTGTCTGTGTGTGTGCGTGCGTGCGTGCATGTGCGTGTGTGCGTGCGTGCGTGCGTGCGTGTGGGTGTGTGTGACAGTGTAGTATATCTCCCTGCTTTGACCTCATGGCCAATGGCCCGTCAGATATGACAGCTAGTCTGCTAAGACAAGCAGGATAGACATATCCTGCTATACCACTATTTTCTGCAGCTGAGGGAGTAGAAGTGTAATGTAGGAAATGTGAGGCTGGTGGGAGGAGCTATAGGAGGGCGTATCAAACACATCAAACGTATGGAAACCACATGTTTGACTCCAATCCATTTATTCCATTCTAGCCTTTATAATGAGCCCGTCCTCCTATAGCTCCTCCCCCAACCTCCACTGATGTGGAAACATGACGGCTCTAAATTGAGTGTGTAAAGATATTCCAATATCCTATCCTACTTTTAAGCTTTATCCAGAGCTGTAACAGACGTAATCAATGTAAGATTGACATAGAACAATCTGTTCTCTCTAATGCTTTATATAGTGTCTTCTTACTTACCAGACAGTATATCCTGTGTCTGATATCTCCAGGTCAGCTGACCATGATCGTGGGCCAGGTGGGTTGTGGGAAGTCGTCCCTGTTACTGGCCATGCTGGGAGAGATGCAGACGCTCAGTGGAAAGGTCTACTGGAGCAAGTGAGTGGTACCAACCACCATAAGCTACATGTTAGAAGTGCTATAATTAAGCAATTATGCACAACGCAACGCAGAGTGCCAGGACACAGTCCTTAGCCGTGGTATACTGGCCATATATCACAAACCCCTGAAGTGCCTTATTGCTATTATAAACTGGTTACCAACATAATTAGAGCAGTAAAAATACTTGTCTTGTCATACCCGTGTTATACGGTCTGATATACCATGGCTGTCAGCCAATCAGCATTTAGGGCTCGAACCACCCAGTTAATAATAGGGTGTAAATCTCTGAGGTACTCATCTCTATTAGGTACTGAACATGCTGATGTCCACTCAAAGACAAACATGGACACACATCTCATTTCCTCTTTATCCGTCTCGTTTTGGGATTTTTGTGTCTTTCTAGAGTTGACGAGCTGTCAGACTCATCCATTAAGTCGATTTGAAATGGTTGTTTCACTGTCCTTCATCACCAGTGCTAATCAAAGCCTTCATCTGTGGAATAAGAAGCCATTCCACCCTCCATCTTGTTGGTCCTGTGTATTGTTCTTCCTGTGTCCTGGTTGTGTCTATCTGTCTCTGTGGCTGTGGTTGTTATGGAAGGAGAGCTGGCTGCTCCTCTGTCTCTCTCTACATCGCTCACTGGCTGCTTGCAGGTGTCAGCTTTGCCTGAACCTTGACTGTTTAACATCATCTATCTACTCATCTCTATAACACAATCTCACAGTCACCATCACTTTTAAAACTGGACATTTCCATTTTCAACTCTCTGTCTTCATATATCTCTGTTATTCATATTTTTGCTACAAAACATAAAATCTATGTCCATCTCCTAGGGCCAAATCTTAATTTGAGATCTGCACTCATATTAATGTACGCTAATGTCAAATTAGGATTGTGTCGTCAGTGATGTTCTGGAGATGGACCTCTGATTAGCATTCTTAGCTTTAGCATTTAGATTGAAACCTGAGCAGAGGAATAGACACATGCTAATTGCTAACGACCTGGGAGTTGCAGCATTTTCCTGCCAACAACAAATTGGCTAGGAGTTAGCGTATGATTTAATTACATTTGATTTGGTTAAGTATTCGTTTGGGTTATTGAATGAATAATACACTTCCGACTGGAAGGTTTTCATTTTGAGCTAATTGAATGAAAACAGTCATATTAGTTTGTTGTAGATTTTAGTAACTGTTGATTTCATTGTTCTCCATTAAGTCACAGCCTGTTAATAAGCTGTAATATGACCTATCAATCTATTAAACACTTCTCTCCCTTCATACACTGCTATGAAAGATGGTCCATATAGTTCTTTAAAGTTCTCTATGATACTGATGGTGTACCACAATTACCATTAAAACCACTATGTCTCCTCAATCTGTTTAGAACCATAACGGCTGCTCTTCTGGGGGATCTAGGTAATTCAAAATAGAATTGATCCGCCACATAAAATCCACTGTTATGTGAGCAAACAAAGGTTCCAGTCAGTACCATAGGAGAACAGGTAGTCATCACGGGCCGTAGACACTAACCTCAGCCTTGTCTGTGTTCTGTCTTCTTCTTCTGTCGTCATTGTTTTCTGTCTAAATCAGACTGCCTGTGAGTGAGATGCTGCACGAGGCCAACAGGTATTTTCTCCCTCTGGGGTTTTACTCTTCACACCTCACCCCTGTACAGTACATTCTACATTTGAGCTCAACACTAAAGTCATTTGGCTATTAGTTGACTAGTTGAACCATTTAGGTCTTGACAATTAAGTCATTTGGCTATTAGTTGACTAGTTGAATCATTTAGCCGTGCTAGTTTTGAATAGACCTCAAATATGTGAAAGGACTAGTGGGCCCCAAGGACTGGGTTGAAAATGGTTGATTTAGCAGACGCTGTTATCCCGACTGTCTCCCACCCACCCTCATGTAGACCTACATCATTCTAGGAGAATCCATAACAGTGTTAGAGCAGACAGTGCCCTGGGCCTGAGACAATGACAGTATCATGACAGTATGCCTGCACTGTTGAGGGAGGTAATTCTGTATATAAAGCTGGATAATTAAATTTACTCTTGGCTCTCTGTCAAAATGTCTTAGCCCCAATACACAGTTTTAGGGCTGCCCTACGAAGCAGGGCTTTACTGTAAGCACACTTCTGCTAGATTGACATTTGAACACACATACGCGACTGTGAACACACACACACGCGTGCACGTGCGTGCTTGGTTCAGCTCTTCATGTGTAAAGGAAGTTGAAGTCGAGGTGGTTGTGTCTATCTGGTTCTATGGACTCTAACACATTGAACGTGACTTGCAGTTGTTTTGAGACGGACCTGTCTTTTGAAGAAAACAGGAGGTACCCCTTTTTAACCTTCCTCTGAAGGGACCCTGCCGTCACCCCCCTTCCTCCCCTCCCCTGCCATCATTCCCTTCCTCCCTCCATACCTCCATCCCTACATTCCTCCATCCCTCCATTTCTCCATCATGGTGATCATTGAGTTGTTACTAGCTGTTTGTGGAGTTAGTTGTGGAATGTTTGTGTGCTTCCATGCTGGGAGTCTGGGTCTAATGTAACTGACGGAAAATGCTGTTTTTAGTCAGAAAACGACTGAAAAGGCAGTTATAGGGATAGAGATATAGATATATTTTGATACTGTGTTTTCAACAGGAGACAATAGGAATACTGTACACAAAGAGACCAACATAGTGTCTTTTGCAGTTGTGTTGTTTCCAGGTCAGTGTGCATGACCCACACACAGCTAATTTCTTCACTCTTAAATGAGCAATCTCTTTCTCTTATATAATACGGTTACTCAACGTATAGTGGTGGGAACACTGGTACACAAAGCACTGTAGCTTCAGACAGGTAATGCTCATATCCTCAAGCCTATCCTTTGGGTCTTTGGGTAGTTCTGCTGCACATCCAACAAGATCAACAAGACTCCCAGCACATTGTTGTTATTTTGGCTCTTCCAGCTCATCATTAATCTGTGTTGAGAAACCTCAATCCACTTCCTCCACTCATCGCTTGATGTGACTCAGTGTTGACATCCCAAAGATTACCCCCTCCCCTACCTCCATGTTTGTAGTTTGAGCTCTCTCTCTCAACTGCCTCCATTTCCCATTATGCCTCAGTAAGAACAGGTACTCTGTGGGCTACGCTACCCAGAAGTCCTGGCTGCTGAATGCCACCGTGGAGGATAACATCACTTTTGGGAGTCCCTTCAACAAACAGAGGTAAAACACCACTCTACTCTACTCTACTCTACTCTACTCTACTCTACTCTACTCTACTCTACTCTACTCTACTCTACACTACTCTACACTACTCTACCCTACCCTACTCTACTCTACACTACTCTACTCTACTCTACTCTACTCTACTCTACACTACTCTACTCTACTCTACACTACTCTACACTACTCTACTCTACTCTACTCTACACTACTCTACTCTACTCTACTCTACTCTACTCTACTCTACTCTACTCTACTCTACTCTACCCTACTCTACTCTAAGCTGTAGTCCCATGTAGCTCAGATGGTAGAGCATGGCACTTGCAACACCAGGGTTATGGGTTCAATTCCCATGGTGGACCAGTACAAAAAAAGTATGAACATGTATGCACTAACTAACTGTAGAGTGTTGGGCCCATAACCGAAAGGTTGCTGGATCTAATCCCTGAGCTGACAAGGTAAAAATCTGTTCTTCTGCCCCTGAACAAGGCAGTTAACCCACTGTTCCTAGGCTGTCATTGTAAATAAGAATTTGTTCTTAACTGACTTGCCTAGTTAAAGGTTAAATACATCAATAAAAAAAAACTATTCTACTGTCTTCTCTACTGCTCCTCAATGCAATTAAGACTACACCAATGTTTGGTTAATTCACTTTGTCATGCATCAGCTGAGATGTACTTTTAATTACACTCATTTGATAGTCCATCAGATTGCTATCACTCTTGATGCTTTTGATGCTGATTCTGGCTTATATCTCTTCTCTGATGAGGGTGGGCCGTTAAGTCCCTTAGTATCCACGGCAGCCATGTTTCTAACAGTGTCTTGATAGAGTGTCTGTCTGTCTGTCTGTCTGTCTGTCTGTCTGTCTGTCTGTCTGTCTGTCTGTCTGTCTGTCTGTCTGTCTGATGCCCTGCTGTGTGTCTCAGATACAAGACTGTGATTGATGCCTGCTCCCTGCAGCCTGATGTAGACCTCCTGCCGTTCGGAGACCAGACGGAGATCGGAGAGAGGGTACTGGAAAACTGGCTAAATTATTACATTATTATAATCACGTCATTATTACTGTGCTTTTATATCACTGTCTATTCTTATCTTTTTGGGCACAAGCCCCATCTCTTACCTCAGACACAATGGCATTGTATACCAAGAACTAGTAGGGAACAGTGATTTGGGTTAGATTCCTTGTGTACCTGGCTACTCTTCTTAACGGTGTGTTTTTCTTCCAGGGCATCAACCTGAGTGGAGGCCAGAGACAGAGGATATGTGTGGCCCGGGCTCTCTACCAGAACACCAACATAGTCTTCCTGGTGAGTCAATGAATGTTAAAGTGCTTTATCTGTTGACTTCGATAGAAGATCCATTTCCTATGGAGTTCACTGGAAGAGGCTTGAAGCTCTCCCTCAAGGATGCATTCTCATAATAGTCAGACAGAGCCAGGGTGCTCTAGGTTGTTCTCTATGTGTTCTAGGGTGTTCTCTATGTGTTCTAGAGTGTTATCTAGGTGTTCTAATGTGTTATCTAGGTGTTTTAGGGTGTTCTCTGTATGTTCCAGGGAGAGCCAATTAGAGCCAAAGACAGGGACACTCTTTTCTATTCCCTAAACAGTACACTGCTTTTGGGACACTGTGTCCGTAAGCATTGCCCTATATCGGGAATAGGGTGCAATTTCAGAGGTAGCCAGGGAGATCCAGGGATGGCCAGCCAGCCTCTCCATATGTAGAAATGTGCCAAATAAGGACATACCACTCTAACTTGCTGTATTAATACACAGTGGGACTGCAGAGTGAACACCCAGCTAGAAGCAACATCTATTAGCTAAGTACGTCTTTATGACATCTTGTCTCCTTCAAATGAGGTCTATCATGATGTGTCTGATGATCTCAGACCTTCTTCCCTCAGGACTGTTTACGTGCCTCAGTGTTGTACAGTATAAAGACTAGTTAATCCTAGGCTAATACATTGGTGTTTATTCAGGTTCCGGGGTCCTCTGTGAGCTAGGTTTGATTGACTGTATGCTCTGAAGTCATCTGTAACTTGTGAATTAAACATGCTGTAATTTAATATGAGTAAAGGATGTTCTCCTGTTAAAAAACATAACTTATTCCACGGCTTTCACTCTGATATGCTCTGATCTGATTGGATCATCCATGTTGACCCCTGATCTCTGACCTTTACCCTCAGGATGACCCGTTCTCAGCGCTGGACATCCACCTGAGTGACCACCTGATGCAGGAGGGCATCCTAAAGTTCCTACAGGATGATAAACGCACCGTGGTTCTGGTCACACACAAACTGCAGTACCTCATCCACGCTGACTGGGTGAGCATCTCAACAGTCTTCTGTGGATTCCTCTCTCAATGTACTCTCTACCATTTACACTGGGCCTGTATTCATTAAGCATCTTAGAGTAGGAGTGCTGCTGATATAGGATCCATTTTTCCTTTTAGATCATAATAAAGAGTATTACATGGACGGGATGGGGAGATCTGATCCTAGATCAGTTTTCTTTATAAGGATCCTGGTCTTTCACCGTTCTCTCTATGTCCCAGATCATAGCCATGAAGGATGGCTCAGTGCTGAGGGAAGGCACTCTGAAGGACATTCAGACTCATGACGTAGAGCTGTATGAACACTGGAAGACCCTGATGAACAGACAGGACCAGGAACTAGAGAAGGTAATGTTCACTTCTTAGTCTCCTACTGACAGACTGTTTGTAACAGAGGAGGCTGGTGGGAGGAGTTACAGGAGGACTTGTAGGAGCTCATTGTAAAGGCTGGAATGGAATAAATGGAACGGAGCCAAACACATGGGAACCATGTGTTTGACCATTTAATTTATTCCAGCCATTACAATGAGCCTGTCCTCCTATAACTCCTCCCACCAGCCCCCGTTGGTATGTAATGTGTACTGTAGCAAATTTACCTGCCAACCAACCAAACAACCTTTTGATCTGTACTGCAGGACACTGAGGTTGATAACTTTCAGACTGCTCTGGAGAGGAAGACACTGAGAAGAGCTTTCTACTCCAGAGAGGCGAAAAACCAGGTCGACGATGACGAAGAAGGTGACATTGTCAACACTGCACTCACACAGGTTCAGTTCTATCCCAACGTCGTGACAATAACCCCTCATTCTCTCGTCCTTGACAGAGGAGGAAGAGGAGGAGGAGGAGGACGACAACATGTCGACCACCACCAGTCGGCGCTCTAAGATCCCGTGGCGGGTGTGCTGGCAGTACCTGTCCTCTGGTGGCTTCCTCATGGTCTTGCTCATGGTCTTCTCCAAGCTGCTGAAACACTCCGTCATGGTCGCCATCGACTACTGGCTGGCCACTTGGACCTCTGATAAGAAACCAGACAGCGTCCCAGTCAATGGGACTGCAAATGGCGATGCTAATGGAAATGCCGCAGACTTTGGAAATGTTACAAGAGACTTTGTTAATGCATCTGCAGCAGCTGTCTTCTCCAATCTGATAAACTCAGCCAACTCAACTGGTGGTCTGGAAGCAGCGGTGAGATATGAACTGATCTTTCACTACCTTACTCAGTGTTAGTGGAAGCTACTCTCCTATCACTTGACAATGCAATATGTTTAACCTAACCAATAACGTAGGAGTGAGTAAGGCCTGTTGAAATACTGTTATCTGACTGAATGTGTCTTTGTGGTGTATTATGTGGTTACTAGGCTGGTCAGCCTGACTCCTACTATGTGTCTTTGTGGTATATTATGTGGTTACTAGGCTGGTCAGCCTGACTCCTACTATGTGCCAGTGTTTATCATCCTGTGTGGAGCGGGGATAGTCCTGTGTCTGATCACCTCTCTGACTGTGGAGTTCCTGGGTCTGTCTGCTGCCACCAACCTGCATCACAATCTGCTCAACAAGATCATCCACGCACCCATCAGGTACCCACAACACACCTCACCCATCAGATACCCACAACACACCTCACCCATCAGATGCCCACAACACACCTCACCCATCAGATGCCCACAACACACCTCACCTATCAGGTACCCACAACACACCTCACCCATCAGGTACCCACAACACACCTCACCCATCAAATACCCACAACACACCTCATCCATCAGGTACCCACAACACACCTCACCTATCAGGTACCCACAACACACCTCACCCATCAGGTACCCACAACACACCTCACCTATCAGGTACCCACAACACACCTCACCCATCAGGTACCCACAACACACCTCACCTATCAGGTACCCACATCACACATCACCTATCAGGTACCCACAACACACCTCACCTATCAGGTACCCACATCACACATCACCTATCAGGTACCCACAACACACCTTACCCATCAGATACCCACATCACACCTCACCCATCAGATGCCCACAACACACCTCACCCACAGACTCTTATACTCTTTATGACATCATCCATGTTGAAATAGAAGGGAACTGAATATAGTTGAACTGGAAAGAATGTGTTGAATCATTTGTTCATTATAAAATATTTCACATTTTATATATTTTTCAAACTAATATTTGAAATATTTTTAATTCTCTTTTCAGATTCTTTGACGTGACCCCCTTGGGCCAGATCCTTAACCGTTTCTCAGCTGACACAAACATCATAGATCAGGTGATTTTGAAAAGGATGGACACCCTCAGTAGTTTGATCTGTTGACTTATTTCAGTCAGGAGTAGTGGGGCGGCAGGTACCCTAGTGATTAAGAGCATTGGGACAGTAACCAAATGGTCGCTGGTTCAAATCCTGAGCTGACTAGGTGAAGAATCTGTCGATGTGCCCATGAGCAAGGCACTAAACCCTAATTTCTCCTGTAAGTTGCTCTGGATAAGAGCGTCTGCAAAATGACTAAAATGTAAATGTTAAATGAGTACTGTGGGAATCCTCTACTCATGAAGCTGTCATCCATCTGATGAAGGATCTGTCTTTGGCCATGGTGTGATTGGTCAGACTCCAGTGCTGCTCTCCAGCTGGGCTTGCCGCTAGTGGCTTTAAGATTACAGCTCACACAGTTTGTCAGTCATTGGCAGGCGTCAGAACTAGTCCATTATTGAGATGAGTCCACGTCCCACTTTATTATCTTATTTTCTACTCCCCCCCTCGCTCTCTCTCTCACTCCCCCTTCTCTCTCTCACTCCCCCTTCTCTCTGTCACTCCCCCTTCTCTCTGCGTGTCTCTCTCTCGCTCTCTATCCCCCCTCTCTATCCCCTCTCTCTATCCCCCCTCTCTATCCCCCCTCTCTGTCACTCCCCCTTCTCTCTGCGTGTCTCTCTCTCGCTCTCTATCCCCCCTCTCTATCCCCTCTCTCTATCCCCTCTCTCTATCCCCTCTCTCTATCCCCTCTCTCTATCCCCCCTCTCTATCCCCCCTCTCTGTCACTCCCCCTTCTCTCTGCGTGTCTCTCTCTCGCTCTCTATCCCCTCTCTCTATCCCCCCTCTCTATCCCCTCTCTCTGTCCCCTCTCTCTATCCCCCATCTCTATCCCCCCTCTCTATCCCCTCTCTCTGTCCCCTCTCTCTATCCCCCCTCTCTGTCCCCTCTCTCTATCCCCCCTCTCTATCCCCCCTCTCTGTCACTCCCCCTTCTCTCTGCGTGTCTCTCTCTCACTCTCTATCCCCTCTCTCTATCCCCCCTCTCTATCCCCTCTCTCTGTCCCCTCTCTCTATCCCCCCTCTCTATCCCCCCTCTCTATCCCCTCTCTCTGTCCCCTCTCTCTATCCCCCCTCTCTATCCCCCCTCTCTGTCCCCTCTCTCTATCCCCCCTCTCTGTCCCCCCTCTCTATCCCCCCTCTCTATCCCCTCTCTCTGTCCCCTCTCTCTATCCCCCCTCTCTATCTCCTCTCTCTGTCCCCTCTCTCTATCCCCCCTCTCTATCCCCCTCTCTGTCCCCCCTCTCTATCCCCCCTCTCTATCCCCTCTCTCTATCCCCCCTCTCTATCCCCCCTCTCTATCCCCTCTCTCTATCCCCCCTCTCTATCCCCCCTCTCTATCCCCCCTCTCTATCCCCTCTCTCTATCCCCTCTCTCTATCCCCTCTCTATCCCCTCTCTCTATCCCCCCTCTCTCCAGCACATCCCCCCTACCCTGGAGTCTTTGACCCGCTCCACTCTGCTCTGCCTGTCAGCCATTGGGGTTATAGCGTTCGTCACCCCAGGCTTCCTCATCGCTCTGGTTCCTCTCGCCGTGTCCTTCTACTTTATACAGAAGTACTTTCGGGTCGCCTCAAAGTGAGTTCACTGTACAGACTTGGTCTATTTCAGCTCAATGTAGTTTCCTTTACAGTATCAGAAAAAGTATATATTCCATATGCGTTTCGTCACTGTTTTCACATTGTTCTGTACCGCCTTTTCTTCATATCCTCTCTTTCAGGGACCTTCAGGACTTAGATGACTCCACCCAGCTTCCTCTGCTCTGCCACTTCTCTGAGACTGCAGAGGGACTCACCACCATCCGAGCATTCAGGTCAGTGTGCCATACGCACACGCACACACACACACACACACACACACACACACACACACACACACACACACACACTTGTTACACAACATACTCAAGAAGCACTTCTAGGTTTTAGGAAGGCAGTAACGCTGTACTTAGCCATCCACATCTCAACAAAGTGGTGGAGTTATTGACACTGAAGGTTAATGCCTTTGCTTATATCTAATATTAGTGTGAATTAAACAACTTGAATCCCATCTAGAACTCTTCCAACCCATCCATAACCATTCATTTATGGAGGAAGGAGGATATCACAACCCAGGAGCATCTTTCTCTTGATCCAGAATTACATTAATCCCACTCGAAACAGTTCCTCCTTTTTCCCAGAATCGTGGTAATCCAACATTAAACAGCTCTCACACTTACTATCCCTCAGACAGCCTCTCCCTGAAGACTTCCTCATCTTGTCAACACCGTGGCTTCTCTCTCTGTCTCTCGGTCCAATATTAGATGTTAGATTTCACTTAGCAGCCATGGTCCAACGCACATCATTAGGCACGATAGTCCCGTCCTGAAACAACCCCACTTCAGTGTTTGTCTAACAGAGGTGGTTCTATGAACCATAACCAGGACTGGGACCTGAAGACTTGGGCTAACACAGTCTAGTGGCACCCAGAAGACCCTGGGTTCAAACCTTGTCACATTTTCAGATGAGAAAGAATTGGGGAGGTATAAGCTATATTTATGTTCTTCAGGCATGAATCTCGATTCAAGCAGAGGATGCTGGAGCTGACAGACACCAACAACACAGCCTACCTGTTCCTCTCTGCTGCCAACCGCTGGCTGGAGGTCAGAACGGTGAGAGAATATTCATGTCTACAGTTCAACCATGACATTATTAATAAGATATGGGACTATTGGATATACACTAATGGAATTCTACTGAATATTCAACACAATACTTCCTGGTTTTTATCACACTCAGTTTCACACTCAGTTTCACACTCAGTTTCACACTCAGTTTCACACTCAGTATCACACTCAGCATCACACTCAGTTTCACACTCAGATTCACACTCAGATTCACACTCAGTTTCACACTCAGTATCACACTCAGTTTCACACTCAGTATCACACTCAGTTTCACACTGTTTCACACTCACTGAGCTACAAAATTAGAAGAAATGTGTTTTTGAGATTATAGCTAAATCTCTCTCTCTCTCTCCCTCTCTCTCTCTCTAACTATCTATCTCTCTCTCTCTCTCTCTCTCTCTAACTATCTCTCTCTCTCTCTCTCTCTCTCTCTCAGGACTACCTGGGTGCTGTCATTGTGCTAACAGCGGCATTAGCCTCCATATGGAGCTCTGGCATCAACCTTCCCTCTAGCCTGGTGGGGTTAGACCTGATCTACGCCCTTACAGTGAGTCAACGCCTCTACAATGTCACACAAATATGAATGTACCCACAGCACAGAAACAACGTAGAGGATCAACTTCACCAGATGAGAATCTTTTTAATAACAGGCTCTTATTCAACTGGATCTGAAAATAGTTGTATTGCCCATTCAGACGTTTACAAGATACCAAGGCAGCAAGTATTTAGACGTCGTATAGAGTAGACCATTTATGGATGGGTTGTATTCCTTTCCCACTGACAGAAGATGTGAGACAATGGCAGCTGTAGTGTCCTCAGCATTCATCTTTGTTTTTAATGTAACAAAAACCCACAGTATTTATGTCGGTAGGCTTATCACTCCTCAGAGAGCATAGCCCATCCACGACTCATCCCCATCGCACTCTTTTCTGACTGATCAGCCTTTTATGTTTTCTCAAGCATTAAATACCTTTGGTTTACCTATTGTCCAAGGCAATGGGTAAAAAAGACTCCCACTCAGACATAGAATAATAATAATAAGTATTACTATTATTAATAGTATTATTATTATTATTATATTATTGTTAATATAATATTAATATTATTAATAATAGTACAAATATTATTGTTAATATTATTATTAATAATATAATAATCATTATTATTAATATTATTATTATGTCTATACCTAGTAATGACACTTAATAGAACATGGATGAAATATATATTGTCTTTATCTCACGTTACCCAGGTGACCAACTACCTGAACTGGGTGGTAAGGAACTTGGCTGACTTAGAGGTCCAGATGGCTGCGGTTAAGAAGGTCAACAGCTTCCTGAGTACAGAGTCTGAGAACTACGAAGGCTCCATGGGTAAACTAAACACGCTGATGAAAAACAGAAAGAAAAGCGTTACACACCGCTGCTTATGCTCCCAGGTGATATTTATTATTAACAATGTTTCGACCCTTAGGTCTTCATCAGGCATCCATATCCCAGGTGGGGCTGGAAGGTCCTATATATAGGGGCAGTACTCAGTGACATCACTTCCTGAAACAGGAGGTAAATATGGATGCCTAATGAAGACCTAAGGTTCGAAACATTGTTAATAATAAATATCACCTGGGAGCATAAGCAGCGGTGTGCAGCGTTTTTCTACGACTCCAGCATCTGCAAAAAATACCTGGATGTGCGTATGTTCTTCAGCTTTTGTAAACTAAACACACTCCCTCACCAAATATTGCTTCCCAATACCCTGTAGTCTCTTGACAGAAGCTGGACAGTGGTTCTGAGTTCAAATAGTCAGCACTCAATAGCACAGGGTAATGGAATCCTGCTGAAACACACAGTTTCAAATATTGTATTTGCCCATGCTATCTGCATAGTCCCTCACAAAATGAAATCCATAGATGTTCAACTAAGCACTCTCCCATGACAGACTGAAGCTGGCCAGTGTGCATGCAAAATCTGGTTCTGTGTTCCGAGATTAAGTAAGCACTGACTGAAGCTTCCATTTATCAAGTGTCAACTCCAACATGTAACAACTTTTCTAACAGCGAGGATGGTTCAACATAGTCTAGGCTTCTACACATCTGTAAGGGACTATATTTAAACATCCATGGCAATAGAACAGTTAACCAACCGCACAGGGCAACAATCGGACAGTATGGTAATGTCTTTAGATTTACAGTGTGGGGCAGAACGACCTGACACAGACAGTTTCTCCTCTCGAATTCCAACAGAATTTCTCTAGTGTGTCTCTGTGGAGTTTACAACAGTCCCGTTACGAGTCTCCTTCCAAAGCAGCAAGGACGTTTAAGTGATGTGCTGCTGCCATGGCGATGTTAAAAAAGAAAAGAAGGGGTCATGTCTCTTGGGGGAGGAAGATAAGAGGGCTAGAACTAAGGGAGGAGGAGGAGGAGGAGAGTTCTTGAGGAACAACGAGGTGGTGAGATTGAGGAGAGGGAGAAGGAGGAGATAGCTTCTTGAGGAGGAAGAGATGGATGAGAGGGAGGAGAGAGTCCCCCATCTATAGAGCAGTGGCCCTCCTAGATTCCTGCGGTCAAAGAACCCCTGCCAGAGTGGGCTGTCCTCCTCCACTGTGACGTAATGGAAAGTTTGTCCCTGATAGCAATACAACGATAATGAGTGGAGCTTGTACAAGCAGCGAGCTGACATCTTGCTGTGTTTTATCCTCCTTCCCTTTGATTGATTTAGTCCTTTTGTTTCCTCTCCGTCCGTTCGAAGCCGTTAAGTCATGAGGAGAAATCCACCTACCCTTATTTTAAGGACTGCATGCATGGTTTTAGCAGTAAAACACAGAGTACTTTTGAAGTAGCCAAATGCTGCAGTCTAAACAGACCTGAGTCTGGTCACAGTAGGAAGAGTGGTCCTGAGGAGCACTTAGGGAACCACTTTTGACAAAGAGACCACTGTTTACTGCATCGTCAGTTGTGTGACTGTCCTGGATTACCTACTGTATTACTGTCCTGTATGGCATACTGTATTACTGTCCTGGATGTATTACTGTATTACTGTCCTGGATGTTCTACTGTATGACTGCTTTGGATGTACTACTGTATGACTGTCCTGGATGTCATACTGTATGACTGTCCCCTGATGTCCTATTGTATGACTGTCCTGGATGTCCTACTGAATGACTGTCCTGGATGTCATACTGTATGACTGTCCCCTGATGTCCTATTGTATGACTGTCCTGGATGTCCTACTGAATGACTGTCCTGGATGTTCTACTGTATGACTGTCCCCTGATGTCCTATTGTATGACTGTCCTGGATGTCCTACTGAATGACTGTCCTGGATGTTCTACTGTATGTCTGTCCTGGATTACCTACTGTATTACTGTCCTGTATGTCCTACTGTATGACTGTCTTGGATGTCCTACTGTATGACTGTCCCCTGATGCATTACTGTATGACTGTCCTGGATGTCCCTACTGTATGACTGTCCCCTGATGTCCTATTGTATGACTGTCCTGGATGTCCTACTGAATGACTGTCCTGGATTGTCTACTGTATGACTGTCCTGGATGTCCTACTGTATGACTGTCCTGGATGTTCTACTGTATGACTGTCCTGGATGTCCTATTGTATGACTGTCTTGGATGTCCTACGGTGTGACTGTCCTGGATGTCCTACTGTATGACTGTCCTGGATGTAATACTGTATGACTGTCCCCTGATGTACCACTGTATGACTGTCCTGGATGTCCTACTGTATGACTGTCCTGGATGTCCTATTGTATGACTGTCCTGGATGTCCTACTGTATGACTGTCCTGGATGTCCTATTGTATGACTGTCCTGGATGTACTACTGTATGACTGTCCTGGATGTAATACTGTATGACTGTCCCCTGATGTACTACTGTATGACTGTCCTGGATGTCCTACTGTATGACTGTCCTGGATGTCCTATTGTATGACTGTCCTGGATGTCCTAATGTATGACTGTCCTGGATGTAATACTGTATGACTGTCCCCTGATGTACTACTGTATGACTGTCCTGTATGTCCTACTGTATGACTGTCTTGGATGTCCTATTTTATGACTGTCCTGGATGTTCTGGAGTTTTTTATGTTCATGTCAAAGAAAAACTCCTAGCCCTAGTTATTGTGTATGATCACATTATATAATTAGGCATCTCATTCATGTTTTGTTAATGGTGGACTATATGTGTTCTTTCCAGATATCTCCCAAGTCCCAGAGGACTGGCCCCAGCACGGAGAGATAAAGATCCAGGATCTGTGTGTCCGTTACGACCCCCTTCTGAAGCCTGTCCTCAAGCACGTTAATGCCTACATCAACCCCGGACAGAAGGTATGTAACAGCTCTGTGTTTTAACGCAACTGTGAGATGGCACATTGTTGCTTTAGCTTCAATAAAGATCACATTTAGGGAGCTAAGCAACCCCGGACAGACGGTAAGTCACACCCACTCACAGAGCCATCCCTTAACGCAACTGTGACTTGACACGTTGTTCCTGACTATATCGCTGAATAAAGATCACATTTGAAAGCAGTGAAAAGCAAGCGGACGTTTACTTTCTGTTCGAATCACGGCCCTGTGACTAAACGCAACTGTGGCTTGACACGTAGTGAAGAAACGTAGTAGTCGGTCGCAGCGACTCCGTATGGCATGCGTCTTACAGCTTTCGGCACACACATGTCCGTTCTCTCAGGGCAGTGTTACTGTACCTCAGCAAACTCCTGCTATCTGACCTGACTGATGAGGCTGCTTCACTTCTGCTGGAGCGGAAACAGTGGAATGGCATCAAATACATCAAACACATTGTTTGATGCCATTCCATTCGCTCCGTTCCAGTCATTATTATGAGCCGTCCTCCCCTCAGCAGCCTCCACTGCAACACACATTATTCAACTAATTGAGTAGTTCATGGAGCCCTTGACTTGTTGAATCATGTGTGTTAGTTAATGCTGGGCTGGAACAATAGCCAGGACTGAAATAGGTGTTCTAGTATCTCTCTTTGACTCTGTGCTCTGTAAGCAAGGCTGGATATTAGGTATCTCTATATCTGTGTATCTGTGACTGTATCCTTTGTAAACAGGGCTGGATAGGCCTAATAGGTAACTCTCTATCTGTGTATCTGTGACTGTGTTTTATAAGCAGGGCTGGATATTATGTCTGGAAGAGAAAGACGAGTTTAGTGTCTCCTGCTGAGCCTCAATTTCTACAACCCCCCTGTATTCCCCTGTGTGTGTGGCTGTGTGTGTGGCTGTGTGTGTGTGTGTGTGTGTGTGTGTGTGTGTGTGTGTGTGTGTGTGTGTGTGTGTGTGTGTGTGTGTGTGTGTGTGTGGCTGTGGCTGTGTGTGTGTGGCTGTGTGTGTGTGTGGCTGTGTATGTGTGTGGCTGTGGCTGTGTGTGTGGCTGTGTGTGTGGCTGTGTGTGTGGCTGTGGCTGTGTGTGTGTGGTGTCTTTGACCCAATGAGAGAAAACGTGTGTGTGTGGAACTGTGTAATTCGGTCCAAATCTAAGAATAGTAATGTATTGTGGTTGTGTGAGAGGCTGACCGCTTGTTTATGGGTAGCTACAGCTTATACTGTAAACACTGTAAAAAAACATCATGTTATTTTTAAGGTAATTTACTGGCAGCAAGTTGCCTGTTAGTTACTGCAAAAAAGATACACTATGTTACTGTAACCTTTACAGTAATGTACTGTTAAACCAAAGTTTCAGTAGAACTCAGAGTTTTACCTTGTGAGTAAAAACTCCTGGTCCTGTTGGTAAGAGTAGAGGGCCGAGCTGTGACAGATTGTGTCGCTCACTGGCGTGTGATGACTGTTTAATAACTAATCAACCCCCTCTTTCTCCCTCTCCTCTCTCTAGGTTGGCATCTGTGGACGCACAGGAAGTGGAAAGTCCTCCCTCTCTCTGGCCTTCTTCAATATGGTCGACATGTTTGAAGGTTAGTCTCTCTCTCCTGTGATTCATATGTAGAAGGTTCCCTGAAGCTGTGGACAGGGCCCTTGATGCTCAAAGGCCGAGCATTCGTTACACAGCTCCCTCATAGTGACTGTCAGTTTTTCTTTTACAGTAGATTGAAAGAAGTGGTTGTACAAAACCCTCTCACAGTCCTCCTCAAAGTCCCTCCACCGACTACAAGGTGGAGCTCTCACAGTCCTCCTCAAAGTCCCTCCACCGACTACAAGGTGGAGCTCTCACAGTCCTCCTCAAAGTCCCTCCACCGACTACATGGTGGAGCTCTCACAATCCTCCTCAAAGTCCCTCCACCGACTACAAGGTGGAGCTCTCACAGTCCTCCTCAAAGTCCCTCCACCGACTACAAGGTGGAGCTCTCACAGTCCTCGTCAAAGTCCCTCCACCGACTACAAGGTGGAGCTCTCACAGTTCTCCTCAAAGTCCCTCCACCGACTACAAGGTGGAGCTCTCACAGTCCTCCTCAAAGTCCCTCCACCAACTACAATGTGGAGCTCTCACAGTCCTCCTCAAAGTCCCTCCACCGACTACAAGGTGGAGCTCTCACAGTCCTCCTCAAAGTCCCCCCACCGACTACAAGGTGGAGCTCTCACAGTTCTCCTCAAAGGCCCTCCACCGGCTACAAGGTGGAGCTCTCACAGTTCTCCTCAAAGGCCCTCCACCGACTACAAGGTGGAGCTCTCACAGTCCTCCTCAAAGGCCCTCCACCGACTACAAGGTGGAGCTCTCACAGTCCTCCTCAAAGGCCCTCCACCGACTACAAGGTGGAGCTCTCACAGTCCTCCTCAAAGGCCCTCCACCGACTACAAGGTGGAGCTCTCACAGTCCTCCTCAAAGGCCCTCCACCGACTACAAGGTGGAGCTCTCACAGTCCTCCTCAAAGGCCCTCCACCGACTACAAGGTGGAGCTCTCACAGTCCTCCTCAAAGTCCCTCAACCGACTACAAGGTGGAGCTCTCACAGTCCTCCTCAAAGGCCCTCCACTGACTACAAGGTGGAGCTCTCACAGTCCTCCTCAAAGGCCCTCCACTGACTACAAGGTGGAGCTCTCACAGTCCTCCTCAAAGGCCCTCCACCGACTACAAGGTGGAGCTCTCACAGTCCTCCTCAAAGGCCCTCCACCGACTACAAGGTGGAGCTCTCACAGTCCTCCTCAAAGGCCCTCAACCGACTACAAGGTGGAGCTCTCACAGTCCTCCTCAAAGGCCCTCCACCGACTACAAGGTGGAGCTCTCACAGTCCTCCTCAAAGGCCCTCCACCGACTACAAGGTGGAGCTCTCACAGTCCTCCTCAAAGGCCCTCCACCGACTACAAGGTGGAACTCTTTTTCAGTAGTGAAGTGCTAGTAGACGTAACATGACTATGGTGACTGCAACCAAACGCTGACAACAAAGGTCAAGCTATTTCCTTGACTTTCCTGTCCCAAAGTGTCCTTTCAAAGTCAGATTGAGGCTAAATTTTGGTAGTTAGTTTGAGTGGAGCTGTGTTTATTCTAATCTGATAAAGGGAAATAGATCCTCTGCTGAAATCCATAGCCTCCTTTTAGTTTCCTCTGTGTACACAGTACGGCCCTGTGGTCACTGTCACCCTGACAACCTATGATGATGTCATATTTAGTTGTCCATTGTACACAACTTTCTGCAGGGTGCCTGTTATTGTTAGTATACATATCCCCAGCCTCTTGCCAAATGTCATAAATAGAATAATAAAAACATAATGTTCTGGATTTATTTTAGTACGTTGAACATCAGTTTGTCAGAATCACTGATAAATAATCATATCATAATATTCAGGTTTTACTCTGTCTGAATAATCTTTGTATTTATCTTTCGCCAAACCCAACAATATATGCTCACTTTTTCCACACGAGCACTGCTGCCGCAGACAAATTGATTTTACTCAACAATGAATTAAGACACATATTTGTTACCAGTGTCCCCTTATAAATGTTGACTGTAGTCGTACTAATAAACTTGCCAGTGGACATTCTTGGGAAGATAATGTCCCCAGAAATAGGCTAAATAAATAGACTAGAACATTAAATATGTTCAGTGAGTAATGATCATTAATGTAATGTTCAGCTTACTTGTGTATTATTCTACAATATACAGAACAGAATGGATATCAAAGACTTGTCTAATTAAATTTCAACCGCATGTGGTTCACAAGGACACGTTACATAACTAGTTTCTATATGCTGGATGACACTGCTTGTATAGAGATGCGTACTGCATGATGTCTTTATGCATCATATCTGTATCTCTCTCGGTCTGTATCTCTCTCTGTCTGTATCTCTCTCTTTCTCTCTCTCTGTCTCTCTCTCTTTCTCTCGCTCTCTCTTGCTCTCTCTGTCTCTCACTGTCTATCTGTCTCTCTGTATCTGTCTCCCTCTCTCCCTCTCCTCTCAGGTCAGATCATCATTGATGGTATAGACATCTGTAAGCTGCCCCTCCAGACCCTGAGGTCTCGTCTGTCCATCATCCTCCAGGACCCAGTGCTGTTCAGCGGATCCATCCGGTACGTAGGCTACGTGTAGAACGGTAGAACGTTATAATGTTAGAACCCTTACTAGGACACTGTACGTGCAGTGAAGAACCAGGTGTGTGTGTGTGTGTCTATGTAAGAGCGAGCGTGTGCGTGTGAGCCAGTGTGTACATGCAGATCGTTAGAACCAAGATACTGGGTCAGGACCCCGTGCTTTGGCTGTTGACAGTCACAGACATGCATGCACACAAGAACGTGCCCAGAAGCTGACATAAAAGACACATTATTACACACACACACACACACACACACACACACACACACACACAGTGAAGGATCCGGTGTAACACAAACAGACAAGGCCAATAAACAGTAACTTCCTCATGTCTCTCATTGGAGGAATGGATCAGTAGATTATAATAAATTATAATCAATGTGTAATCAATGCCACCCCTGTTTACACACAGTGACTGCCATTAGGACTACAGTGTTGTAGTTTAGGAAGTTGAACAGATAACCATCTGTTGACACACGGGCAGAATACAACTCTAGTGTACTATGATATATTGTTCAATAACATAACAGTAACAGTGGGCCTAATTCAGTTTACTTTATGAAGTGAAAATGAAGCTAAACTAATATCCAACATCTTGTTGTGTTTGTTTGGTTAACATAACACTCCTCAGCAGACGTCATGAAAGTTCATCCCGCTCCCAGGACATTGGATAGTCCTCTTTCTCTCTCAATCTTTTCAATTTAAGAGCTTTATTGGCATGGGAAACATGTTTACATTGCCAAAGCAAGTGAAATAGATAATAAACAAAAGTGAAATAAAAAATTAAAAAATTAACAGTAAACCCTACTCACAAAAGTTCCAAAAGAATATAGACATTTCAAATGTAATATTATGTACAAATAGTTACAAAAGTACAAAAGAGAAAATAAATCAACATATATTTACAATGGTGTTTGTTCTTCACTGGTTGACCTTTTGTTGTGGCAACAGGTCACAAATCTTGCTGCTGTGATGGCACACTGGTATTTCACACAATAGTTTATCGAAATTGGGTTTGTTTTCGGAATTATTTGTGGATCTGTGTAATCTGAGGGAAATATGTGTCTCTAATATGTTCATACATTTGGCAGGAGGTTAGGAAGTGCATCTCAGTTTCCACCTCATATTTGGGAAGTGTGCACATAGCCTGTCTTCTCTTGAGAGCCAGGTCTGCCTACGGCAGCCTTTCTCAATAGCAAGGCTATGCTCACATAGTCAAAGCTTTCTTTACGTTTGGGTCAGTCACTGTGGTCAGGTATTCTGCCACTGTGTACTCTCTGTTTAGGGCCAAATAACATTCTAGTTTGATCATTAATTCTTTCCAACGTGTCAAGTAATTATCTTTTTGTTTTCTCATGATTTGGTTGGGTCTAATTGTGTTTCTGTCCTGGGGCTCTGTAGGGTCTGTTTGTGTTTGTAAATAGAGCCCCAGGACCAGCTTGCTTAGGGGACTCTTCTCCAGGTTAATCTCTCTGCAGGTGATGGCTTTGTGATGGACGTTTTGGGAATCACTTCCTTTAAGGTGGTGCTGCAGACTGCTCTAGTGCCCTCGCCAATTCGTTGATATATACTGTATGTTGAAGAGGGTGGGGCTTAAGCTGCATCCCTGTCTCACCCCACGGCCCTGCGGAAAATGTGTGTTTTATAATGTCGTTTGTTTTCCCCAACACCACTTTCCATCAATTTGTATCGTAGACCCTCATGCCAAATTGAGTCAAAAGCTTTGCCTTTGTTTTGGTTTGTTTATTTGTCAGTTAGGGTGTGCAGGATGAATACGTGGTCTGTCATACAGTAATTTGGTAAAAAGCCAATTTGACATTTGCTCAGTACATTGTTTTCACTGAGGAAATCTACGAGTCTGCTGTTGATGATGAGGATTTTCCCAAGGTTGCTTTTGACGGGTATCCCATATATATTGGGGAAGATGCAAGAGCTAAGGATGATGTTAAAGAGTTTAAGTATAGCCAATTTGAATTTGTGGACTGTATATTTTATCATTTCATTGAGGATACCATCCACACCACAGGCCTTTTTGGGTTGGAAGGTTTGTATTTTGTCTTGTAGTTCATTCAATGTAACTGGAGAATCCAGTGGGTTCTGGTAGTTTTTAATAGTTGATTCTAAGATGTCTCTCTCTCTCTCTCTCTCTCTCTCTTTCTCTCGCACTCTCTCTCTCTCAGTGTAGTGCCACAGCTTGAAGATGTTTGGAGTATTAGCAGATAACTGAGCAGCTGTGTTTGTTATAAAACACGAAGAGCATGTGTTGTTTATTTAGAAAGACGTTGTCGTCCCGATAAGAAATAAAGACCCATCCAATAGGGCCATCGTGGCAGTACGTCAGAGGACCGTGCGTTTAGCCAGCCCGTTGCCATGGTGATGTTTACACGATCAGTGGCCTTGGTTGAATAACACTGTGACGATCGCAGTTAGAGAGAGAGAGAAAGACAGCGCTACAATAGTAGCATTGCTACATCATTAGGCCCAGTGGAACAGTTGTAGTATGAGTTAGTGTGGTTGTGAGTGAGGATTCCCTCTGGCTGTGTGCTGGGGGAGAGGATTTAGCTAAGAGAATGGGCCCCAGTCCAAACACTGGGCCATTGCCTGTTATGGTCATCCACAGACAGTAGTGGGTTCTCTCTCTCCTGTCTGGTCTCTCCCTGTCTCTCTGTCTATGTCTCTCTGTCTCTCTCTTCCTCTCTCTACTCTCTCTTCCTCTCTCTCTCTCTCTCTGTCTCGCTGTCTCTCTGTCCCTCTCTCTCTGTCTCTGTCTTTCAGAGAGTATATGTACTGATGTCATGTCTCCCTGGCAGGTTTAACCTGGACCCAGAGAGTACCTGTACCTGTACTGATGTCATGTCTCCCTGGAAGGTTTAACCTGGACCCAGAGAGTACCTGTACTGATGTCATGTCTCCCTGGAAGGTTTAACCTGGACCCAGAGAGTACCTGTACTGATGTTATGTCTCCCTGGCAGATTTAACCTGGACCCAGAGCGTACCTGTACTGATGACAGACTGTGGGAGGCGCTAGAAATTGCCCAGCTGAAGAACATGGTCAAAGCCCTTTCTGGGGGACTGGGTATGTGTCTGTCTGCCTGTCTGTCTGGCACATCTAGGGCTGTAATACTGGGAATCCTACAACTGGGATTTGGGGAGTGTTTGGAATTTGGCAACCTCTAACCCCACAATATGGCCACCACAATCTGACAACCTCCAACTACACAATCTGGCAACCTCCAACTACACAATCTGGCCACCTACAACCACACAATCTGGATACCTGCAACCACGCAATATGGCAACCTCCAACTACACAATCTGGCCACCTACAACCACACAATCTGGAAACCTGCAACCAAACAATCTGGCAACCTCCAACTACACAATCTGGCCACCTACAACTACACGATCTGGAAACCTGCAACAACACAATCTGGCAACCTCTAACCACACAATCCGGCCACCACAATCTGGCAATCTCCAACAACACAATATGGCAACATCTAACCACACAATCTGGCTACCAGAATCTGGCAACCTCCAACCACACAATCTGGCAAACTTCAACCACACAATCTGGTCACCTCCAACCACACAATCTGGCCACCTGCAACCTCACAATCTGGCAAACTTCAACCACACAATCTGGCAACCTCCAACCACACAATCTGGCAACCTCCAACCACACAATCTGGCAAACTTCAACCACACAATCTGGCAACCTCCAACCACATAATCTGGCAACCTCCAACCTCACAATCTGACATCTCCAACCACACAATCTGGCAACCTCCAACCACACAATCTGGCAACCTCCAACCACACAATCTGGTAACCTCCAACCACACAATCTGGCCGATTGCCTTAATAATGACTTGTGTGTGTGTTTGCGTGTATATGTGTGTTTGCGTGTATATGTGTGTTTGCGTGTGTATGTGTGTTTGCGTGTGTATGTGTGTTTGCGTGTGTATGTGTGTGTGCGCGTGTGTTCCAGATGCGGTGGTGACAGAGGGAGGGGAGAACTTCAGTGTGGGTCAGAGGCAGTTGTTCTGTCTGGCCAGAGCCTTTGTCAGGAAGAGCTCCATCCTCATTATGGATGAAGCCACCGCATCCATCGATATGGCAACGGTGAGCTCACAAACCCTAACAGTCGTGTAGCTCTTTAGTAACGTTATGATCAGACGTTTCATTTTCTGCTCTTTTCATTTTTTACAGCCAGATCTATGACATTACTTTTACTGCATATGGGTACAAACATTGAGCACAAGTATAATGTCAGATACATTATAAAAACACAAACCAGACATCTGGTTTATCCTCCTATTACACATTTATTATTTGAGTTGCCATGGTTACGGCGTGATTGGGAGTCCCATAGGGCGGCGCACAATTGGGCCAGCGTCGTCCGGGTTTGACCGGGGTAGCCAACCAGCCACACACTCTTCACTAGGGCACCTGTTTATAAAGCTCTGATTTCCATTAAAGCTACACTCTTAGAAGTAAAGGTGCTATCTAGAACCTAAAAGGGTTCTTCGGCTGTCCCCATAGGGGAAACCTTTGAAGAACCCTTTTTGGTTCCAGGCAGAACCTTTTTGGATCCAGGCAGAACCTTTTTGAGTGTAGAACCCTTTACACAGAGGGTTCTACATGGAACCCAAAATAGTTCTGCCTGGAACCAAAAAGGGTTCTTCAAAGGGTTCTCCTATGGTTCTCCTAAGAGTGTAGAATACTTAGTTGCTACATCCATTTTTGGAATTATAAATGAATGATATCTACCCATTGATTCTTAAAGAACATACCTTTAAATGCCTCGTGAGCTTAGTTCAACTGTCGTACCCCATCAGAACCCCAAATAAAAGCTTGTTTACCTCCAGTGTTTGTAAACGATGTAAACAAACACTATAGCATCAAAACATGGCTAAAACTATTATTTTGATATCATGGATGATCAGTCCTTGCGTCCATAGCTCTGTCTATGAATTTGAGAGTGGTTATATTTCTCCAGCCCCATCCTGAGGCTGGGAGAACGCGTTGTTATTGTTTCAGTTAAGGATCTTTAGGGGATGTTATGTTTTGTTGCGATTGTTGCGGGACAGTGAGGACCCTCACTCTCCTCCAGCCTCTCAGGTTTCTGTCCGGAGGCATGCATAGTTCATAGCTCCAATCCCTGGCAATTGAGATATAAATTACTGGCAGTTTATATATAGAGTGTGCAACTCTCTTTATTTGATTTTTATAGGGACAAGCAGGCCAACATCAATCTGAGGTCATTACGATCACAGCTGTAGCATTAACCTTTGACCCTGACAGGTACACTCTATCAAACTACCATCACACTGTGATGCAGACAACAAAAAGGTGACAGCACTCACAGTGGAGTGACATTGCTGTGGAGTGCGCATGGTTGTATCTAAGGCTATGCTCCAAATTACACACTATTCCCTAGGAATAGGGTGCCATTTGGGCCACAACCTAAAGAGCTGACCTACTTCTCATTTCTCACTCCTACAGGAGAATGTCTTACAGAAGGTGGTGATGACAGCCTTCGCCAACCGAACAGTCGTCACTATTGCGGTAAGTCTGTTACAGCCTGTAGGTCATTAGGTCATTAGCTTGAAAGGTTGAGTTATTCTGTGTATAGATGTGGAGACTCCTCTTGGTCTGCTCTCTCTCTCTCTGTGGATCAGTCATTGGAGACAGCATAGAGACTAGGACTAGCTGATTTCTCCTAGCTTTTGGATTTCCTCTTCCTTATCCTATCTTTCCAATGTCTCCTGTTTCATCATACTGTACCTCTGCTACTCATGCCTCCAAATGCTTTTCATGCCTCCAAATGCTTTTCATGCCTCCAAATGCTTTTCATGCCTCCACATGCTTATCATTCCTCTGAATGCTTCTCATACCTCTGAATGCTTCTCATGCCTCCAAATGCTTCTCATGCCTCCAAATGCTTCTCATACCTCCAAATGCTTATCATTCCTCTAAATGCTTCTCATACCTCCAAATGCTTCTCAAGCCTCCAAATGCTTTTCATGCCTCCAAATGCTTTTCATGCCTCCAAATGCTTCTCATGCCTCCAAATGCATTTACGGACCAATTCAGAGTTGAGATAAGGCGCAAATAAATAAATAATCAGTGGGAGACTGATGAAAATTCAAGTTAAGCATGCTGCAGATCTCATCTCTGAATGGACACGTTAGCCTCTAGACTCAAACAGATTCCTTCTTTCACCTGTCTTCTTCTCCTTGTTCTCCCTGTTCCTCTCCTTTTGTCTCCCCGTCTATCCTTGGTTCCTTCTCTCTGTTCTGCTACCCAGCACCTGGTGTCCTCCATCTTGGAGGCTAAACAGGTGCTGGTGTTCTCCGCGGGGCAGCTAGTGGAGTGTGACTCTGCAGCCAACCTGCTAGCACAGCAGGACAGCCTCTTCAGTGTCTTAGTGAGGACTCACAAGTAGGCCCTGTCCCACCCTGCCTCTACAGCCTCCCCGGTTGGTACTGCATGCTGTCTGAGACCACTGTCTGGGGGTTAAAGAAAGGGATGATCTGTCCGTGGGTTAATGAGAGGGATACTACATCTAATCTGTCTGGTGGTTAAAGAGATGGACACTACATTAATCTGTCTGGTGGTTAAAGAGATGGACACTACATCTAATCTGTCTGGGGGTTAAAGAGATGGACACTACATCTAATCTGTCTGGGGTTAAAGAGATGGACACTACATCTAATCTGTCTGGGGGTTAAAGAGATGGACACTACATCTAATCTGTCTGGGAGTTAAAGAGATGGACACTACATCTAATCTGTCTGGGGGTTAAAGAGATGGACACTACATCTAATCTGTCTGGGGGTTAAATAGATGGACACTACATCTAATCTGTCTGGGGGTTAAAGAGATGGACACTACATCTAATCTGTCTGGGGGTTAAAGAGATGGACACTACATCTAATCTGTCTGGGGTTAAAGAGATGGACACTATATCTAATCTGTCTGGGGGTTAAAGAGATGGACACTACATCTAATCTGTCTGAGGGTTAAAGAGATGGACACTACATCTAATCTGTCTGGGGGTTAAAGAGATGGACACTACATCTAATCTGTCTGGGGGTTAAAGAGATGGACACTACATCTAATCTGTCTGGGGGTTAAAGAGATGGACACTACATCTAATCTGTCTGGGGGTTAAAGAGATGGACACTACATCTAATCTGTCTGGGGTTAAAGAGATGGACACTATATCTAATCTGTCTGGGGGTTAAAGAGATGGACACTACATCTAATCTGTCTGGGGGTTAAAGAGATGGACACTACATCTAATCTGTCTGGGGTTAAAGAGATGGACACTACATCTAATCTGTCTGGGGTTAAAGAGATGGACACTACATCTAATCTGTCTGGGGGTTAAAGAGATGGACACTACATCTAATCTGTCTGGGGGTTAAAGAGATGGACACTACATCTAATCTGTCTGGGGTTAAAGAGATGGACACTACATCTAATCTGTCTGGGGTTAAAGAGATGGACACTACATCTAATCTGTCTGGGGGTTAAAGAGATGGACACTACATCTAATCTGTCTGGGGTTAAAGAGATGGACACTACATCTAATCTGTCTGGGGTTAAAGAGATGGACACTACATCTAATCTGTCTGGGGTTAAAGAGATGGACACTACATCTAATCTGTCTGGGGTTAAAGAGATGGACACTACATCTAATCTGTCTGGGGTTAAAGAGATGGCTTGTGGAGGTTGAGACTAAAACTAAATGAAAATACATGTTTTTATTCAGGGAACTGTTCATTTTTCTCAACACAGTTTATCTGTCTGTCTGACTACATTGCAAGTCTGGAACCATTGCTGCATTGCATCCCTCCCTCTTTTTTTGTGTAATTAAATAATCAATCAAATGTAGTGTGTGTGTGTGTGTGTGTGTGTGTGTGTGTGTGTGTGTGTGTGTGTGTGTGTGTGTGTGTGTGTGTGTGTGTGTGTGTGTGTGTGTGTGTGTGTTCTTCATGCAGCATCGTGTCCACACCATCCTGGAAGCTGACCTGGTGATCGTGATGAAGCGAGGGAACATCTTGGAGATCGACAAACCAGAGACCCTTTTAGAGCACGAGGACGGCATGTTCGCTTCCTTCGTCAGGGCAGACATGTAGACACACACGCTGTCAGTCAGCACACCATCAATCAGTCTATCAATCAATCAGTTCATTAATCAGCCTCCTCAGTGTTTCCCACAATGCTTAGGTGGGGCGCAGAGGTCCATATATTATTACCATTATTGACTGAAGCTAATACTGTAGGTTTTAGACAGGGAAAACTGAGCTGGTTCCGGTCAACCACCCCAACTTGGTAATGGTAGGGGAAACACTGCTTCCCAAAGCACCACTGATGGCCTTCTTGTGTTGATTATTGGTAGTGTATTAATTATTGTGTGATTGATTGATTGATTGATTGATTGAATGATTTACCTATTAACTTGGTCCTGTAGGGATCACAATCGGTCGTTAAATATTATTTCAATTTCACAAAGCTTTACTTAAATGTTTTATGTTTAAATTATATATTTTGTTACAGTTATTACTAGATTATGTATGTATGTGTATATATTTTACACCATTACTCATAGGTAAGCAATAAGCAGGTATACTGTAGTATTACTACATTGGTACGAACACTGTAGGGTATATCGAGCATTTTTAGCCCGGCGACCCTTTGTCTGTCTGCTGACTGAACCATGGGACTGTGGACATTTAGTGGTCTGTCTCCTCTTTGAAAAGCACAGCTTTCACCCAATGGGTGTTCTCTAAAGGACTGAATCCTAACGTGAGATGTGCACACCTAACTTCAACTTATACAGACTTTGTGTACTGTAAACCATGCATTCATGTCAAGATGTATGTGAAAACGTGGAGTTATGCATGTTGATCTTAAGTTAAGATCCAACCCTAAATGATAAGGGAAGATTCCTCTTTCTTCTACCTACCACAGGCCAACGTTAGTGTAGCTCAGGCCAGCGTTAGTTTCTACCATACATGGTACTGGCTGGTGTTATTGGTAAGGAAAGTGGTTTATATTTTCAGTATTAAACCTGGTTTCTGGGGATCTGTGCCACAGTCCCACTGTAGTAACTGAATATATAGTTATTTTGCATATCGAACAATAATAATTTTCTATTGACTTCTTTGTATTGTATTATAGCCTGAATGCCAAACTGATTATTGTAAAATACACTTTGAAGAATTTCAGTATTTGTTCTTACCACCATACTGCTGTGTTGTTTTGTTTGTCAGTGTAAATCTGTCTCTCATCTCAAGAAATTTGTTTTTTATTCATTCTTCATTCTTATTCAATCCCAAACTCATGACCCAGAATTCCCTGCCCTACTTTCCTTACACAGGTGTCGGCTGTTTTCCCACTCATGTTTTCAACTCACCTCTCAATTTAACACCTCTGTCTCGTTTCTGGAAAGACGCCCTCTCTATAATCTATTAATGGGTAGGCATCGTCTAGCCTGGTTGAACCAGACTGAACCATTGTTTTACTTCACCATTGTTTAATTTATCTTGGATTCCAGGCTAGGTGTCTCACCTCAACTGCCATACTCTCCAATGTATACATTATAAGTGAGTAGCAGCCAAGTATGTTTAATGTAGCTTCTGGGTCCATGTAAAAGGTCAAAGGTCAACAACATGGCCCCTATAGTGTAGTTGTCTTTTTATGGGCAAGCAGCACTTTGGAGCCAGTCGGTCTGTCAGAAAGCGCAGAGACACAACACTCACCCCTCTCTAGAAAGATGACATCATGAGAATAGACCATATATATAGAACACAGCTGTATTGTCTAGGAGAATGACATTGGAAATGAGTGGTAGGCTATTGTCCCTTTAGTGAATTTGAAGGCCCGCCAGTTGGGGAACCCTGTTCTATAGGGACAGCTGAAAAGCCTTTTAGGTTCTAGATAGAAAAACCCAGCAGCGTTGCAGTTCTTGACACACTCAAACCGGTGCGCCTGGCACCTACTACCACACCCCGATAAATATTCTGTCTTGCCCATTCACCCTCTAAATGGCACACACACACAATCCATCTCAATTGTCTCAAGGCTTAAAAATCCTTATCTACACTGATTGAAGTGGATTTAACAAGTGACATCAACAAGCGATCATAGCTTTCACCTGGATTCACCTGGTCAGACTATGTCACGGAAAGAGCAGGTGTTCTTAATGTTTTGTACACTCTACTTATCGATCTATAGTTATTCAGACTGCAGATATCCTTGATCCATATCACAAGGTATTATATAGTCTTCTCTGCCTTTACTGTTTATATTTTCAATCTTGGGAATGTGCACAAACATTATCAATAATAATGAATATAATTTCGAGACTACAGGTTGTCTTTCCATTTTATTGTGTGCTTGTGTCTGTCTTAAATGTACATAGTGTATAATGAACATGTGTTTTAAATATAGACATAGTTGATCACTACACAGTGTGCCTACCTTTTTTATACTTGAACTGATAATAAAAATGTGCTTTGATGAAAGTGCTTTTTGAGTTTAAAACGCTTACACACACACACACACACTCATTCGCTATCTCTCTCACATAGCTCATGCTCTCTCTCTCACACACAACACCTCCTCACTTATGCTTCCAACACATCGAATGTGTCTTTGCGTTTTGGTACACCAGAAGTACAGTCGTGGCCAAAAGTTTTGAGAATGACACAAGTATTGGTCTCCACAAAGTTTGCTGCCCCAGTGTTGATGATGGCAATTTGCATATACTCCAGAATGTCATGAAGAGTGATCAGATGAATTGCAATTAATTGCAAAGTCCCTCTTTGCCATGAAAATGAACTTAATACCAAAAAAACATTTTCACTGCATTTCAGCCCTACCACAAAAGGACCAGCTGCCATCATGTCAGTGATTGTCTCGTTAACCCAGGTGAGAGTGTTGACGAGGACTGGAGATCACTCTGTCATGCTGATTGAGTCAGAATAACAGACTGGAAGCTTTAAAAGGAGGGTGGTGCTTGAAATCATTGTTCTTCCTCTGTCAACCATGGTTACCTGCAAGGAAACACGTGCCGTCATCATTGCTTTGCACAAAAAGGGCTTCACAGGCAAGGATATTGCTGCTGGTAAGATTGCACCTAAATCAACCATTTATCGGATCATCAAGAACTTCAAGGAGAGAGGTTCAATAGTTGTAAAGAAGGCGTCAGGGCTCCAAGAAAGTCCAGCAAGCGCCAGGACCGTCTCCAAAGTTGATTCAGCTGCGGGATCGGGGCACCACCAGTGCAGAGCTTGCTCAGCAATGGCAGCAGGCACGTGTGAGTGCATCTGCACGCGCAGTGAGGCGAAGGCTTTTGGAGGATGGCCTGGTGTCAAGAAGGGCAGCAAAGAAGCCACTTCTCTCCAGTAAAAACATCAGGGACAGACTGATATTCTGCAAAAGGTACAGGAATTGGACTGCTGAGGACTGGGGTAGTCATTTTCTCTGATGAATCCCTTTTCCGATTGTTTGGGCCATCAGTCCTGTGTCATACCATCAGTCCTGTGTCATGCCAATAGTAAAGCATCCTCAGACCATTCATGTGTGGGGTTGCTTCTCAGCCAAGGGAGTGGGCTCACTCACAATTTTGCCTAAGAACACAGCCATGAATAAAGATTGGTACCAACACATCCTCCGAGAGCAACTTCTCCCAACCATCCAAGAACAGTTTGGTGACGACCAATGCCTTTTCCAGCATGATGGAGCACCTTGCCATAAGGCAAAAGTGATAACTAAGTGGCTCGGGGAACAAAACATTGTCATTTTGGGTCCATGGCCAGGAAACTCCCCAGACCTTAATTCCATTGAGAACTTGTGGTCGATCCTCAAGAGGCAGGTGGACAAACAAAACCCAAACTCCAAGCATTGATTATGCAAGAATGGCCTGCCATCAGTCAGGATGTGGCCCAGAAGTTAATAGACAGCATGCCAGGGCGGATTGCAGAGGTCTTGAAAAAGAAGGGTCAATACTGCAAATATTGACTCTTTGCATAAACTGAATGTCATTGTCAATGAAAGCCTTTGACACTTATGGAATACTTGTAATTATGCTTCAGTGTACCATAGTAACTACTGACATAAAGATCCAAGAACACTGAAGCAGCAAACTTTGTGGAGACCAATACTTGTGTCATTCTCAAAACTTTTGGCCAAGACTGTACATTCATTTCCAATGGAACGCTGCGTTACCTTGCAGCATTGCATTGCAGAGGTAGTTGTTGCACGTTCTGTGTGGTGCATACATTGCGAACGTATGCGTCAAACTGTGTGCGTATACGGGTTGACAGAAATGGTAGCAGAAGCTGAATGTTGGCCCTTTGTTGCACACATATCTAGATGAGGCTGCATACTATTTTGCTCAACGGTATGTTCGAACTGTGCTCTGCATTATTTTGCTGCAGAGGACATCCGTTGCTAAATGGCCCCATCTCGTGGTCATCAATGGGAAGTGGCCCTATCCTAATAATTCATCCCTATAATAATGTTTGTTTATTTATTTATTTATTTTATTTAACTAGGCAAGTCAGTTAAGAACACATTTTTATTTACAATGACGGCCTACCTACAGGGTCAGTCATAGTAGTACGGCGCCGCTGGCGCAATAATGTAATAATAACACAACAATAATTAACTTACTTTTGGAAAAACAAGTAATTTTTCTATTACACTTGCATTGTATAAAAATAAAACAAACATTATATTTTACTTTTGTACCCGGTAATGGGATGGTTTAACCATTACCTCAAATACCGGTATCGATTAATTAAACATAATTTCCAACGGGTACAAATATATTGTTTTGATTTTAAATCACTAAAACAAAACAAAAACACAATTTAGAAGTAATTACTGGGGTTTCCTCTTTGTTGAACAAAGCCAGCAGTGCATTGCATCCCGCCCATAGAGTGGAGCCCCTACGTCAATAGAATTTGGGATGCGCCCTGGGTCGGTGACTGCCTGGAAACTCTCACCCGTCAGTACAACTTTTTGGAAGTCGCGCTGGAGCTGACCGAACAGCAACAGCATTTTATGTGATAGAAGTTAATTGAAATCAAATCGATGAAAAACGTTGCCAAATAACTCGGGTACGAATTTATCCAACTCTGAATAATGTTTTACCCAAGCTGACAGGGGAATTACGCACGACTAAAAAAACACTTCGGTTTACTGAAACCATCCGACTTTTTTCCTCTATTGCAAATGCAGTAAGGATGTTGGCGAGAAAAAGCATCATACCGGAGGAGTTCTCCCTACCGGGGCTTGCTTCAAGAATCCCCCGCAAACCAGTGTTCAGGGACCGGGTGAACAAAGCCCGCTTCATCGCCAAGAGCGGATCCTGCAACTTGGCGCACAAGAACATCCGAGAACAGGGAAGATTCCTGCAAGACGTCTTTACCACTCTGGTGGACCTGAAATGGCGCTTCACCCTGTTCATCTTCACCATGACATTTCTGTGCAGTTGGCTTCTGTTCGCCATGTGCTGGTGGCTCGTGGCCTTTGCCCATGGAGACCTTGAACCCAACCGCACGCCTGGCATTGAGCAGTGCGTCACCAACGTCAAGTGAGTAGTATAGTATAGGCGCTATACATATTTTGAACTGTTGATGTTTGTGGATTTAACTTATATATACAGTCATGTGAAAAATTAAGTACACCACCTGGAAAGTTCTCTTCTTTTTTTCTTTTACATATTTGGACAGATGGATCTGTAATCTCTTCACTTCAACACTATTGACAGATGAAGGTTACCCAATTTAACAAATCACACAAAACAAAAACAAACAAATAAAATTATATGCAATTAAAATAAACAAAAAAGTTAGTACACCCCTACCTTTACCATCACATAAAATGTCTAAAATTAGAATTAGGTATCAAAACAAGTGCAAATGATTAGAAAACATTAGAGAGAAACTTAGGAGGGTCAAGCCTTCCATAAAGATAAGAAAATTGGTCTGGTTTGGTCTTAACCATCATTCAAAGATCAAAAGATCTACCCGAGGCCCTCAGAAGAAATATTATTGATGCCCATGAGTCTGGGAGGGGTTACAAATCCATTTCCAAGCAATTCGAAGTACATCATTCCACTGTCCGACGAAAATTCCAGACTACTGGCAAACTACCTAGGACAGGTCGTCCCACCAAAGTCAGCCCAAGAGCTGACCGAAAGATGCTCATAGAAGTCTCTAAGAACCCCAGGGTAACATCAAGGGATCTACAGGCCTCTCTTGCCACAATCAATGTCGAATTGCATGGGTACACTGTCAGAAAGAGACTGCACAAACTTGGCCTACATGGGAGGTCAGGAAGGAAGAAGCCTCTGCTCTCAAAAAAGAATATCAAGACACAACTGACTTTGCCAGACAACAACTGGGTAAAGTAAGTTGTGTCTTGATATTATTTTTTGAGAGCAGAGGCTTCTTCCTTCCTGACCGCCCATGTAGGCCAAGTTTGTGCAGTCTCTTTCTGGCAGTGTACCCACACACCCATTTGGTTAAGACCAAACCAGACCAATTGTTTTATCTTTATGGAAGGCTGGACCCTTCTTTCTCTGTAATGTTTTCTAATCATCTGCACTTGTTTTGGTACCTAATTCTAATGTTAGCCATTTTATGTGATGGTAAAGGTAGGGGTGTACTAACTTTTTCCCCATAAGGAAAATGCATTTTTGTTTATTTTAATTGCTATTACACTATTGCAGTTTTGTGTGTGATTTGTTAAATTGGGTAACCTTTATCTGTCAATAGTATTGAAGTGAAGATTACATATCCATCTGTCCAAATATGTAAAATAAAAAGAGAGAACTTTCCAGGGGGTATACTTACTTTTTTACATGACTGTATTTCTGTATTTTGTGTGTAAACTTTATTGGATTTATTGGGGACTGTTAGTGCAATTATTACAGTTTCACAGTGCAATTATTACTCCGTTTTAGAATAACTTTGCAAATTTTTGTGATAACACTGTTACAGTTGTATGATAGAGCTCCTTGCTATAGAAAAAACGATTTTCCTTCAACTGATAAGGAACTTAAAGGGATACTTTGGGATTTTGGCAACAAAGCCCTTTATCTACTTCCCCAGAGTCAGATGAACTAACTCTAGGGAAGTAGATAAAGGGCTTCGTTGCCAATATCCCAAAGTATCCCTTTAAAGGGGCAATCTGCAGTTGCTACTTTCATTATTGGATTTATAAATTAATGATATGTATCAATTGATTCTTGAAGAATATAAGTATAATTTATAGATCAACTGTCATACCCCAGCTGAACGCAAAATATAAGCTTGTTTTATTCCAATGTTTGTAAACAACGTCAATAGAAACAAAAATTATAAAGCCTCAAAACATGGAAGTAAAGGAAGTAGCCTTGCACGAGCATTGGCGTTTGAGAGCAGGAAGCGTGAGGCAGCTTGATGTACAAGTACAGGACGCTAGTCTATCACAGGGCCTAACCCCCAATCTCCTTAATGCTGAGTGCCAAGCAGAGACGCATCAGGTCCCATTTTTACAGTATTTGGTATCAAACTCCCAACCTTCCAATCTCAGGCTGGATACTCTAACCACAAGGCCATTGAGACACGGTTAAAACTATTATTTTGGTATCATGGATGGTCAGACCTTGCATCTATAGCTCTGTCTATGAATTTGAGAGTGGTTACATTTCTCCGGCCTCATCCCTCAGCTTTTTACCGAAACGGGAGTGGAGCACGCTTTGTTATTGTTTCAACTGCTGATTGCCCATTTAAAGTCTCCAACATATAGCTATCATTATTTAGCCCTCTGAGATCAGTGGTTGTAGGGGAAAGGGGATGAGGACAGGAAACCATAGGAAACCACACAGCCTGTCCAGTAGGTTCCTGCTCCTCTGACCCCTGTGACCTCTCTACCCTCATCACAGATGTAGGATCAGGTCTTTACCCTCACCACAGATGTAGGATCAGGTCTCTACACCTCTATTACAGATGTAGGATCAGGTCTCTACATCGCAATTACAGATGTAGGATCAGGTCTCTACATCGCTATTACAGATGTAGGATCAGGTCTCTACATCACTATTACAGATGTAGGATCAGGTCTCTACACAGCTATTACAGATGTAGGATCAGGTCTCTACATCGCTATTACAGATGTAGGATCAGGTGTCTACAACAAACATCTGACCCTTGACCAATGTTTATGTTCAAAGTCTCCCTCCTCTTTAACTCTCATTTCCTCTGACCCCTGACCTTTGACCCTCTCTCTCTGCTCTGCAGGTCATTCACCTCAGCCTTCCTGTTCTCCATCGAGGTCCAGGTGACCATCGGCTTTGGCCACCGTATGATCACAGAGCAGTGCCCCACGGCCATCGCCGTCCTCATCTTCCAGAACATAGCTGGCCTCATCATCAACGCCATCATGCTGGGGTGCATCTTCATGAAGACAGCCCAGTCGCACCGCCGCGCAGAGACGCTCATCTTCAGGTAGGAAGGTAGCCTAGAGGTTAGAGAGGCGGGCCAGCAACAGTGTATATCCATATCATACAGCACTAGTATATGCATATCATACAGCCCTAGTATATCCATATTTAATTCATCCCTAGTATATCCATATCATGCAGCCCTGGTATATCCATATCATACAGCCCTAGTATATCCATATCATACAGCCCTAGTATATCCATATCATACAGCCCTAGTATATCCATATCATACAGCACTAGTATATCCATATCATACAGCCCTAGTATATCCATATCATACAGCACTAGTATATCCATATCATACAGCCCTAGTATATCCATATCATACAGCCCTAGTATATCCATATCATACAGCACTAGTATATCCATATCATACAGTCCTAGTATATCCATATCATACAGCCCTAGTATATCCATATCATACAGCACTAGTATATCCATATCATACAGCCCTAGTATATCCATATCATACAGCCCTAGTATATCCATATCATACAGCCCTAGTATATCCATATCATACAGCCCTAGTATATCCATATCATACAGCCCTAGTATATCCATATCATGCAGCCCTAGTATCATGCAGCCCTAGTATAGCCATATCATGCAGCCCTAGTATATCCATATCATGCAGCCCTAGTATCGTGCAGCCCTAGTATAGGCCATATCATACAGCCCTAGTATATCCATATCATACAGCCCTAGTATATCCATATTTATTTCAGCCCTAGTATATCCATATCATACAGCCCGAGTATATCCATATCATACAGCCCTAGTATATCCATATCATGCAGCCCTAGTATATCCATATCATACAGCCCTAGTATATCCATATTATGCAGCCCTAGTATATCCATATCTTGCAGCCCTAGTATATCCATATCATACAGCACTAGTATTTCCATATCATACAGCCCTAGTATATCCATATCATACAGCCCTAGTATAACCATATCATACAGCCCTAGTATATCCATATCATACAGCCCTAGTATATCCATATAATACAGCACTAGTATATCATTATCATACAGCCCTAGTATCGTGCAGCCCTAGAATATCCATATCGTACAGCCCTTGTATATCCATATTTATTTCAGCCCTATTATATCAATATCATACAGCCCTAGTATATCCATATCATACAGCCCTAGTATATCCATATTATGCAGCCCTAGTATATCCATATCTTGCAGCCCTAGTATATCCATATCATACAGCCCTAGTATATCCATATCATACAGCACTAGTATATCCATATCATACAGCCCTAGTATATCCATATCATGCAGCCCTAGTATTGTGCAGCCCTAGAATATCCATATCGTACAGCCCTAGTATATCCATATCATGCAGCCAAAGTATATCCATATAATACAGCACTAGTATATCCGTTTCATAAAGCCCTAGTATCGTGCAGCCCTAGAATATCCATATCGTACAGCCCTTGTATATCCATATTTATTTCAGCCCTATTATATCAATATCATACAGCCCTAGTATATCCATATCATACAGCCCTAGTATATCCATATTATGCAGCCCTAGTATATCCATATCTTGCAGCCCTAGTATATCCATATCATACAGCCCTAGTATATCCATATAATACAGCACTAGTATATCCTTATCATACAGCCCTAGTATCGTGCAGCCCTAGAATATCCATATCGTACAGCCCTTGTATATCCATATTTATTTCAGCCCTATTATATCAATATCATACAGCCCTAGTATATCCATATCATACAGCCCTAGTATATCCATATCATACAGCCCTAGTATATCCATATCTTGACGCCCTAGTATATCCATATCATACAGCCCTAGTATATCCATATCATACAGCACTAGTATATCCATATCATACAGCACTAGTATATCCATATCATACAGCCCTAGTATATCCATATCATGCAGCCCTAGTATTGTGCAGCCCTAGAATATCCATATCGTACAGCCCTAGTATATCCATATCATGCAGCCAAAGTATATCCATATTATGCAGCCCTAGTATTGTGCAGCCCTAGAATATCCATATCGAACATCCCTAGTATATCCATATTTATTTCAGCCCTAGTATATCAATATCATACAGCCCTAGTATATCCATATCATACAGCCCTAGTATATCCATATCATACAGCCCTAGTATATCCATATCTTGACGCCCTGGTATATCCATATCATACAGCCTTAGTATATCCATATCATACAGCACTAGTATATCCATATCATACAGCACTAGTATATCCATATCATACAGCCCTAGTATAACCATATCATACAGCCCTAGTATATCCATATCTTGACGCCCTAGTATATCCATTTCATACAGCTCTAGTATATCCATATCATACAGCACTAGTATATCCATATCATACAGCACTAGTATATCCATATCATACAGCCCTAGTATAACCATATCATACAGCCCTAGTATATCCATATCATACAGCACTAGTATATCCATATCATATAGCCCTAGTATATCCATATCATACAGCACTAGTATATCCATATCATACAGCCTTAGTATATCCATATCATGCAGCCAAAGTATATCCATATTATGCAGCCCTAGTATCATGCAGCCCTAGTATATCCATATCATGCAGCCCTAGTATATCCATATCATGCAGCCCTAGTATATCCATATCATACAGCACTAGTATATCCATATCGTACAGCCCTAGTATATCCATATCTTGAGGCCCTAGTATATCCATATCATACAGCCCTAGTATATCCATATCATACAGCCCTAGTATATCCATATCATACAGCCCTAGTATATCCATATCATACAGCCCTAGTATATCCATATCATACAGCCCTAATATGGATATTGCGATTTCGATGTGCATGAGTAGGGAACTGGCTACCAAAGGGTTAATGGCATCGGTATCCTAGATACTGAAAAATAGTTGTAAAGTTTGTGTCTATATGCCCCAGAGCCAGAGAGCGGGTTATGAATGGTCAAAGTTTGAGGGTTTTGTACACATGCCATCTCCTGCTGTTGTGCCCTTGAGCAAGGCACTTGAGCAAGCCCCTAAATCTGATCCAGGGGGTACACTCTGGCTGACAGATCTGTAAAGAAAATGTGATCGGTAAAGAGTTTATCTAATATCTTGTCTTTTCATATCTTATTTTCAGCCGCAACGCCGTCATCGCCGTGCGCAACAATCGCCTCTGCTTCATGACCCGCGTGGGCGACCTCCGCAAGTCCATGATCATTGGCGCCGCCGTCCGCCTTCAGGTGGTACGCAAGACCACCACCCCCGAAGGCGAGGTCATCCCCATCCATCAGATCGATGTGCAGACGGAGAGCGCCTCAGCGAGTAACTCCATCTTCCTCTTGGCGCCACTCATTATCTGCCATACGATCGATAAGGAGAGTCCACTGTACGACCTGTCGGCCATGGAGCTGCAGTGCAGCGACCTGGAGGTGATTGTAATCTTGGAGGGCGTGGTGGAGACCACGGGCATCACCACCCAGGCCCGGACCTCCTACGTCACCGAGGAGATCCAGTGGGGTCACCGCTTCGTGCCCATCGTGACCGAGGAGGACGGGGTGTACTCGGTGGACTACTCCAAGTTCGGGAACACGGTCAAGGTGGCGACGCCGAGGTGTTCGGCCCGCGAGCTGGACGAGAAGCCCTCCATACTCATCCAGACGCTACAGAAGAGCGAGCTGAGCCACCAGAACTCACTGAGGAAGAGGAACTCCATGAGACGGAACAACTCCATGAGGAACGGCGGAGGAAGCTCCGGCACCATGAGGAGGAACAACTCGGCCCACACCGTGCCCAAAGTGCAGTTCCTCACCCCTGAGGCGGTGGGCCAGAACGTGGCCGTCACATGACATGAGGCCTGGCTCCCATTGGCTGTCCTGCTCTTCCTGGGTGGGACCTCCCATGTTTACCCTCTGGCTCAGTTAGAGCTGACTCTGGTCCTGTTCCCCACACTCTGCCACATATACAGTAGTCAATGCTATACCTAACACACACAATGCCCTGTTATTATTCTTGTTGTGATGATGGATTTAACTTGTTTTAGTGTCTCATTTTCAATCTGGTTCTTTCCAAGCGCCTTTGTCTTAAAAAGAAGGGGGGGGGGGGGGGGTCTCTCCACAAGTTGTACTCGATGATGTAAATGCCTTTACACATGTAATAACTATTTTTATTGCTTTGTACTAAAGTCTGTACTCATCACTAAATCCATATGATTATTTAATTTGCTCTTTAATGTTACCGTGACCAAAGAACATACAGTCGTATGCAAATGTTTGGGCACCCCTCTGAGGCTGCATAATAATTTACTCTGTCGTCACAGAAAATGATCACAGTGGCATGCCATTCATTTTCTAATAAAAGCTGAGTACTGGGGTAACTTGTATGAAATTAAATCAGATGTGAAAAATAGGCTATGCAAAAATTTGGGCACCCTTGTCATTCTATTGATTTGAATACCTGTAACTACTTAGCACTGATTAATTGGAACACACAATTGGTTTGGTGAGCTCATTAAGCCTTGAACTTCATAGACAAGTGCATCCAATCATGAGGAAAAGGTATTTAAGATGGTAAATTGCAAGTTGTTGTTCTCTTTGACTCTCCTCTGAAGAGTGGCAACATGGGGGCCTCAAAACAACTCTCAAATGACCTGAAAACAAAGATTGTTCAACATTATGGTTTAGGGGAAGGCTACAAAAAGCTATCGCAGAGATGTAAGCTGTCAGTGTCCACTGTGAGGAACATAGTGAGGAAATGGAAGACCACAGGCACAGTTCTTGTTAAGGCCAGAAGTGGCAGGCCAAGTAAAATATTGGAGAGGCAAAGGGGAAGGATGGTGAGAACGGTCAAAAACAGCCCACAGACCACCTCCAAAGACCTACAACATCATCTTGCTGCAGATGGTGTCACTGTGCATCGTTCAACAATTCAGCGCACTTTGCACAAGGAGAAGCTGTGCGGGAGAGTGATGCGGAAGAAGCCTTTTCTGCACACACGCCACAAACGCACATTTGGACAAGCCAGCTTCATTTTGGAATAAGGTGCTGTGGACTGATGAAACAAAGATTGAGTTATTTGGTCATAACAAGGGGCGATATGCATGGCGGCAAAAGAACACAGCGTTCCAAGAAAAACACTTTCTACCCACAGTAAAATTTGGTGGGGATTCCATCGTGCTGTGGGGCTGTGTGGCCAGTGCCGGTACTGGGAATCTTGTTAAAGTTGAGGGTCGCATGGATTCCACTCAATATCAGCAGATTCTTGGGAATAATGTTGAAGAATCAGTCACAAAGTTGATGTTACGCCGGGGCTGGATATTTCAACAAGACAACGACCTAAAACACTGCTCAAAATCTACCTGGGCATTTATGCAGAGGAACAAGTACAATGTTCTGGAATGGCCATCCCAGTCCCCAGACCTGAATATCATTGAGAATCTGTGGGATGATTTGAAGCAGGCTATCCATGCTCGTCAACCATCAAACCTAACTGAACTGGAGATGTTTTGTAAGGAGGAATGGTCCAAAATACCTTCATCCAGAATCCAGACACTCATTAGAGGCTATAGGAAGCGTCTAGAGGCTGTTATTTTAGCAAAAGGAGGCTCTACTAAATATTGATGTGATTTTTCTGTTGGGGTGCCCAAATTTATGCACCTGTCTAATTTCGTTTTGATGCATATTGCACATTTTCTGTTAATCCAATAAACCCCATTTCACTACTGAAATATTACTGTGTCCATCAGTTATTTGATAGATCAAAATGAAATTGCTGATCCAAACATCCAATTATTTATAAATGGAAATCATGGAAATTGTCAGGGGTGCCCAAACTTTTGCATGCGACTGTATTATTACAGATAATAATGACCAACTCTTGCCTAATAGTAGAAGAACCTGATGTTTTGATACCAGACGCAACATGTATTACACACCAACCTTGTGTCTCGTTTTTATCAAACCCTTTAATAAAGCATTTGCACCAGTACTGTATGAAAAAGTTACTGTTTCTGGAAACTGTCACAGTAAATAGATCCCCTATAAAACCGATTGTTTTGGATTCGATTGGCACATTTTCCCCACAAATAGCATCTAAATTATTGGACAAATGTTTATTTTCACTGTGATGATTCAATAGCACTTAGAAATCAAAGTGTGGGAAACCTACTGTATATACATGTACTATGTTTACAAGCAATTGAACTCTTGATGAAATATTTTTTTTAAAGTGACAAGTTTATCAAAGAATAATTTGGTTCACAGCCACAAAGTAACAAACCCCGCTTATTTCTCTTTTTAAATGCTGATTTTATACCTAACCTCACGCCTTACCTTCAGTTAAGCTTTTTTTTCAGGAATGTTTACGATATAGCCAATTTTGACTTGTTGTGGGTGGAGACAAAGATGGTGGGCCAGAAATAATTAGGGAGTGGGATATCTCGCTTTCTCTACTGTCTATGGTGGAGATTCTACAACAACACTAGATTTTGCAGAGATTGGAGTGATGCATGCTAAATATGCAATGTTTGGTTAGCTTATAGATATAAAACCTGCAATATATCATAATTGAAAACGTGAATTAAGAAGCTCTGGCTAATTCCAGGTGAAACATGAGGTGATGGTAGCAGATGAATGGCACGACAATGGGCCTCAGGATCTCATCACGTTATCTCTACATTAAAATTGCAATCGATAACATGCATTTGTGTTTGCTGTCCATAGCTTATGCCTACCATAACCCCACCGCCACCATGGGGCACTCTGTTCACAACGTTGACTTCAGCAAACCGCTCACCCACACAACGCCATACACGCTGTCTGCCATCTGCACGGTACAGTTAAAACCGGATTCATCTGTGAAGAGCACACTTCTCCAGCATGCCAGTGGCCATCAAAAGTGAGCATTTGCCCACTGAAGTTGGTTACAACGCCGAACTCCAGTCAGGTCAAGACCCTGGTCAAGGACGACGAGCACGCAGATGAGCTTCCCTTAGACGGTCTCTGACAGTTTGTGCAGAAATTCTTCTGCACAGTTGTGCAAACCCACAGTTTCATCAGCTGTCCGTTTGGCTGGTCTCAGACAATCCCGCAGGTGAAGAAGCAAGTGATTGTACCATCTAAACAGCTGTGAAATATACAGTATTTTCCATAACTAAAATATCATATTTTCAGCTGTTTGAAACTGGTGGACAAAACAAAGTAAAAGACGCATAAACGAAACGTAAGCACGGGAAGCATAGAAATAGCGCACATAGAACATATCTACCACTTCTTAAACTTGCTTTCAATGAGAATTACATATGTCTAATTCACATTTCTATGTGAATTTGGTTGGGTCACCCAAAAAGTAAAATATTGCAGCTTTAATGCATGTATCACTATTAACTAACATTTTCTTACCTATGCTGCTAAATAGCTAGCTAGCTAGCTAGTTAGTTTTGAGTTAGCCTAGCTACCAAGGTTTGAGTTAGCCAATTTGAGTTTGAAGTTAGCCTAGCTAGCAAACTAGTAAAGATGGGACCCTGAAGGCTATTCCCAAGTTATCTCAACAAGAGAATAGGTAGAGAAGCCCCTTGGTAGCTATTATTACTACACTTTACATGGTACTTAATTAATTACCTTCATATACAATAGTGTCCTTGTGTCTTTACCACCGAATGCCAACGGTATTAGACTGTAGTTACTTCTCTATACCAGCTCACAGTCTCACTGTCAGAAGTAGATGTCCATGTTTCTAAAACGTCAAATTTCGAAGTTGTTCCAAACATCAAATTTCGAAGTTGTTCCAAACCTCAAATGTCTTTCAGGTTAAGTTTAGGCATTAACTCTTAATTCTTAAGGTTAGGCATTAATTCCAAATGGTTAAGGTAAGGGTTAATGTATGGGATAGGCTTACATTTTCTTTTCAAAAACAACTTTATATTGCTGTACTTTAACTTACAACCTTTGGAATCAGAGGAAGATGCTTACGCCCATCTGCCATCCCAGTTCACAATGCCCTAGCAAAACCGAAACCTACTTGAAGTTAACAGTGCTCACTGTTGCCCCTAGTGGCCGGGTGCCATGTCATCTCCCGAAATCCTCAGACATGGATGGATGTCGAATACTGACTTGTATTACGGTTGAACTGGCAGATTTTACCACAGTGGGCCCACTGCCTAATGAACATTCAAGGTAAATGCCTCCATCTGGTGGTGCAAAGTGAAACATCTCCCTGGTCCATAAATCAAATCAAATGTATTGGTCACATGAACGTGGTTAGCAGATGTTATTGCGGGTGTAGCGAAATTATTGTGCTTCTAGCTCCGACAGTGCAGTAATATCTAACAAGTAATATCTAACAGTTTCACAACATAAGAAGAATATATACATAAATGTCAGGGTGGCATTGGACTAAGATACAGTGGCATAGTAAGCTTTATAGTATGCAGTATACACATAAGAGATTGGTGATGCAGTATGTAAACACGATTAAGTGACTAAGATACCTTAGAATAGTATAGCGTACAGTTAAATATATGAGATGAGTAGTGCAAGATACGGAAACATTATTAAAGTGACTAGTGTTTCCTTTCCTTAAAGTGGCCGGTGATTTCTAATCTATGTCTATAGGCAGCAGTCTCTGATGTACTAGAGATGGTTGTTTAGCAGTCAATGGCTTAGTATAGAGTACAATACAGTATATACATATGAGATGGTTGATGCAATATGTACACACAAATTGAGTGACTATGATACCGTAGAATAGTGTAGAGTGCAGTTTATACATAGAGATGAGTGATGCAGATACGGATACATTATTAAAGTGGCTGGTGTTCTATTCCTTAAAGTGGCCTGTGATTTCTAATCAGTGTCTATAGGCAGCCACCTCTGGTGTGATAGTGATGGCTGTTTAGCAGTCTGATGGATCTCAGATAGAAGCTGTTTTTCAGTCTCTCGGTCCCAGCTTTGATGCACCTGTACTGACCTCGCCTTCTGGATGATAGCGGGGTGAACAGGTAGTGGCTCGGGTGGTTGATGTCTTTGATTATCTTTTTGGACTTCCTGTGGCATCGGGTGCTGTAGGTGTCCAGGAGGGCGGGAAGGTTGCCCCCAGTAATGCGTTGGGCAGACCGCACCACCCTCTGGAGAGCTTTGCTGTTATGGGCGGTGCAGTTGCTGTACCCGGTGGTGATGCAGCCTGATATGATGCTCTCAATTGTGCATCTGTAGAAGTTTGTGAGGGTTTTGGGTGATAATCCAAATGTCTTTAGCCTCCTGAGGTTCTTCACCACACTGTCTGTGTGGGTGGACCATTTAAGCTTGTCGGTGATGTGTACGCCGAGGATCTTGAAGCTTTCCACCTTCTCCACTGCGGTCCCATCGATGTGGATCGAGGGGTGCGCCCTCTGCTGTTTCCAGAAGTCCACGATCATCTCCTTCGTTTTGCTGACGTTGAGTGAGAGGTTATTTTCCTGGTCCATATATTGGCGTGTAGTAAGGCTGTGTAGAAATGTAGGATATTCCTATGGAATAATAGTACCAATCTCTGATTGCACATTTTCAAAAGTTGTAATATTGCCATTTTACGGATATCAAATAACTCCTGAAACAATTCTCTAAACACTTCCACATCTTGTTCGGATCGGTCCCTGTGGCATACTTCCTCCAGATCCTTGGCTCCCACATTTACATGACAATTGGTCAGTGCTATCCGGACTCCTTGGGACGTCCCTTCCATCAACTCTACCCCCTACGTCAGTGTTACTCTTTGCGACCTTATTTTACGGCTCTCGGTGACTTTCCAATTTTCCAATAATTATACATGTCAATGACAGAATTTCAAAGCTATGTGTTTAATGTTTAATGAGTCACGTTATATCTATTATTCCCTGGACGGCAGATAGATGGCAGTATAGAAGTTGTTGAACAGAAAGGCAATTAAGCGCTTAACGTGGGTGCTCAGCCAGAGAGCGATCGACAGTTTCCTAATGCTACTACGGCCAACTTTTGCAGTCTGGTCGACATGGATAGGTTTTAAATATGTTGACAATGAAAATGAAGTGGAAGAGCCGGAGAACAGCGTGACAGCTGTGAACGAGCAACCACCGGTTGAAGATAGTGTTGGGGAAGTGCTGCTAGTTAATGTGACTCCGGTGGTTAAGAGAAGGATAAGGTCGATTGAAGAAGAACACAGAAAGTTCCAAGAGAAATGGACAGACATGTTTTTTTTGTACTGCATTATGCGACCAGCTCACTCTGTCTTATTTGCCAAGGAAATTTTAGAGCGACATTTCCATTCACACCATGCCCATTTTGACAAAACATATCCGCCACAAAGCAACCTCAGAAACAACAAAATATCTCAACTCAAAGGACAGGTCAAAGGACAACAACAAATGATGAACATATCTAGCACTGTTGCAGAGAAAACAACAGAGGCAACATATGAGATTGCTTGGATACTCGCAAGAAACAAGAAGGCCTTCACAGACGCAGAAATTGTCAAATAATGTTTTTTGGCCTCAGCCGAAATATTGTATGCTGATTTCACAAACAAGGAAGCTATTTTAAAGCAAATTAAGGGACTGCAACTCTCTGACTCGACCATAACAAGACGCATAGAAGATATCGGCGAGGACATCGGTAAGCAATTGATTGCTGACATATCTATGGAGCCGTGTTATGAAATTTCCCCCCCGGGGGATCAATAAAGTACCTATCTATCTATCTATCTGTTATAGTCTTGCACTTGACGAAAGCACTGATATAAGTGACATTGCCCAAGTATGTGTGTGGGTCCGCTTCCCGCTAAATGGGTCGCTCAGAGAGGAACTTTTATGTTTACTGCCTCTTCAGGGACAAACACTAGGAGAGGATATTCTGAAAGCCCTTGTTACATTTTTTTGCTGCTAATAACATTGACTGGTCACATCTTGCATCTGTGTGCACTGACGGTGCACCAAACATGCGAGGGAAGGAGAAGTGACGCGTAGGCCTGATAAGAAAGAGAGGATATTTCCCAAGTTTGTTACATTTCATTGTATCATTCATCAGGAAGCACTTGTGTCTTAACTCAAAGACTGAATTATAGAATGTGATGCAGGACGTCGTGCGCGTAGTGAACATGATTATTGCGAGCAGGGGAGCCTCCAGGGATTTTGGGCCCCATGAAAATATATAACATTGGGCTCCAAAATGTTTTTACCTAATGCTGGAATAATATTTTAGGGCCCCTGTCAGTCACAGGCCCTTAGAATCATCCTAACTTTTCCCCCCCATACGGCGACCTGCGTGAAGTTGGCCCCCCACCCAACGCAAAACGTCGGGAAAATAGTCTTAATCGTTTGTGCTCCGTTTGTGCTGGTTTGTGCTGCAATTATTTTCGTTTGTTGTTTTCATTTTTTAGATATTAAAGAATACTTTATAGGTCATTCAGAGGTCACTCAGCCCCCCACAAGCTCATAATGAACCCACAACAGTGTCGATCGTTAGTGCTCCGTTTGTGCTGGTTTGTGCTGTTACAAGTTTGGTTTGTGCTGCTGCGGTATTGTTTATATTAGCTATTTAATTACGGGTGATGACGTCACTCAGCCCCTGACCTACTCCAAATGAACTGGGGATAGTCTTAATCGTTTGTGCTTCGTTTGTGCTGGTTTGTGCTGCAATTATTTTCGTTTGTGCTGCTTTTATTCTTTAGATATTAAATAATACTTTATAGGTCATTCAGAGGTCACTCAGCCCCCCACAAGCTCAGAATGAACCCACTATAGTGTCGATCGTTAGTGCTCCGTTTGTGCTGGTTTGTGCTGCAATTATTTTCGTTTGTGCTGTTTTCATTTTTATATTATATTAAATCATCTTTCATAGGTCATTCTGAGGTCACTCAGCGCCCCCACATGCGCAGAATGAACCCAAAATATTGTCTATCGTTTATTCTTCGTAAGCATGCTTTTGTGGAGTGTTTAGTAGCGTTTAGTAGAGGAACAATTTAACCATATCTCGTCATAGAATAGCCTTACATAAATCATATTCCTGGCAAATGTAAGTCAAATGTTGTTACTGTCAGTTAGTAAAAAGTAAACTTTTTGATTAATGGTACAACACAAGCTACGATTGGCAATGTTTTTGGCAACAGAAAGCACATTGCTAATGTTAATATTGCCAATGTAACTATGAAATGCTAATTACATTTAGGGGTCAATATCAATACATGAAAACATGTTTATACTGTAGATGAAACACTTGACCCAAAATAAGTCATCATTATTGAAGTAATTATGTTTTACTTTCTTATGCCAGATGCCCAAAAAGCCAGCAGTAGACAGGGATTCCATTTTCACAGTCCTGTGTTCATCAAAGGAGGCCATAGTCAAAAATGGTACCATAGCTACTCCTAATAACAGCATCTGGACAGAGCTGAGTGAGCAGCTAGGAAACAAGATCACTGCAAAGGCCCTGTACACTTTTGTTAAATTAAACAGACACAACATCTGGTCTGCTTTAGGGTTTAATCATGAACGTGATCATGAAACCAGTGTCAGTAGTGATGACACAGATTTTGAGCCACAGTCCTTTCCTCCCAGACCAGAAGACTGCAAGACTTTTGAGCTTGAAGTTCCATTTGAGAAATGGATTGAATTTATACCTGAAACAGTTCAATACAAAGACAAGTTCTCTAAAACACAAAAAAGGAAATACACAGTTTTGAAGCCTGGCATCTGGACTCATGTAATAAATCACCAAATTTGGAAAGAAGTGAAAAGCACCTGCACATTTGTATTTAAAAGAGCCAAAGTCTATCCATCAGCCACAACAAAATACATTGAAATCAGAAGCAACTGTAAGGAGTGTCATGGCGACCTTTACATCAAATGTGACAGAGAGCCTGAAATGAACAACCCAATGGTGCTGAAATGTTTTATTAAAAACATTGATGACTCCCTGCACATTGGCCTTTCCAAGCGTGCCATATCTGGAAACTTGCGTGTGCAGATAGCCAAGGAACTGTGTGAGGGTAGAATGGAACCACATGTATGGAGGGCATCGGAGGCAACAAAGTTGATGGATTTTGGAGATCCTGAGCCAAGCCATCTGCCTAATTTGGCCACCCTGCGCAAAGCAAAGCAAGAGAGAAATGACTTAGAATTAGGTGACAAGGATCCCATTTTATCACTGCAGATGCTAAAATACAGTGCACCTCACAATGGTAGCATTAAAGATATTGGACTGGACAAGTTTTTCTGTCACTACTGGAGTCAAACACAAATGTACATGTACAAGTCAATATCAAAGAAATCTCACCCCACTGTGAGTTTTGATGCAACTGGTTCAGTAGTCAGGAAACTACAGAGACCAGTTGGTATGTCTGGCCACATCTTCTTATACCAGGGCGTTCTGGCAGGGGATGGGAGCGCAAGTGTCCCAGTGGTGCAAATGCTGTCAGAGAGACATGATGTTAATGCAATTAAACAATGGTTGACAGAATGGATTCGCGCAGGTGCACCAATTCCAAAAGTGGTTGTGAGTGACTTTTCTCTGGCTTTGCTCGGAGCTCTGGTCAAGGCTTTCACTCCTCATCCTGATCTGAAGACCTACATCAATGAGTGTTTTGGTGTCTTACTTGGTAACCAGTCTGCACAGCTGCCACCTTGTTTTGTCCGGGTCGATGTTGCACACTGCATCAAGATGATCTGCCAATGGGACTGCTTGAAAAGAAAACCACATCGCATTAAAGATTTCTTTGTGAGGTCACTGGCACAGCTGCTCAAGTCACAATCTGTGAACAATGCAAGAGAGCTGCTACGCAGTGTTACTATTGTGGCTCTCAGCGAAGCAGATGGCAATGACAGCTCTGGAGCCCCCCTCATATCAGAATGCTGCAAGAACTACCTGAAAGCCCAAATTGCAGAAGAGTGTGTCATCGTTCCAGATGAAGAGGGTGAGGACATGGAAGGAGTGGATCCATGTGAAGAAATACACACTGACCTACGGCAGTGGGTGACAGACATATGTGATGAGAGCAGGTCACTTGCCGTGGCCAATGGTGATCGAGATAACATGCACTTCCTCCCAGAGATTGTTCCCAATATTATCAGACTTGCAAGTTACTTACCACTCTGGACAGGGGTAATGATCCCTCACTTCCGTAGCACCAACATCACCGCAAGTTCAGCCAATGTTGAAGCAGAGTTTAAAAACATCAAACACGGCCTTTTCAAGCATGAAAACTTACCTATTCGGGTGGATCGATTCATTGCTCGACATCTTTCCTACATTGAAGGCAACATGCGCATTTGTTCTGCAAAACAAAAAGGTACAGAAAATGCTAATGTTACAACAGTGATGGTCACAGGACCCAATCCACTACCCACTGCGACCTGCAGTGTAGATTAAAAAAAAATGGATGCCTCCTGTTCTGGGGAGTCATCTGACACTGTCACAAACATCCATTCAACAAACGAAGACGTTGTTGAAAACTGGAGAGGCCTAGCTGTTCCACCAAAAAAGAGGAAGATTAATTCATACCTTTCTCCTTGTCCTGAATGGCTCCATGCAGATCCATCTGTGAGGGGGAAAAGAATGAAAATGGAACTGTTAAAAAATGGAAACAATCAACAGCCTGTTAAACTCAGCAAATCAAGAGTCTCTGTGCTTAACACATGTGCATTTGATGCTTTTTGTCAATGCTTATGTTGTGCTTTCTGTGACAGTAACACTTTTGGAAATATTGTTTGCAGTGAAGACTCCAACAACCTCCTCCAGCTAGTGAAAAGCATCACCACAAAGGGTCTTACCCCACAAGCCTACATTCAGAGGGCAGAGCTGCTAAGTGGAATATTCAAAGCTGTCCAATTGAAGTCTGGTGCTCTCCAAATCGATGCACAGTGCCACATCTCTACTATCATTGAAAAGACAATGAGAAAACTTGCAAGTGTTTACTTCACAAAACAGTGCTCCTCACAGTATTGCAGCCTCAACACACAAGCCACAAGGGAAATTCCATTTGTTTCTACTTCTATTGCTGTACTGCAGGATTCTGGCATGGCTCATCTTCAGACCGCAGTGGAACAAGGTCTTAACCTTCCAGAGTCCCCCTGCCTCAGGCCAATCCAAAGTCCGTCTCAGTGTCCCTCTGCATTCAAGACAGAATATACCTCAGGAAAAGTGCTCTGTGCAGGGAAAGTGTCTCACAGTTACAGTCTAGGAGAACTTCTGTGGATCGATACTGACCTTGGAAACGATTCCACAGCAACCCCAACTCAAAGGAATTCCTGCCCAAGAGAATTTCCATTGTGTGAATTTCCCTCCAGTCTGGTGCTCCAAGGAGAGACATTTACCTTAAGGGCAGTCATTGCTTTCCAAGGAGGCGTAACCCAGGATGCTCTTGGTCATTATGTGGCCTACTGCAGGAGGTCTCCATGTGTCTGGGAGATGTATGATGACCTGAGAAGTGGAGTGACGGGAGCATCAGAAAAAAACAAAATATGCCCACATGCTGTGTTGTACACAAAATCATAATTGTGTGGTTGATGAAGATGTGGATGTTGTTGTTCAATGTGCAATTGTCCTCTTTGAAAAAGGTTCATTGTTTGTGTAAATGGATTTGATTGCACACAGTAATTCAATTGCACAATTAAACACATGTTTAGTTAATTCCTGGAGTCATTCGTTTCCACATACATACATACATACATACATATATATATATATATATATATATATATATATATATATATATATATATATATATATATATATATATATATATATATATATATATATATATATATATATATATAGTACATATACGTATGTATTAACACTCAGCTACAGAAAACATTAAAATGGGGCATCATCTGTGCATGGACTCAGTAGGCAGCATAATAACATGTATCAAATTAATACATTTAACTATATACAGGATATAAAATACTTACCTGTATAGTTACATTTATGCACCAACAATTAGGTAACACTGTGACCTAAAGTGCACTTAGTTAAACACGTTGGTGAGAAACGTTAGGTAATGAGATTATTTAAATGTCTGGGGAAAACATAACAAGTGTGTTTACGACATAACGTTGATAACTGCCTGTTTTGTGCTGGGAAATATTCACATAACAACATCACAAGTAAAAACATTTACCTTGGAGTTCGCGTAACATTCCACACATTCTGTGAGCCTCGATGTGTCCGTTGCCAGTTGAAAATGCACAGTGGATTAGGTAATGATTTGGGTTTGGTTTGCCGTGTGGCCCTTACCATGTTACGTCTTCAACTGTATTAGTAAAAAAAGACAATCGCAAAAACAAAACTTTTACCAGCTGTATTTGGAGTTAATTTGGAGCAGTCGGTGAGGGCTGGTTACGGCCATAAGTAAATGTTTAATATAAAAAATACAGCAGCAGCACAAACAAAACTTGTAACGGCACAAACCAGCACAAACGAAGCACAAACGATTAAGACTATCCCCAGTTCATTTGGAGTAGGTGGGGGGCTGAGTGACGTCATCACCCGTAATTAAATGGCTAATATAAACAATACCGCAGCAGCACAAACCAAACTTGTAACAGCACAAACCAGCACAAACGGAGCACTAACGATCGACACTATAGTGGGTTCATTCTGAGCTTGTGGGGGGCTGAGTGACCTCTGAATGGCCTATAAAGTATTATTTGATATCTAAAGAATGAAAGCAGCACAAACGAAAATAATTGCAGCACAAACCAGCACAAACGAAGCACAAACGATTAAGACTATCCCCAGTTCATTTGGAGTAGGTGGGGGGCTGAGTGACGTCATCACCCGTAATTAAATGGCTAATATAAACAATACCGCAGCAGCACAAACCAAACTTGTAACAGCACAAACGGAGCACTAACGATCGACACTGTTGTGGGTTCATTCTGAGCTTGTGGGGGGCTGAGTGACCTCTGAATGACCTATAAAGTATTCTTTAATATCTAAAAAATGAAAACAGCACAAACGAAAATAATTGCAGCACAAACGGAGCACAAACGATTAAGACTATTTTCCCGACGTTTTGCGTTGGGTGGGGGGCCAACTTCACGCAGGTCATACGGCGCCCCTGATTGCGAGGGCACTGAATCACCGGCAATTCCGCGAGTTGCTGGAGGAATACCGGACAGAATACGGCGACTTGATATTTCACAATGAAGTGAGATAGCTTTCGCGTGTCAGAGTTTTGGAAAGATGTATCTCTCTCCTCCCTAAAATCCGCGAATTTGTTAAAAGCCAAGGAAAAGAGGAGCCAGAGCTGGATGATCCACAGTGGGTATTAAAGCTGGCTTTTTTAACGGACACCTGAGCACAGTTAATATCCAGCTCCAAGGGAAGGCTAAAACTCTGGGCAAAATGCTACGTGTTGTCACAGCATTTCAAGACAAAATCACCACGCTGTTCATACCTGACAGAGATTTTGTTCATTTCCCAAAGCTCAGAGCAGTCACCACATCCAACACAGACCTACTGCAACATTTTAGCTATGATGGATTCGTGCATGTGTTGGAACAGTTGAAGTTGGAGTTTGAATCAAGATTTAATGACATCATGGAGTACAAGGACTTGTTCAACTTCCTTGAGAACCCCTTTCATGTGCCAGTGTCATCTCTGACCACAGTCATCACCGCTCTCTGTCCTGACCGTGCTGGAATAGAGAGCGAGATAGTAGAGCTGCAGGTAACACATTGCAAGGTGAACTAAGATCAGGTGCTGCTGATTTCTGGAACCTTGTGTCAGACACCGAGTATCCACTTCTGAAGCAGTGCGTGCAAAAGGTGACATCATTTTTTGTCAGCACTTATTCATGTGAAGCAACATTTTCAACAATGAACATTGTGAAACAAAAACAGAGAAACAGACTGACCAATGGACACCTGGATTGCCTAACAAGGATTGCAACAACAGACAACACATTTCGAATAAATTCAGTCAAAAAGCAGAAGGGACATTTTCGCTGTTCCAACTGCTGAGGTAGCCTAACCCTTAATATGGGTCATACATGTGTGATGTAGCCTACTTGTTGTGTTCATGTGTATATATTTGTGATGTGATGTACATTAAATTAATTGCATGTGTTCTATTGCTTTGAATGTGCTTTCTATTGATAATTGATCATTTTGAAAGCTAAAGTACAACAAATGTAAGATCTGTGCGGCCCTACGTTTACCGTAACCCGTTTAAACTTCAACGGAGTATGGACGTCCCAAGGATCCCAAATTGCACGAACCAATGACCATATTTTCACATCCCATCATGCATTGCGGATTTCCTCTCGCTACATTTTTTTTTTTTAAATACAAACTATGCACACCTCGGGTTATCGAAACGTTTTGCACACATTTTAGTGATAATGTATTACGATGGCACACACATTAGCACGACATTGTACCACGACATTATTGTAAACCGTCTCCGTGAATTGTATCTTCTGTGGTGGCTAGTTTGCCTTGTTCGTGTTTCTAATCAGCTTTGCGCAGTGGCAGTATCGTAGCCTATGAGGTCTATCCGAGGCGCGATTATTGCTAGTTGAAAACTTTACCCAATACCCCGCCGTGACGACTTGAAATATAGTCGGCATTGGCAATTTTTGACGGTCTCTCAGGAGACTGATTTCCCTGTTAAAAAAAGGTTGTGAAATATCTCGCAGTAGCTATCATCTCTGGAGTTTATAGAATATCCCCTAATTTGCAGATTGTCGTATCCCTACACTTCAACGAAAATACGAATTGATCGTAGATGAGAACTTGTTCTCAACTGGCCTACCTGGTTAAATAAAGGTGAAATACATTTTTTTTATTTAAACAAAGCTTCTAGTAACGATATGCAGCGAGAGCCTTCGTTCCCAAACCATTGCAGTGTATACATTGTAAAGGATTTGGTAATGTTGCGTAGTTTGTGTAGACGAACGGAGTATAATGAACAATGTTTAGAAGGACGAAGGTGTTGCAATTGTGGTGGGGATCATGATCCTGACCACATGGACTGCCCAGGAAGACTGATGGAAATCGAGGTGGCAAAGGTTAGAGCGGTTAACAGAATCTCCTATGCAGAGGCAATTAAGAAAACAAGTGATTCGAGGGAATATATGGTAGTGAATGCAAAATATAAGGGAGTGGATATAATACAGCCCGTTGTAAATGTTTGTTGCCAGAATAGAGACAACATGTAGAAGTCGCTAATTTGCCATGGTGGCCTCAGCCTTTTTTGCAGTAAATTTTTTTAACCATAAATGGCAGTTATAAGGATTTGCCTTTTGATTATGTTTTTGAGTTGTCATGTGTTTTTTTTACATCACTAAGTTTGGCGTAGAAATCAGCCTTACAATACAAGCAGTATGCCCGTGTATCATCTCCAATAAACGGCTTCAACCAGCCTTTGAATTCAGGGTTTGATTCCAACTCCTTTCTGTATTTTTGAGTGTACAGTTTAGACTGAGACATGATGAGCTAGATGTTTAGCTTATGTCACAGAGAGGCACACACACAGTGAACGATGTGAGTAAGTGACTGAGGCTGTATGAGTCAAATACTTATTTTAGACAAAGAACATTTTACATTACCAGCCAGGGCGGGATCAGCCAGCGGCGGCTTCCCGCATGCGCGATTCATTTGCAGTCTGGACGCGGAGGGGTGAACATCTCCTGCTCTGACTGCAGCTGGGCCGCCTGTGAGTGCTTTGGGACGGGGGAGGGGCCCGGCAGCACCCGCTGCCCATTGAGAAGAGTAAGAACCATACGTGATTTCACGTCAGTCACCAATAACACCAGAAAAAGTCGCTAGTCGCTTTTTAAAAAATGTGTCGCTAGAGGGGTCTGAACTCGCTAAATATAGCGACAAAGTCTCTAAGTTGGCAACACTGAGCCCGTGTGGGGATCAGATATGTTTTATTTATGTTAAACAGACAAGTTATTTGAGTAGTTTATTTATTTTAGGGTTTTGTTTTGGCAATGTAATATATATATATTACTTTTTTTCCCGGGTGGATTAAGTTAGAATCACTATTACATATGGATATTTAAAAACATTTGGTTGTTTCAAACCATCCTGTTGGTGGCGGCAATACACCTTTTGGTTGTAGTCCGCCATAAAATCCGAAGAAGAAGAAGTACATTCGTATTCTTTTTTTGCTATATTGAAACCTCGAGTTCTGTGATTGAGAAGATATACATTGGACGGGCTTCTACAAATTTGCACCTCAGGTATCGGCCATCATAGTTGTTTGCGCATTGACCTCAATCATTACGGTACAATTCTATGTTGACGTTCTTGCTGATTTCGTAGTCACAATGAAATATCATAATACGCCCATTTTTCTGTGTATAAATGTACTATTTGTTTGATTAATAGGCCGTCCTTCACACAGTGTAGTACCTCGCTATCTACAGTGTGTTAGAACACAACAAGTAGTTAGCTAGATACATCAGCTGACTGACTATCCACCGTTGCAGCTAACGTTACTAGTGATATCGCCACGTCTTCTTATCCTCCCACCAGGCTACTGAGTGAACCTTTACAATGGCCGCTGCAAAAAAACGTAAGCCATCGGACATCGAAGATGTGAGAGACAGAAAAACAAAGGTTATCAAAGACAGCGGTGAGAAGAGACACATTGCAGCCCTGATCCTCGCGAGGGGAGGCAGTAAGGGAATCCCCCTGAAGAACATCAAAATGCTGGCTGGTGTTCCCCTCATTGGATGGGTTCTGAGAGCTGCAGTGGACTCCAAACAGTTTGACAGGTAATTCAGTTCAATCTAATCGTTAAATGTCTTTCAATCTAACTGTATAAGGAGTTGCTTTGATAGAAGCTTGGTAGGCTAGATACATACAACCCACAAGAAAAAATACTAGTATACAATGTTGTAATTACTATATTATTCGCTGTAGTGTTTTTTGCAGACTTTACTGTAGTGTTCACTGTAGTATACTGTATTATTTACAGTTACCTATAATATACATACTGTAGTAAAATAACGGTAGTATATACTGTAGTAATTAATGTAGTGTTTTTGCAGACTGTAGTATACTGTGGTATTTACTATAGTGTTTTTGTTTTAATTACTTTGACATAGACGTGAAGGCTTTTTCCCTGAGGAAAAACCTACTGGAGAAATACTTCATTTTGCATAACTTGTAGGTAGCTCGGACTGGGATGTGAATGGATAGGCCTGCTCTTTTCTACGTGTAGGGAACACAATATATGGTCTATACTATGTAGGTTTCTAACTTATGGTGCTCTAATTGGGATATGGGAAAGGTGAATGGGCATATGCAAATTACTGTAGTATTTTGCAGACATTACTGTAGTATTTACTACAGTGTATTTTTGGGGATACTACTTTAGTACTTACTATAGTATTCTACAGTATACTACAGCATTCTCTTCTAAGTGCTACACATGATCGAGGTATACTACAGTGTTTAGTATACTATTCTACAGTATACTACAGTTTACTACATAATTATATAGTAAGCTTTGTAGTATTCTATAGTAAACTGTAATATTTTTAAATGTGGTAATGCATGTTGACATTCTTGTTTTGGGTGCATGGATGATATTGTTATTTGAAAATGTAAGTGTACTGTCTCTGAATGAACCCACTGGCGTGTGCTTGGCCACACAAGACTGGATTGCACTGATGTAGCCTACTTGTTACAAAGCCTGAGGAATCAACTTCTTCCATTCTTTCTCCCAGTGTGTGGGTATCGACTGACCATGATGACATTGAGAAGGTGGCCAAGGCATGGGGAGCTCAGGTTCACCGCAGGAGCCCAGAGGTATCCAAAGACTCCTCCAGCTCTCTCGACACCATACAGGAATTCACACGATTAAACCCAGGTAGGGGGTGAATCTCAATTGTATTTTCTTGATTCCTCGTGTCCTCTCTCCTTGCCTCCTTCTCAAAACGCATTAGAGGAGGAGATCTGATTGGAAATCTTCTGTTCCAATGTGCTGTGAGAAGGAGACAAGGAGGGAAGCATGAGGAAGATTCTCTTAGTGGCAACAGTGTCAACGTTGATTATAATTTGTGACAGAACTAGACCCTCTTTGACGCTTCACTATCTTTGTTAGGACTCTTTGGCAGCTCTTTGTTACAGATATGCAGAACATGTTTAGCCACTAGCTAAACTACGGCTCAGGTATCAAGGCTCTCAGAGTAGAAATACTGATCTAGGATCAGGTCCCTCCCTGTCCATGTAGTCTTATTCATTGTGATCTATGATTTTAGGATCATCCCAATAAAGTGGGACCCACTCCATAGCTACAATTGACTACAGTGGCAGCATATACAAGGTTATTCCAATCTCATACTCATCTGATCTCGTATGGTATCTCATACTCTGCTGTGTGTTGTCTTCTTCCAGAGGTGGATATGATCTGTAACATCCAGGCCACGTCTCCCTGCCTACACCCCTTCCACCTGAAGGAGGCCCTGGAGATGATCACCAACCAGGGCTGCCAGTCTATCTTCTCTGTGGTCCGACGACACCACTTCCGCTGGAAGGAGGTCAAGAAAGGAGGTACAGGATAGCCATGTGTTATGTTTAGGGCCTTACACTTAGGCATGGTTTCCCAGATACAGATTAAAAAGCAAGACAATTATTTGTAGTCCAGGATTAGGCTTTATCTGTGTGGGGAAGAAACACCCCATGGCTACTTTATAAGTAGGGTCAGGAGTTTTTCCTGACCACGTGACTGTCTATCACAATAGAGAGATCGGGGGTGGATTTAAACAAGTGAGTTTTTCTCCTGACCGGGAAATAGTCTGGTTTCTAACTCATATTGATAATTTTTCTCTCTCCTCTTCAGGTAGTGTAGCCACCCAGCCTCTCAACCTGGATCCAACCAACAGGCCCCGGAGACAGGACTGGGATGGAGAGCTGTGTGAGAACGGATCATTCTATTTCTCCACCAGAGCCCTTATAGAGAAAGGTGTGCTGCAGGTAACTGTCACCATGCCCCATCAGGGCCCATATTCACAAAGCGTCTCACAAAGAAGTGCTGGTCTAGGATCAGTTTTCCATTTTCCACTGAAAGAATAGTGAGGAGACCATCTGAACTTCACTTCAACACCATGATGTACGCTGGACACACAAGGATGATAATGAGAGTATTATAAACCCGTTGATTTAATATAATAACATATGCCATTTAGCAGACGCTTTTATCCAAAGCGACTTAGTCATGCCTACACAAGACTGCTACTTGATTGGTTAATATACAGCGGGTGAAATAAGTATTGAACACGTCACCATTTTTCTCAGTAAATATATTTCCAAAGGTGCTATTGACATGAAAGTTTCACCAGATTTTGGTAACAACTCAAGTAATCCAATATATACAAATAAGTTCAGAAATTAAGTTATGTGTAATAATGTGAAATGACACAGGGAAAAAGTATTGAACACATGAAGAAAGGGAGGTTCAAAAAGGCATGGAAAGCCAAGACAACAGCTGAAAACTATCAGTAATTAAAAAGCAATCCAGCCCCCTGTCAGTGCAAATTAATATCAGCTGGTTCAGTCCCAACTGATGGCCTACAACAAGGTCTCATTGCCAAGGTGTCACACAAGACACATCTCATGATGGGTAAAATCAAAGAGCTGTCTCAAGACCTTCGCAACCTAATTGTTGCAAAACATAATGATGGCATTGGTTATAGGCGCATTTCTAAGCTTCTGAATGTTCCATTGAGCACTGTTGGGGCCATAATACAGAAGTGGAAAGACAATCATTTCACCATAAATTTGCCTCGACCAGGTGCTCCTCATAAATTTGCCCATTCATCCTTCCTTCAATTATGTGAAGTTTGCCAGTACCATTTGCTGAAAAGCAGCCCCACACCATGATGTTCCCACCTCCAAACATCACTGTTGGTATGGTGTTTTTAGGGTGAGGTGCAGTGCCATTTCTCCTCCAAACATGGTGTGTATTATGACATCCAAACAATTACATTTTAATTAAAGTTTATTAAAGTTTAAACAAGGATTGGTTCTTAAGGCCTCATCAGCCTGGCTATTAGTTTGTCACAGTCAATAGTTACTCAATTCATTATTGCATGTTCAGCCTAGGAGAGTTTTGTGTGTGTCCATCCGACCTCGATCCTCTTGGATATGTGTCTGTGTCTAGTCCATTCGACCTCGATCCTCTTGGATATGTCTGTGTCTAGTCCATCTGACCTCAATCCTCTTGGATGTGTGTGTAAGATAAATTCCTCTTCATTCGTTTATTAGTTATGTTCCCCAACAATATCACTCTGTATGCAGTAGTGACTATGGTATTATTAACAAATATCCACTTGTAACACGATCACAATGACTAAGATTATATGGACAGGGAGGAACTGATCCTAGATAGGGCCCAGATGTTTATCTCTGCTGCTGGTGAAGAAGCTTATTTCCTTACTGGGATCAATAAAGTTGATTAATTCAGTAGACGTGAGCTTGACTAGAAACAACATACACACTGGACTGATCTGTGATACTACTAGATATTCTATTGTCAACTGGTGTTTTGAATGCTAATAGAAATGCCCTTTCTCTTGTGTTGTCTTTCTCAGGGGGGAAAGTGGGCTTACTATGAGATGCTGCCAGAGTACAGTGTGGATATTGATGTTGATATCGACTGGCCCGTGGCAGAACAGAGAGTACTGAGGTAGTCTGAAATCACTGTCTCAGAACTTCAAGTTCTCTCTCTCTCGTTCTCAGAAAGTGTTTATTTGAATGCTATTTGAATGCACTTTAAATATAATCAGATTTTGTTGTAAAGCAACACAATGAACATTGCTGTAACACAGAGGAGTGATTGTCAAGGTGTATTTCCCTGTGTGTTGTGTTGTTTCTCTCCAGGTTTGGTTACTTTGGCCTGGACAAGCCTGAGGTTTATTTCCCTGTGTGTTGTGTTGTTCCTCTCCAGGTTTGGTTACTTTGGCCTGGACAAGCCTGAGGTGGTGCGTCTGCTGCTCTGTAACATCTCAGGCTGTCTGACTGACGGCCACGTCCTCATCTCTGTCTCTGGAGAGGAGATGGTCTCAGTCAACACCAGAGATACCATGGGTATCCGCATGCTGCAGAGAGAGGGGGTGGAGGTACATATACTGTACATACAGAACATATAGAACACACACACTGACATAAACACACTGACACACACACTGCAGATAGAGGGGGTGGAGGTACAATACAGAACATTTTAATGGTTTATTTTACAGATTCTACATTGCAAAGTATCAATGGCAACTGATGCTGAATTGTTTGACACAATTCACATATATACACTATGCCCATGAAATAAAAAACAACTTTTAAAATACATATATTTTGGAAAACCGTCAGTTCTAAGGCTAAGACAAAAGTGGTAGTCCCTGGCTCAATTGTTAAGCAGCATAGTCATGCATGATACTGGATAAGCAGCCTAGTCATGTATATGATACTGGTTGAGCAGCCTAGTCATGCATATGATACTGGTTGAGCAGCCTAGTCATATACAGTGCATTCGGAAAGTATTCAGACCCCTTGACTTTTTCCACAATTTGTTACGTTAGACTTATTCTAAAATTCTCAGTACTTTGTTGAAACACCTTTGGCAGCGATTACAGCCTTCAGTTTTCTAGGGTATGACGCTACAAGCTTGGCACATCTGTATTTGGGGAGTTTCTCCCTTCATTTTCTGCAGATCCTCTCAAGCTCTGTTCACTCCTGCATTGTCTTGGCTGTGTGCTTAAGGCCATTGTCCTGTTGGAAGGTGAACCTTTGCCCCAATCTGAGGTCCTGAGAGCTGTGGAACAGGCTTTCATCAAGGATCTCTCTGTACTTTTCTCTGTTCATCGATCCTGACTAGTCTCCCTGTTGCTGAAAAACATCCCCACAGCATGATGCTGCTACCACCATGCTTTACCGTAGGGATGGTGCCAGGTTTCCTCCAGACGTGGCGCTTGGCATTCAGGCCAAAGAGTTAAATCTTGGTTTTATCAGACCAGGGAATTTTGTTTCTCATGATCAGAGTCCTTTAGGTGCCTGTCATGTGCCTTTTACTGAAGAGTGGCTTCAGTCTGGCCACTCCACCATAAAGGCCTGATTGATTTGAGGGCTGCAGAGATGGTTGTCCTTCTGGAAGGTTCTCCCATCTCCACAGAGGATATCTGGAGCTCCGTCAGAGTAACCAACGGGTCACCTCCCTGACTACGGCCCTTCTCCCCTGATTGCTCAGTTTGGCCGGTCAGCCAGCTCTAGGAAGAGTCTTGGTTGTTCCAAACTTCTTCCATTTAAGGATGGAGGTCACTGTGTTCTTGGGGACCTTCAATGCTGCAGAAATGTTTTTGTAATGTTCCCCAGATCTGTGCCTCGACACAATCCTGTCTCGGAGCTCTACGGACAATTCCTTCGACCTCATGGCTTGGTTTTTGCTGTGACATGCAACTGTGGGCCCTTAAATCATGTCCAATCAATTGAATTTACCCCAGGTGGAATCCAGTCAAGTTGTAGAAACATCTCAAAGAGCTCAATTTCGAGTCTCATAGCAAACAGTCTGAATACTTATGTAAATAAGGTATTTCTGTTTTTTTATTTGCAAACATTTCGAAAAACCTTTTTCCGCTTTGTCATTATGAGGTATTGTGTGTAGATTGATGAGGAAAGTATTTAATTTAATACATTTTAGAATAAGGCTGTAACGCAACAAAATGTAGAAAAAGGGAAGTGGTCTGAATACTTTCCGAATGCACTATAAATCCATTCCACCTACTACAGTTTGATAACAAAAATATACATTTTTCAAACTCAAGGTGTCATGTCATAGCTGACACACCATTCTTTCTGGGCAGTGACAGTTAACCTCACATAAGATGTTCAACTTGAAGCAGCATTAAAGCTACTGTCTCAAAATAAATTCTTTAATCCAATCATTTTACATTTTAGTAATTTAGCTGACGGTCTTAGCCAGAGCAACTTACAGGAAGTGCCTTGGTCAAGGGCACATTGACAGATCTTTCACCTAGTCACCTCAGGGATTTGAACCAACAACCTTTTGGCCCAACTCTTTTAACTGCTAGGCTACCTGGCGTCCCTTGTTTGGCTTTGTGGCAGTATTAAGGATACATTAAGTTAGGTAAAACCAGTTAGTTTAGCTTTGCTAAGCTCTTAACAGAACAGGATGTTTCACACCCTCTGCTCCTGGTACATCTAGATTTAGACTATAGCTTATCACTGAAACCACCGCCCATTAAACACACACAGGCTACTATTTACCACAGGCTACTCTTTACTCAAACTGTCATATGACATATGATTAGTTTGAGTTTCCTCATACCCTCTAAGCACACATCTCAAATGACATCCTTATTCACATTATTGACCCGAACCGTACTGTGCTGGCTAGGCTATTTTCTTCTCCCACAGTCCTTTCCAAAACTGTTCCAGAAACTATGGTGGATGCGTAAGCTGGCCATTCCAGAACAGCTCCGTTTGTCTCAGTATGAAAACTGTATTTTATTGTCTCTCCTCCAGGTGATCTTGATCTCCTCCAGTGAGGACCACCTGACCAAGGCCCTGGCTGACAAGCTGTCCCAGAGGACAGGCTGCGATGTCAGGCAGCTGAGCAAGGACATCCAGGGTGAGATCAAAGCCATGATGGATGACAGGGCTCTGGACTGGAAGGAGGTTGCCTATATGGGTAAACAAACTATTCTTTTCATTTAACAATTTACTGCTAATACTACTACTGCTACTGTTGCTACTACTATTACTAAGGCAGTTTAGTTATATAGCACAGTTTGAAGTATAGTGGAATCTCAAGTAGGGCTGGGCGATATGGCCAAAATATTATATCACTGCATAAAAAAAATAAAAGTGCTTTATGAGTAGTGTGTGACCCTACGGTGGCAACACATACACGCTAAGTGATTTCAATGGGTCTTTCTCCATTCTGATTGTTTTATACTGTTCAATTCAACTTCAACCAAAACAAATTTCAGCACTTATAATTTTCTGCATTTCCTGCACTCAATTGAGATAATTTCCAAGATAATTACCACACTGCCACGTAGGGCTGAACGATATGGGCAAATAATATAGGACTTTTTTTAACCAAATGTTGCATTTGCTATTTGACTTGCGATTTAGAGCTGAACTGTTAGAATCATGGAAATAGAATGACTATTCTAATTCTATAGTTAGAATATAATAGTGGGCACTTTGAATACAGTGTTGTTTGACATGACAATGAATGATAATGCCTGGGAGGAGTTATTGTGACAGGGTAGGAACTAAAGTGTTGATAAGTGTTTCCTAGTGGACTCTAATCTTTGGCTACATTTAATGTTTTCTCTTAGCTACTTCATGTAGCTAACATATTCGTGCTTTGCGTATTCCTCTTTGATTTAGAAGATACTGTTGCATGCTGATTTAGGTCTACATCATCACTGGTATTATCAGGCTGTATAGCTAAATATGTTTGCTCTTACTCGGTACATTTATTAGCTAGTTAGCTATTAGCGGCTAACAATTAGCGTCTCACAAGATTTAGGCCCAACTTGCTAAGAAAATACAAACTGTCTGTTTGCAGATGTAAGGAACACAAACTAATAGTGTCCTTATAGAACACTAGTGGATTTATATTAAGAAGCAAAGTGAAAACAGCACTGTTGTCATCAACATTGTTGCATGTGCTGCATTGTCCATGCAGACTGAACGCAAGTGTCTGGTGGTTGAGGAACAACTAATGCGCTCCTTGAGTGACAGGGGGCGTGGCTAGGTCTGTGGAAAGCGGCATGGAAAGAGAGCGGAGAGAGATGACTCAAGTAGAGAAGTGAAATGTACATTACACACGGTGTATCACATTTAACAAACAAAACATTCAAATACCGCTATAGAAGGTAAAGTAAAAACCCAAACCGGTCCCTGCATCAATACCGGTATATCATTAAATATGGTATACCGCCCATCTCTAATCTCATGGTTCTTAACCTTGTATTTAGAGTAATACAATCAAAATGTATGACGATCTTTGGACCCCTTCTGAGATCTCTCAGGAATGTGACCATAGGAGGGGTGTTTGATAACCACATGTCAATGAAACTATCAGACAGTAAATGGCAACAGTGAAGTTTGAACCAGTTGAACCTGCAGGTTGAACCTGATTGTGATTGGCATGGTGACCCCACTATGACCTGCTATGGAACAGTATCTCCTAATTTCCTGTTTCACTCCTTATTGCTCTCCTTTCACCTCTCCATTTCTCTCTCTTCTCAACCCGTAATCTCTCTCTCCAACCACGCCTCCATCTCTCTCCTCTCATCCCTCCGGTTTCTCATGCCAGGAAGTAATTGTAAGTTCTTCACTGATTCAAAAAACTTGCCTGATTTAAATAACTCCTCTATTAGTAAGGGGAGACAGGGGGAAACTGTCTGATTAAATAGCTCCTCTGAATTAACACAAACATGGGCACAGACACATGGATTTTGTGTTGTATGTATATGGTATTGGAGTATGGGCCTGAGGTCACACACTTAGTGTGTTGTGAATTCTGTAATTCATTTATTGTAATGTTTTTAAAAATGTATAACTGCCTTAATTTTGCCAGACCCCAAATACAAATAAAAGGGAGACGGGGAAACTGTCTGATTAAATAGCTCCTCTATTAGTAAGGGGAGACAGTTTTGGTTAAGCGCTCATTTGTAAAGTGTCTCTCTATGTTCCCTCTGCTTGTATGCTAGGCTACCACTGCAGAAAACTGCTGGCATTGTTCAGAGTTAATTTGCATGCCATTGCCAATCACTGAATATTTATGGTTAAGGTGAGAATGGAGGTGCCAGCAGTCAAATCCTGGAAAAAGTGGGATAAAATGTAAAATTACATTTATATGATATCCCTAAGCCCCAAATTGGAAACTATATATAAAAAAAATATAATTATGTGATTCTCTTAAATAATGTCATTTTTGCATGTTTTTGCAAAATACTAATTAATCATCCAGAGCCACCTTATGGACACTTTTTAATAGAAAATGTACTCATCTTATCCCTCCATTTCATCCCTTCATCTCTCCCTCCTACAGGTAACGATGCACTAGATGTTGACTGTCTGAACCTGGCTGGGCTGAGTGCAGTACCCCGGGACGCCCCAGTGGTGGCGATCAACGCTGCTAAATACTCCTGCCACAGTGCTGCAGGCCTGGGGGCTGTGAGGGAGTTTTCGGAACACATCCTGCTGCTCAAGAAGAAGGCCAAGTCTCAGATGGAACAGGACCGCATCCACAGAAATACATTCTAAACTCTAGAATGTGTTCTAAAGTAGGGATGGGCATTTGTTGGCTAGTTGAGGCTATTTTGCTGCGTTCCCTGTCCTTGTCTACAACAACCCTATTCAGATTAAACAGCCTACCTGAAGGTTGCTCGTTGTAGCCTACTCATTTAGTTTACTTAATTCTGTAATTTTAATTCTATTTTGCATTGATTAGAGATCTCCCATTTCACGTTGCTACACATTGAGCTTCTGACTGTAGTCCCAACAACAGCAAGCTAAGTGAAACCTGTGTCGGCTATACCGTACGTATTTTTAAAACTACATTCAAATTTGTGTGACGGGTTTTATTAAATTAAATGTACAAATGTGTGTAGAAATGTCACACAATTTTATTCAATTAAGACAAAATAGGCCTGTGATTTATTTATAATAATATTCTAGCAAGTATTCGAATACTAACGTCCGTTCGAAAAACTGCCAGGTTGTCAGATCAAGGTAGTTTGGGTTTTATATCACTACAGGTTGTGTTGACAAAAATGTATGTCTTTACTTTAAATGAAGTATAATAGTCCTTTTAATTTCTTTGTTTTTCTCTCCACTTTTTAATGAATGTCTTAATTTTGGTGGAATGTAGTAAGACATTGATTTGGAGTTGCTTGCAATTTGTTTGTAAAATTCTATATGATCATAAATATAAAAAACGTAAGAAACAGTTTCAAGACGTCTCACATGCTTTCACTCAGTTGTAGCAACATCAAACCAAATACTGGTACTCAGCAAAAAACAACAACACATGATCATACAGTATAGGATATGTTTCTTCATTTATAGCATTGTGTTGCGATTTCCATCTATCCACACAGCAGGGCTGTCAGCAAATGTGTGGTGAGCTGGCATTTGCCCCAGAACTGTTGATTTGGTTTAATAAAAAATTGACACAAAATCGTTGAAAAGAGGGACAAAGTACTGTTTAGACTGATTTGCTGCATACTGTATGTCAACTCATTCACAATTCATCTGCTTCAGTCTGATCAACTGTAGCTTAGTGATAACAACCATGGCTGCAGGAAGCCTGGAGAAGCCTACGCTTTCGGCTCCCATCTGGCCAGGAGAAAAGAAGCCGTAAACAAACTGCAGCAACCTTGTACTTGTTCACATGAACATAGACAACTGCGATTGGACAATAGAAGTAACATGGCTGAACTTGCTCTTTGCAGGTTTGCATCATGTAGGCCTTTGCATCTGTAAGTAAAAAGTTACTCACACAGTATGTCACCACTATTACGTTGATTGATTCATTCCAGTCAGTAATTTCTGATCTAAAAGGTCCAGGTAGCCCAGCCACCTGAAGTTTCAATATAAACCAAATTTGATCACGTTCACATTCTCTTAACACAAATACATGGGCCTGTTTTAGGCTATAAATACAGTACATAGCTATGGCTATAAATACATGACGTTACCACTTCCTTTCCCTTGGCCAGAGGATCAGAGTGCATAGGCTTCTCTAGGCTACCTGCAGCTGTGATTGTTATTAGTAGGCTACAGTTGATCAGACTACAGAAGGCTACAGTTGATCGTATCTCAAAATCAGTGGAGACTGGGGACCCACGGTATAGGTGGAGACTGGGGACCCACGGTATAGGTGGAGACTGGGGACCCACGGAATAGGTGGAGACTGGGGACCCACGGTATAGGTGGAGACTGGGGACCCACGGTATAGGTGGAGACTGGGGAGCTTTTTTCAGAAATCGTCAAAGACAAACTCTTTTAACCTAAAACATTTTACCTTTATAGTAAAATATTATGGTGAAGGGGAACGAGAGGCCTACTTACAGTGTTGGGAGAATGAGGGTATGAGGCATGAGTTGAGGTGTTCAGTGGCTTCACTTCAGTGCAGAACAGGTTGAGGTGTTCAGATGCTAGGCTCCAGTGCAGGACAGGCTCATCATGGATGGGTGGAGTTGGAGAACAGATCAACTCTTCCACTGAGAGCAGGACAGGATTTGACTGGGTGGGAAAACAACAAACTATAACACAACACAGTTAGACAAAAGAGCAAAGAATGAGTTAGTCAAAGCAATTATAAAAATTACATTGATGTGTAATAATGTGTAAGTGATTGACTCTACATACATTAATGAGAGAAAATTGACAGAGCTACTTACAGGGCTAGGAGAGGAAACATTCAATGCACCAGTGAATGAGAGGGCACATGAAACATGGATTCAGTTCATAGCAGGAGAGTTGACACTGGTAGTGGAGTGGAGTGGTCATCCCCTCTTAAATCAGGGAACAGGAGGGGACTTGACTGTAAATACAAATAGCAGATACATTCCATCACATTAAGTTAAACTCAGACATCTCAGAATTCACAATGTGAAATACAGACTGCGCATCTCGCCCACTTGACACATCAAATTAGGCCAAGAAAAGCTTCTGAATAAAGCCCTTCTCAACCACATACCTGACGATAACTAACAACTGCGAGCGCAGTGGCAATTTTAGCTTGTAAATCTTGGTGGGGCAAACAGACATTTTTGGGGGGGATGGATGCCAGAAAAGCCACCACACAACACAACACTGAACAATACATTCATTGCACTATAACGGTGACAAACGGTTAGGGCCTACAGAAAGCTGTCCCAACAGCAGTCCAAACACTTTACCACTGCTACACCTGGCTATCAGCGGAGCCTTGTCTGGCAGCGAAACAGTTCATTCAGCCTCATTTACTGCCTTTAAAAAAACATAGCTGATATGGCTGACTTGCTTAAACAAATGTGGTTTCTACTGAAAATTGAGATCAAAGAACATAATTCTATTATAGAATGTTGTGTCTGCTGAATTTGCACGTGCAAGCCAAGCGCCACCACTACTATCAGTAGCACTGTCAAAGCTGTACAAAAAAAGTCTGCAAACAATCACACACCGGCCACGAACAATGTGTTTACAATAACACGTTGGTGAAAATAGACCAAATTATTAGGGTCAGGCACATGGGCTACTAACAGCTTACTACACAACATAAACTTAGTATTACTTTCTTAGCTACAGTATACATATCCTACATCATTTATGAAGCAGTGTAACAGTTTTGCTTCTGTCCCTCTCCTAGCCCCTACCTGGGCTCGAGCCAGGGACCATCTGCACACATTGACAACAGTCACCCTCGAAGCATCATTAACCATTGTGCAACGCGGTCCTTCGTGTTTATTCCCAACTTCCCAGTTGCAATGATTGCAGTTAACCACTGTCACCGATTCCTTACAAACCACTCATTGTTGAATTTGCGATCTCCAAATTGTTGTGTAATGTTTATGTCCAATGGCCGATGAGCACCGATACGTTTTATCTATTTTTTCTCTTAATTATTTCTCTTAATATGACAAGGATTAAAAATGATTTGCCACTAGACTTGATTCATGATGATTACTGCTAGCTAAGATTGTGAAAGTAAGATGTTGACATGATCAGTCCAATCAAAGCTACTGTACATATAACGTGATTTGACGTCATTACTGTGGCCAAGGACCTTGAGCCTTCTTGGAAGGGCACTTGTAATATAACTCTATGTCTGGACCCAAAGGGCTGAAATGTTTGATGTCCACCCTTACTAAGAACTTAAACTTGGCAATTGCGTAAGGTCCCCATGAGTGACAGAACACTGAGCCAATCACGGCGCAATGCTCCTATTTTCTTCTGGCCTGCCCCAACACCACAGAAAGCACTGAGCTAGGCTGAAACACTGGCATTTTTGGAGGGGGGGGTTGTTGTTAACTGGGGTTTCATGCTCATTTTATTATTTAAAATTGGAATATGAATTGCCTCATTCAAGTTAGGAGTGTGTCCCAAAGTTGGGTTTATAGAGCCCCACAGTGGAGGTGTCATAATACCAGTGGCAACCCGTCATTCAGGGCAAAAAAAGAATAAAAAATTAAGCCTATTGTATAAAATCATTTTAGAATATACATACAATGCATCATCCAAATTGCATGATTGCCTATGCATATACATACTGTAAGTAGCTAAAGGAAAATTATATTTATATTTTAAATCCTTAAACACCAAATTAGGCCTACCTTAACATAAATTAGGCCATCATCAGTGTCAATCCTGAATGATAATTCTTCAAGTTTTACAGGTGAAACGTCCATGCTGCATGCATGTCAACCATTTGATCCCATTCAGTTTCATGGGAAAATATGCATTTCCATCTTCTTGAATGATGTAAGGGTAGCTAACTGGCCATACGAATCGAATTTTAGAGCAGATGGAGTTTAATACAACCACTGCCTGAATAAAAAAAAAACTAAATTTAAGATAGCCACATTAGCAGCTAATTAGCATTTCATTTTTTGGTGAGGTAAATACAGGCGAATATATTTATCAAAGTCACTTTGTCCTAGAGAGATTTACACGGTTATCAAAACGTCACGCCAGGGTAAGCCTACATGAAACACAGCCCTTATTTTAAGTGTTTCTAAAATCCCCAATGGGAAAAATGAATGGTGGAAAAACGATTGGAACTGTTTCCTTCTTTGACCGCTAAGTTTTATGGGTATTATGACTCATACTGTGGTACTACACTACCGTTCAAAAGTTTCGAGTCACTAAGAAATATCCTTGTTTTTGAAAGAAAAGCAAAATATCTACACTGTATTTCATTTTAATGGACGAAAAAATAATTGCACACATTTAATTGCACAACCTGGTGTCCCAGGTCTAAATCAGTCCCAGGCTAGAGGGGAAAATGCAAAAAATGAAGTAGAACTTGCTTAGAGGTCCAGAGTTGAGTTTGAGGTCCCTAATCACTCTCTGGGAGTTTAGTCAGCAACACCTGACAAAGGAGGGCCCTCTGAGAGAGTTGGTAGGGGTGAGGGCATGGTTTGGGGTTCAAGGCATGTCAACAAGGCAGCATGGTGCATCATCCAGGAACATACATCTCTTTTCCATTCAATATATGTTTGAATTTTCGAACCAGTTTTCATTGGGAAGGCATATAAAGCGTTTTTTTTATTTAGATAAAAAGCAATCATTTTACATGTGAAAAAAACACCGAATCCAACACATTCCCCCACGTGTTTTATCTAGCCTAGGCCACCTCACTCTAGTTTGGAGTTTCTTGACGTGCCAGAGTAAATAGTTCAACTGAAATTGTTACTATGGCAACGAAAGGAAGCCTAGTTGAAATTAGCTCAGAGTAGAGCTAGCAGGTCATTTTTACTGTATAAATGTAACATTTGTAGGAATTCCTTCACACAGTGTAAGTCGTAGTAGTTAATATAAGCCAAATGCATAGCTAGCTAGTTACAGTGAGTTAGAACGTAAGAAGTAACTAGACACTTCAGACAACTGCTATCCATCGCTACCGCTACTACTAGTTACATTGAGACTAACCGCCACGTCTTGTCTGCGCACCCGGCTACTGACCCTTTCAATGGCCTCTACAAAAAAACGTAAGCCATCGGACATCGAAGATGTGAGAGACAGAAAAACAAAGGTTATCAAAGACAGCGGTGAGAAGAGACACATTGCAGCCCTGATCCTCGCGAGGGGAGGCAGTAAGGGAATCCCCCTGAAGAACATCAAAATGCTGGCTGGTGTTCCCCTCATTGGATGGGTTCTGAGAGCTGCAGTGGACTCCAAACAGTTTGACAGGTAATTCAGTTCAATCGATTTGTCTATCAAATCTAGCTACATTAATGGACTTGCTCTGAAGCTTTTGTTAATATTAGCTAGCTGCACCAAATGCATGTTACATTCTTGTTTTGCGTGCACTGATAATATTGTGTATCCTAGTGATAGTCTATGCTGCCTATGATGATGCATCTACTAAGTTAGTCATAACCAGGGAAGAAAGTACAGCGTACCTCCACTATTTTCAGGTTTGCCGGGACGCGTAACTCCACTATATTCAGGTTTGCCGGTCCCGGCAAAACTGAAAATAGTGGAGGTACGCTGTACCCGGTAAAACATGAGTCTATCACAATAATGAAAACAAAATGTAAGTTAAACTGTATGATTACACCATTATGTATCCAGGGCCGGCGCGTGCGTATAGGCAGACTATGCAATGGCCTAGAGCGGCACTTTGGAAAGGCGACAAAATGTGGGCTTATAAAAAAATAAAATAATTTTTGCCTCCATCATTCCCATGATGTCGAGCAAAGTGGCACTGAGTTTGAAGGTATGCCTTGAAATACTTCCACAGGTACACCTAAGATGGTAGCAACACCCTGATGAAATAGGGTCACTATTTACCACTGTTATCGCGGGTTATTGTTTCTTTCATTGTGTATTGCTGCTCTTATTAAATATTTCCTTTTCGCTAAATACCTTTTTGACTCTTTCGCCTCCTCTCTCACTTTCACACCTCGCAATATCACACCAAGCTGTTTAAAGGCACAGTCAACTTAGTGTAAACTTCTGACCCACTGGAATTGTGATATAGTGAATTATAAGTGAAATAATCTGTCTGTAAACAATTGTTGGAATAATTACTTGTCTCATGCACAAAGTAGATGTCCTAACCAACTCTCCAAAACTATAGTTTGTTAACATGAAATCTGTGGAGTGGTTGAAAAATGAGTTTTAATGACTTCAACCTAAGTGTATGTAAACTTCCGACTTCAACTGTATACAGTACCGGTCAAAAGTTTGGACACACATACTCATTCAAGTGCTTTTCTTTATTTTTACTATTTTCTACATTGTAGAATAATAGTGAAGACATCAAAAATATTAAATAACACATATGAAATCATTTAGTAACCAAAAAAGTGTTCCACAAATGAACTTTTAACAAGGCACACCTGTTAATTGAAATGCATTTCATGAAGCTGGTTGAGAGAATGCAAAGAGTGTGTAAAGCTGTCATCAAGGTAAAGGGTGGCTACTTTGAAGAATCTCAAATATAAAATAAATGTTGATTTGTGTAACAATTCTTTTGTTACTACATGATTCCATATGTGTTATTTCATAGTTTTGATGTCTTCACTATTATTCTACAATGTAGAAAATAGTAAAAATAAAGAAAAAACCTTGAATGAGTAGGTGTTTCCAAACTTTTAACTGGTACTGTATATAATAAAAGAGGTAGTCCTACCTGTTTGACAGACGCTATTATGCTATCCTAGATTTATCGGTATAGCCAAGTCCTCAAATACTGTCATAATGCACTCCTTAAATACCTCTGTGTCTGGGAAGGGTTTGGTGGGTTTGGTTAAAACCAGGGTTCAAATTGAGTGAGGGTTTGCCATTCACTTTGTTAAAGAAAAGGGCAAAATGTTGGCTAAATAGTTTTTATAAATACATAAGAAGTATCCAGATAATATAAAGCGTTCTATAGCAATGCTTAACTCTGTGATGCCTTATGCTATAAACAAGCTTTAAAATGACCACAAAAGACATGACTGATGCATATGGGGATATATTGATTTTCCTCTGACATTCTGAAGCTGAGCTGCGGCCTTCAATATTCGAGGATATAAAAAATGCACTTTGCTACTCTGTCCCTATTAATTGAGCTTTTCACTTTCTGAAAAGATAAGATGTTTAAACACAGGTAGCTTTTATGGAAGCACTTCTGTTGTTGACTTAAGCGACTGATATTATGCAGCCGTTGAAGCTTGCATTTGTCTACTTCGGTCGAGTCTGGGTGGAAAGGTAACTTTTGAAAATGCCATGTCTAATATTTGCGAACATTAACCGTTTCATTGCCAACAAGACACCCGTTTGACTTTGAAGTAATATGTTTAGAATACCTATTTCTTTGTCCATTCTTCCCTGAAACTTCTATTTTCATTATTCACCTTTCTTTTGGGAGTGACATTTTGTCTTGATTGCAAGCTGTTTTCCCCCAATCAACGCACAAAGAAACACATGAGTGATTTTATCAGTGTAATCAGGGTATGTTATTGACATTGAACTGATTAGGCTATATAGCCTAGTAACCAGATGTCTTAACCCTTGTTTAATTTGTGTTGTAGTCATGAATGGGGCCGCTATTATGTTCTGTTCTACCGACTAAAAGGGTGAGAAAAAAACTGTCCCTATGCCAAACCTATTGCCCCTGCTGTACACTATTTAAGATAGGAAGGGGGTGGCCATTTTTTGTCTTGCCTAGGGCAGCAGAACATCCAGAGCCGGTCCTGTTAGGCCCATAAATGTTTTTAGTACACGTGTGTGCATACATAGGAGGTTCCATACCGGGAAGAAAGTACATATACTTTAATTACTGGTCATGACTGTACATGATTAACTGTTGTTGTGTGAATACATAAACCCATGTCAGATTTGTATTGAGAGAGTTTGTCAAGAGCGAGGACGTTTGAAAGTTGTACTGTCTCTGAATGAGTGTACTGTGTCCTGTCTCTGAATGAACCCCCTCGTTTTGGGTTTTGCCATGCAAGACTGGATTGCACTGATGTAGCCTACTTCTTACAAAGCCTGAGGAATTAACTTCTTCTGGTCTTTCTCCCAGTGTGTGGGTATCAACTGACCATGATGACATTGAGAAGGTGGCCAAGGCATGGGGAGCTCAGGTTCACCGCAGGAGCCCAAAGGTGTCCAAAGACTCCTCCAGCTCCCTTGACACCATCCAGGAATTCACCAGATTAAACCCAGGTAGGGGGTCAATCTCAATGGCATTTCCTTGATTCCTCATGTCCTCTCTCCTTGTCTCTTTCTCAAAACGCATTAGAGGAGGAGATCTGAGTGGAGGAACCTCAGATCTTCTGCTCCAATGTGCTGTAAGAAGGAGCCAAGGAGGGAGGGTTGAGGAATCAAATAAATACAATTGAGATTCCCTCTATGACATAGCAACAGGGAATTATCAACGTTGATTATAATTTAACTAGACCCTCTTTGACGCTTCACTATCTTTGTTGGGACTCTTTGGCAGCTTTTTGTTACAGATGTCAGCCGTTAATGGAATATATGCAGAAAATGTTTAGCCACTAGCTAAACTACGGCTCAGGTATCAAGGCTCTCAGAGTAGGAATACTGATCTAGGATCAGGTCACCCCAGTCCATGTGGTCTTAATCATTGTGACCCTTGATACATACAGTTGAAGTCGGAAGTTCCTGACATTTAATCCTAGTAAAAATTCCCTGTCTTAGGTCAGTTAGGATCACCACTTTATTTTATTATTTTTGAATGTGAAATGTCAGAATAATAGTAGAGAGAATGATTTATTTCAGCTCTTATTTCTTTCATCACATTCCCAGTGGGTCAAAAGTTTGCATACAGTCGTGGCCAAAGGTTTTGAGAATGACACAAGTATTGGTCTCCACAAAGTTTTCTGCCTCAGTGATGATGATGGCAATTTGCATATACTCCAGAATGTCATGAAGAATGATCAGATGAATTGCAATTAATTGTGCTTCACAGTTGGGATGGTGTTCTTCAGCTTGCAAGCCTCCCCCTTTTTCCTCCAAAAATAACGATGGTCATTATGGCCAAACAGTTCTATTTTTGTTTCATCAGACCAGAGGACATTTCTCCAAAAAGTATGATCTTTGTCCCCATGTGCAGTTGCAAACCGTAGTCTGGCTTTTTTATGGCGGTTTTGGAGCAGTGGCTTCTTCCTTTCTGAGCGGCCTTTCAGGTTATGTCGATATAGGACTCGTTTTACTGTGGATATAGATACTTTTGTACCTGTTTCCTCCAGCATCTTCACAAGGTCCTTTGCTGTTGTTCTGGGATTGATTTGCACTTTTCGCACCAAAGTACATTCATCTCTAGGAGACAGAACGCGTCCCCTTCCTAAGTGGTATGACGGCTGCGTGGTCCCATGGTGTTTATACTTGCGTAAAAATTGTTTGTACAGATGACGGTACAGACGTGGTACCTTCAGGTGTTTGTATATTGCTCCCAAGGATGAACCAGACTTGTGGAGGTCTACAATTTTTTTCTGAGGTCTTGGCTGATTTCTTTTGATTTTCCTATGATGTCGAGCAAAGAGGCACTGAGTTTGAAGGTAGGCCTTGAAATACATCCACAGGTACACCTCCAATTGACTCAAATGATGTCAATTAGCCTATCAGAAGCTTCTAAAGCCATTTAGAATTTTCCAAGCTGTTTAAAAGCACACTCAACTTAGTGTATGTACACTTCTGACCCACTGGAATTATGATATAGTGAATTATAAGTCAAATAATCTGTCTGTAAACAATTGTTGTAAGAATTACTTGTGTCATGCACAAAGTAGATGTCCTAACCGACTTGCCAAAACTATAGTTTGTTAACATGAAATCTGTGGAGTGGTTGAAAAATGAGTTTTAATGACTTCAACCTAAGTGTATGTAAACTTCCGACTTCAACTGTACGACCTCCAGGGCCATAGTGTCTGCTGCTGGTTTTCCTTCCTGCCTTTTAATCAGAGCCTGAGAACACCTGTCTGGGAAACCAGGTGTGTGGTCTGACTACTCTCCAGCCAATCAGTGACTGTTATTGTCTAGCAGGTAGAATCAAAACCAGCAGGAGTGTGGAGCTGTAGGCCCCGAGTTGTCCACCCCTGATCTTGCTCACATGATCACATAAAAATGCTCACATGCTGTTTTTTAAAAATTCAAATACTAATACCATAACCCTAATCCCAACCCTAGTAAAGTGTTGCATATCAATCAATCAATCAATCAAATGTATTTATAAAGCCCTTTTTACATCAGCAGATGTCACGAAGTGCTTATACAGAAACCCAGCCTAAAACCCCAAAGAGCAAGCAATACTGATGTAGAAGCACGTCTGTTATAAACAGAGTTTCAGGTGATAGTTTGTTGATAGTGTGAGAGTGACTATAGACAATCCATGAATAGGGGGTTATCCAAATGAAGTGGGACCTACTCCATAGCTACAGATGTCAACAGTAACCATATAGATGTATTTATATGTCTTATGTGACTACCTGATTAAATAATGGATAAATCAAATATTTATTGTGTTGTCTTCCAGAGGTGGATGTGATCTGTCACATCCAGGCCACGTCTCCCTGCCTGCACCCCTTCCACCTGAAGAAGGCCCTGGAGATGATCACCAATCAGGGCTTCACGTCCGTCTTCTCCGTGGTCCGACGACCACATTTCCGCTGGAAGGAGGTCAAGAAAGGAGGTACGGGATAGCTTAGGGCCTTACACTTATTATCAGGTAACTGGAGAGGTTCCAACAAACTTAATGCACAGGTCTGTGAGGAGATCTGAAGGGTCAGTCAGTTGTCCTTTATACCGCTTACTAAGCATGACTAAGCAGACACAAATACAGTGAATTAGTATCAGGGTGGGAGAGCGAGGGAGGCTGTTATCTTGTATTTTATTCCTCTTCTGCTTGACCCGCAACCTGTGAACAAACCACAAGCACATTGCAACTTAATAACACAAAACAACTATTCTCATTGTCAGACTGTTTACAGAACATGCGAACCTTGAGGAAGAACACAATGTGTACAGCATGTATCATGTTCCACTACACTGTGCCTGAGGAAAAACTGTCCCTCACTTTAGAAGTAGGGTCAGGAGTTTGTCCTGACCACGTGATCAGAGCCAGGAAAAACTCTACTGCCCTAGATATTTTGTGTTTGAAAATACCTACCCATCATTCCTTGTTGTAAGATGCTAATGCTCATTGATAATGAATTGTGTTTATAAGAGCGTCTGCTAAATGACCAACATGTAAATGTAGTACCTTTCACAAGCACTTTACATGGAAGTAACTCCATCGACCAACCAATCACTGTGTATCACAATAGAGAGATGAGGGGTGATTAGACACATTTTTTCTTCTGAGCAGGAAGTAGTCTGGTTTCTATTTTTGTTTTTTTTATTTAACCAGGCAAGTCAGTTAAGAACAAATTCTTATTTACAATGTCGGCCTATCCCGGCCAAACCTGGACGATACTGGGCTAATTGTGCGCCGCCCTATGGCACTCCCAATCAAGGCCGGATGTGATACAGCCTGGATTCGAACCAGGGACTGTACTGTACTGAGATGCAGTGCCTTAGACCACTGCGTCACTCGGGAGCCCCAAAGTTATAACCTAGTTATAACCTATAACATTGATTGTGTTCTCTCCCTTCTTCAGGTAGTGTAGCCACTCAGCCTCTGAACTTAGACCCGTCTAACAGGCCCCGGAGACAGGACTGGGATGGAGAGCTGTGTGAGAATGGATCTTTCTACATTTATACCAGAGCAACGATAGAGAGAGGCCTGCAGGTAACTGGCACTATACCCCATCAGGGCCCATATTCACAAAGCGTTTCAGGATAGGAATGCTGGTCTAGGATCAGTTTTCCCTTTTCAATCATTATGAATACGTCTATAAGGACAGGGAGGACCTGATCCTAGATCAGCACCCCTACTCTGAGACGCTTTATGAATACAGGCCCTGATGTGTATGTCTGTTTTTGGTGGTGAACCCTATTCCCTCAGGGGATCAATGAAGTTGATTAATTCAGTAGACGTGAGCTTGACTAGAAACAACATACACACTGAGAGATGGACTGATCTGTGATACTACTAGATATTCTATTGTCAACTGGTGTTTTGAATGCTAATAGAAATGCCCTTTCTCTTGTGTTGTCTTTCTCAGGGGGGAAAGTGGGCTTACTATGAGATGCTGCCAGAGTACAGTGTGGATATTGATGTTGATATCGACTGGCCCGTGGCAGAACAGAGAGTACTGAGGTAGTCTGAAATCACTGTCTCAGAACTTCAAGTTCTCTCTCGTTCTCAGAAAGTGTTTATTTGAATGCTATTTGAATGCACTTTAAATATAATTTGATTTTGTTGTAAAGCAACACAATGAACATTGCTGTAACACAGAGGAGTGGTTGTCAAGATGTATTTCCCTGTGTGTTGTGTTGTTCCTCTTCAGGTTTGGTTACTTTGGCCTGGACAAGCCTGAGGTGGTGCGTCTGCTGCTCTGTAACATCTCAGGCTGTCTGACTGACGGCCGCGTCCTCATCTCTGTCTCTGGAGAGGAGATGGTCTCAGTCAACACCAGAGATACCATGGGTATCCGCATGCTGCAGAGAGAGGGGGTGGAGGTACATATACTGTACATACAGAACAAATAGAACACACACACTGACACACACTGACACACAAACACACTGCAAAGAGAGGGAGTAGAGATACAAAGATAATTCAATGAATACTGTCAATTATTTCATTGTATTTTAAAAGATCACATATGGTAGTGGCAAACAGTGACAGACAGGTGTTACTTTATTGTTTACAGTAGAAAGAGAATCTCAGTCATGTTATTACTGCTTCCACAAGTACATGAATTGTCTGTGTTATAATAGGAATTTCCAGGTAAACAAAAAGGAGAGCAGTCATTGGTTAAGTCAATCAAAAATCATTCCGGTTTATTACAAGTTGCAACAGGGAGACACCTCCAGCCCAAAAGCAGAGAGAATGTCTAACTGGCCTCTTGGAGACATGCCCTTTATATCCTAATCAGACAGCACCAAATGTTCTGTAAACACCAGCCTCTTGGAGACAGACCCTTTATATCCTAATCAGACAGCACCAAATGTTCTGTAAACACCAGCCTCTTGGAGACAGACCCTTTATATCCTAATCAGACAGTACCAAATGTTCTGTAAACACCAGCCTCTTGGAGACAGACCCTTTATATCCTAATCAGACAGCACCAAATGTTCTGTAAACACCAGCCTCTTGGAGACAAACCCTTTATATCCTAATCAGACCATACCAAATGTTCTGTAAACACCAGCCCCAGAGGCTTGTAAGAAGACAAAACAAAAGCCCCAATCACTATCAACAGATATGAGAATAATCCATAACATTCACTGTCAAGTCTATCAACCTGCACCTTGAATGTCACTAACAGAACACTGGAAATTATGTGTATTACAGAAATTATAAATATGCTAAACATTGTGTTAATCACTCTGAACTGAATATGAACTGACATTTCCTCATTACACACAGTCAGTACAATACAGAGACCGACTACAAAACAGAGTTTACATACAAAACAGAGCTTACATAGAAAACAGAGCTTACATAGAAAACAGAGCTTACATACAAAACAGAGCTTACATAGAAAACAGAGCTTACATAGAAAACAGAGCTTACATAGAAAACAGAGCTTACATACAAAACAGAGCTTACATACAAAACAGAGCTTACATAGAAAACAGAGCTTACATAGAAAACAGAGTTTACATAGAAAACAGAGCTTACATAGAAAACAGAGCTTACATAGAAAACAGAGCTTACATAGAAAACAGAGCTTACATAGAAAACAGAGCTTACATAGAAAACAGAGTTTACATAGAAAACAGAGTTTACATAGAAAACAGAGCTTACATAGAAAACAGAGCTTACATAGAAAACAGAGTTTACATAGAAAACAGAGCTTACATAGAAAACAGAGCTTACATAGAAAACAGAGCTTACATACAAAACAGAGCTTACATAAAAAATGTAGCTTACATGTCTGTCTCGCCAAGGTGATCCTGATCTCCTCCAGTCAGGACCTCCTGACCAAGGCCCTGGCTGACAATCTATCCCAGAGGACAGGCTGCGAGGTCAGGCAGCTGAGCAAGGACATCCAGGGTGAAGTCAAAGCCATGATGGATGACAGAGATCTCAACTGGAAGGAGGTCGCCTATATGGGTAAACTCACTGTTCTTTTAACATTTTTTTTTCTTCATTTTTTTTATTTAACCTTTATTTAACTAGGCAAGTCAGTTAAGAACAAATTCTTATTTACAATGACAGCCTACATACAGGGTCAGCCCCTGGAGCGAATGAGGGTTAAATGCCTTGCTCAAGGACACATCTACAGGTTTTTCACCTTTTGCTGGCCCAACGATCTAACCGCTAGGTTATCTGCCACCCCAATTTACTACTGACTACTACTACTACTACTACTACTACTACTACTACTACTACTACAAATTACTGCTACTACTGCGTTTTAGTTTTATATAATGGAATCTCAATCTCAACCTTAGACTCTATTTTGAGTAATACATGTCAATCAAAACGTATATGAAGATCTTTATTTGGAGCCCTTCTGAGATGGAAAGGTAGAATAGGCTAGATATCTCTCAGGAATGTGACCGTAGCAGGGGTGTTTGATAACCACATATCAATGAAACTATCAGACAGTAAATGTCAACAGTGAAGTTCGAACAAGTTGTCATGGTGACCCCACTATACCCTGTTATAGAAAGTTCTCTCCTCAATTAACTGTTTCACCCCTCCTTATATCTCTCTCCTCTCACCCCTCCATTTCTCTGTCCATCTCTCTCTCCATCCACCCCTCCATCTCTCTCCTCTCTCCTCTCATCCCTTCGTTCTCTCATGCCAGGAAGTGATTGTAAGTTCTTCACTGATTAAATAACATGCCTGATTAAATAGCTCCTCTATTAGTAAGGGGGGACAGTTTTGGTTAAGTGCTCATTTGTAAAGTGTCTCTCTATGTTCCCTCTGCTTGTATGCTAGGCTACCACTGCAGAAAACTGCTGGCATTGTTCAGAGTTAATTTGCATGCCACTGCCAGTCACTGAATATTTATGGTTAAGGTGAGATGGGAGGTGCCAGCAGTCAAATCCTGGAGAATTTGGGATTCAATTTAAATATAATTCAAGTTCTATGATTCCCCTAAGCCCAAAACTATAATAAAAAAAGATTGTCATGTTTTTGCTAGATTTTTTCCTGTTATGTTTTTGCAACATACTAACATACTAACCACCTTATGGACGCTTGAATAGATTGTAAATAAAATAAAAGCTCCATTTCATCCCTCCATCTCTCCCTCCTACAGGTAACGATGCACTAGATGTTGACTGTCTGAACCTGGCTGGGCTGAGTGCAGTACCCCGGGACGCCCCAGTGGTGGCGATCAACGCTGCTAAATACTCCTGCCACAGTGCTGCAGGCCTGGGGGCTGTGAGGGAGTTTTCGGAACACATCCTGCTGCTCAAGAAGAAGGCCAAGTCTCAGATGGAACAGGACCGCATCCACAGAAATACATTCTGAACTAGAATGTGTTCTAAAGTCACAGAGATCCATTCTACTAAACTCTAGAATGTGTTCTAAAGTCCCAGAGATCCATTCTACTAAACTCTAGAATGTGTTCTAAAGTAGGGATGGGCATTTGAAATAATTTCACTATTCAAATAATATTATTTAAAAAAAATCAGATATCAGGATGCTTTTAAACGTGGACACTTGTTTGCTGCGCAGCCTGCATGACCTGGGAGAAACTGTGATTTAGGCCTGTGATTTATTTATAGTAATATTCTAGCAAGTATTCGAATACTAATGTCCGTTCGAAAAACTGCCAGGTTGTCAGATCAAGGTAGTTTGGGTTTTATATCACTACAGGTTGTGTTGACAAAAATGTATGTCTTTACTTTAAATGAAGTATAATACAGGAGGCCTTTTAATTTTTCTCTCCACTTTTTAATGAATGTCTTAATTTTGGTGGAATGTAGTAAGACATTGATTTGGAGTTGCTTGCAATTTGTTTGTAAAATTCTATATGATCATAAATATAAAAAACGTAAGAAACAGTTTCAAGACGTCTCGCATGCTTTCACTCAGTTGTAGCAACATCAAACCAAATACTGGTACTCAGCAAAAAACAACAACACATGATCATACAGTATAGGATATGTTTCTTCATTTATAGCATTGTGTTGCGATTTCCATCTATCCACACAGCAGGGCTGTCAGCAAACGTGTGGTGAGCTGGCATTTGCCCCAGAACTGTTGATTTGGTTTAATAAAAAATTGACACAAAATCGTTGAAAAGAGGGACAAAGTACTGTTTAGACTGATTTGCTGCATACTGTATGTCAGTCTGCTTCAGTCTGATCAACTGTAGCTTAGTGATAACAACCATGGCAGCAGGAAGCCTGGAGAAGCCTACGCTTTCGGCTCCCATCTGGCCAGGAGAAAAGAAGCCGTAAACAAACTACAGCAACCTTGTACTTGTTCACATGAACATTGTGTGGTGATTTTCCTTTACATAGACAACTGCGATTGGACAATAGAAGTAACATGGTTGAACTTGCTTTTTGCAGGTTTGCATCATGTAGGCCTTTGCATCTGTAAGTAAAAAGTTACTCACACAGTATGTCACCACTATTACGTTGATTGATTCATTCCAGTCAGTAATTTCTGATCTAAAAGGTCCAGGTAGCCCAGCCACCTGAAGTTTCAATATAAACTAAATTTGATCACGTTCACATTCTCTTAACACAAATACATGGGCCTGTTTTAGGCTATAAATACAGTACATAGCTATGGCTATAAATACATGACGTTACCACTTCCTTTCCCTTGGCCAGAGGATCAGAGTGCATAGGCTTCTCTAGGCTACCTGCAGCTGTGATTGTTATTAGTAGGCTACAGTTGATCGTATCTCAAAATCAGTGGAGACTGGGGACCCACGGTATAGGTGGAGAATGGGGACCCACGGTATAGGTGGAGACTGGGGACCCACGGTATAGGTGGAGACTTGGGACCCACGGTATAGGTGGAGACTGGGGACCCACGGTATAGGTGGAGACTGGGGACCCACGGTATAGGTGGAGACTGGGGACCCACGGTATAGGTGGAGACTTGGGACCCACGGTATAGGTGGAGACTGGGGACCCACGGTATAGGTGGAGACTGGGGACCCACGGTATAGGTGGAGACTGGGGACCCACGGTATAGGCGCGGACTGCACAGAGACGACAGCGTTTTTCAAAAATCGTCAAAGTAAGTATAGTATAGTAAAATATTATGGTGAAGGGGAACGAGGGTATGAGGCATGAGTTGAGGTGTTCAGTGGCTTCACTTCAGTGCAGGACGGGTTGAGGTGTTCAGATGCTAGGCTCCAGTGCAGGACAGGCTCATCATGGATGGGTGGAGTTGGAGAACAGATCAACTCTTCCACTGAGAGCAGGACAGGATTTGACTGGGTGGGAAAACAACAAACTATAACACAACACAGTTAGACAAAAGAGCTAAGAATGAGTTAGTCAAAGCAAAGATAAACATTACATTGATGTGTAATAATGTGTAAGTGATTGACTCTACATACATTAATGAGAGAAAATTGACAGAGCTACTCACAGGGCTAGGAGAGGAAACATTCAATGCACCAGTGAATGAGAGGGCACATGAAACATGGATTCAGTTCATAGCAGGAGAGTTGACACTGGTAGTGGAGTGGAGTGGAGTGGTCATCCCCTCTTAAATCAGGGAACAGGAGGGGACTTGACTGTAAATACAAATAGCAGATACATTCCATCACATCAGCTCCATCATAGGTTAAATATCTAAATCATGCAAGAGAAAAAATCATGCACCCCCTGTCAAAAAAATTGTTCTACCATCTTTGACTGTAGCCTGTTTAGGGTTGGGTGCAGGCCTCAGATTTTCACATGATCACATATAGTCAACTATGACTATGGGGCAAAATAGACGGGTTAGTTTAGATTGTTGACAACATGTGAACTATATTAAGTCTTCAATATTTATTTAAACATAAATACATTTGCACAATGAGCACGTATTTGGCCATCCAGAATCACAACAACACACAGCCTTCTGCACATCGTCACAACACAGTATATATTTACATAATATGACATTCTTTTGGAACTTCTGTGAGTGTAATGTTTACTGTTCATTTGTATTGTTTATTTCACTTTTGTTTATTATCTACTTCACTTGCTTTGGCAATGTTAACATATGTTTCCCATGCCAATAAAGCCACTTGAATTGAATTGAATTCTATTAACTTGAGCCACAGTACAAACCAAACAGCAATCGATCTACTCCTGTTGGTCACGTTGCTTGAATCCCAAATCCCCCCCTTCACCTTCTCCTCGGACCTCCATTTGCGCATTCACCATATGCAGAAGTGTCCCAAAACTGAGGGAGTGACATTATGGAAGGTGTATGGGGCTAATTAGACCACAGATAGAACAATAGTCAGATATGTCACCGGATGTATAAGTGTGAAGCACTTGACTAATTTGTTCCCTTTGGAAACGACAGGCTGTGGTATATCTTGGGTTAGTTATACAAATCTTTCATTAAATCCTCTGATAACCAATTCCACCAAACCAGCAATGCTGCCAGCTTCAGAGCTAAAGGAAAATTATATATATATTTTAAATCCTAAAACACCAAATTAGGCCTACCTTATCATAAATTAGGCCATCATCAGTGTCAATCGTGAATGATAATTCTTCACGTTTTACAGGTGAAACGTCCATGCTGCATGCATGTCAACCATTTGATCCCATTCAGTTTCATGGGAAAATATGCATTTCCATCTTCTTGAATGATGTAAGGGTAGCTAACTGGCCATACGAAACGAATTTTAGAGCAGATGGAGTTAAATACAACCACTAACCTGAATAAAAAAATAAAAAATAAATTATCATAAGAAATCACATGGTGTTTTTGGTATAACAGTAGCCTGACATTATCATGCTATTATATTCTGTTTGTTAAGTAGAATACTAATTAATCATTAAGTGATCTTGCGAGACATAGCACCATTCTGAAAAGTTGCTCCACTGTGCACCAGCAGCACTACACCCCTGATTATAACGGTTGGAGGACTTTGGAAGTTTCAGGTAATCACAGCTCTATGACCTAAGTGGTACATTCAGTTGACTACAATTTGTTTTACACCATTGCAGCAGCAGTGCAATAGTTTTGGGGCTGACACAAAATCATTCAGTGCTTTGAAAGCCAGTCGTGATTCACAGAAATGTAAATGTAAGAAATGTAGCCAGATCATCACTGTAGTCTGGCTTTTTTATGGCGGTTTTGGAGCAGTGGCTTCTTCCTTGCTGAGCGGCCTTTCAGGTTATGTCGATATAGGACTCGTTTTACTGTGTATAAAGATACTTTTGTACCTGTTTCCTCCAGCATCTTCACAAGGTCCTTTGCTGTTGTTCTGGGATTGATTTGCACTTTTCGCACAAAAGTACGTTCATCTCTAGGAGACAGAACGCATCTCCTTCCTGAGCGGTATGATGGCTGCGTTGTCCCATGGTGCTTATACTTGCGTACTATTGTTTGTACAGATGAACGTGGTACCTTCAGGCGTTTGGAAATTGCTACCAAGGATGAACCAGACTTGTCGAGGTCTACAATTTGTTTTCTTTCCATCATTCCATCATTCCCATGATGTCGAGCAAAGAGGCACTGAGTTTTCTAGGTAGTCCTTGAAATACATCCACAGGTACACCTAAAATGGACTCTATGTCAATTATGTAAATTAGACTATCAGAAGCTTCTAAAGCCATGACATCGTTTTATGGAATTTTCCAAGCTGTTTAAAGGCACAGTCAACTTGTATGTAAAATGTATGTAAACTTCTGACCCACTGGAATTGTGATATAGTGAATGATGGATGGATGGATGGATGGATGGATGGATGGATGGATGGATGGATGGATGGATGGATGGATGGATGGATGGATGGATGGATGGATGGATGGATGGATGGATGGATGGACTGGTTAAATGAACAGGTAAGTTAATATTTTGCATGGTTAAATTAACTGTACAGGTAAATATACAGTTAAATTTACAGGTAAGTGAATATTTGCATGGTTACATTAACTGTACAGGTAAATGACAGGAAGAGATACTTAAATAGCTAAATGTGTGTATGATATAATTTAGGGTAATAATAGTAATTCCCTTAAAATACAGTCCTTAGTGCGTAAAGTTTAATTACAGATAAATGCACGTATTGCACATTCAATATACTAAAAGCTATGAAAAAATATAGAACTGACAAGATACTAATATGCATTCCTGAGTGAATGACTACGTAAGTTAAGTCCAAGACTTACTTACAATATTGCACATGATAAGATATAACAACTGTACATTAATATGTATATACAGACCTGAATGAATAAATAAGTCCTGAGTGAATGAGTGATTACAGACCAGAGTTACTCACGGATGGATGCATAATTGTTAAACTAGGTCTTAACACCCCAACAGTTCCAGGTCTATGTTGCCGACGGCATGGCACCCCGGTGAGGCATTAAATAGTCTAATTGCCGCCGGCAGGAAGGACCTCCTGTAGCGCTCTCTGGCACACCATGTTGGGATCAGTCTGTGACTGAAGGTGCTCCTCTGCGTCATAACCATGGCATGCAGAGGGTGGGTGACATTGTCCATGATGGCCAGCAGTTTGGCCAGGATCTGTCTCTCCACCACCTCCTCTAGAGTGTCAAAGATAATCCCTAGAAGAGAGCTAGCCTTCCTGCTCAGCTTATTTACCCGAGAAGCATCACCAGCCTTTATGTTGGCGCCCCACACCACTGCAAAAAAGATGGCACTGGCTACCACAGACTGGTAGAAGGTATGCAGTAGTTTATTGCACACGTTGAAGGACCTGAGCCTCCTCAGAAAGTAGAGTTTGTACAGGCCCCCGGTGTTACCAGCCCATTCCAGCCTGTTGTCCATAAGGACTCCCAGGAACTTGTATGACCCAAACAATTCCACATCCATCCCCTGTATAAGGACTGCAGTCAGTTGGGCCTTGGTTCTCCTGAAGTCCACCACCATCTCCTTTGTTTTGCTGATGTTGAGCTGAAGGTGGTTCTGCTCACACCACAACACAAAGTCATTGATTGTGCTCCTGTACTTCTCCTCCTGCCCACCCCTGTTACACCCTACCAACTTCTGTAGGTGGCATGTTTCAGAGTTATATCTGAAATCCGAGGTGTAGAGGGTGAACAGGAAGGGGGACAGGACCGTTCCCAGGGGGGCCCCTGTGTTGCTCACTGCCCGTTCGGACACACAGCTCTGTAGTCGCACAAATTGTGGCCTACTGGTCAGGTAGTCCGTGACCCAGGAGACTAAGGGTGCTTCCACTTTCATCCTCTTCATCTTCTCACCCAGTAGTAGGGGCTGAATGGTGTTGAAGGCACTGGAGAAGTCTAAAAACATAACCCTCACAGTGCAACCTGCGTTGTCCAGGTGAAAGTAGGCCCTCTGCAGAAGGTAGATGATTGCATCATCCACCCCGATTTTGTGCTGATATGCGAACTGCAGGGGGTCCAGTGATGTACACACCAGGGGTCTGAGGTGAGCGAGGACTAACCTTTCCAGGGTCTTCATGATGTGGGATGTTAGCGCTACAGGTCTGAAGTCATTCAGGACAGTGGGGTGCGCCTTCTTGGGCACTGGGACCAGGCAGGATGTTTTCCACAGCACAGGGACCCTTTCCAGGCTCAGGCTAAGGTTGAAGTGTCGCTGGAGTATTCCACACAGTTGGTCAGCACAGACCCGGGTCAGACGACCGGTCCTGGAGTGGGTACCGGCGTGGCGAATGGCTCCGGCCATGGAGCGGGGCAGACGACCGGTCCTGGAGTGGGCACCGGTGTGGCGAATGTCTCCGGCCATGGAGCGTGGAAAACGATCGGTCCTGGAGTAGGCACTGGAGGCACCGGGCTGGGCGCACGTACTGGAGGTCGTGTGCAGGGAGCCGGAACAGGACGTACCGGACTGGAAAGGCGCACTGGAGGCCTGGTGCGTGGAGCCGGCACTGGTTGAAGCGGACTGGTGACACGCACTTCAAGGCGAGTGCGGGAAGCCGGCACAGGTCGTACCGGACTGGAGAGACGCACTGGAGGTCTGGTGCGGGAAGAAGATACAGGACGTACCAGATTGAAGAGGGGAGCTGGATATCTGCCGTGGGAAGTTGGTACATTACGACCCGGACTGAGGATGCTCACTCCGGGGACCATTAACTCCAGCTCCGCATCGTTGTACCTGTCCTCTTCCCCATGCTGCCGGCATTGCTCCAGCACTTCCATTAACCTCTCCTTCAGATACTCCTCTTCCTCCATTGACTTCGACCCCCAGTCATACTCCTCCTCCTCACCCCAACTAGTCCCCCATCGGTCCTCCTCACCTTCGCGATACCACATGGAGAGTGGTACTGGCACTTCTTCCTCAAGGCCAGACCACCCCCATAGCCCCCCCCAAAAATGTCTCTTGGGGTTGCCTTCGTGCTGCTCGGCGTCTTGAGCCCCGATGACGACGCTGTCCTCCTCGCTCCTCTTTTAGCTCCTTCTCCCCAGTAGAGCGCTTCTTGGTCTCCGTAAGGTGGTGCATTCTGTCACGACGGGGTGTGTAAGTAGACCAAGGCGCAGCGCAGTAGTAGTTCGACATCGTATTTAATAAATATACTAAATGAAGAACTAACTAAAACAAGAATAAGTACAATAAGTACAATAAGAACAATAAGAACAGACACTTACACTCCAACTACATCGACTGATATAAAGACAATGAACCACACAACGGTGTGGGACATGACAACTAAAGTAGGATCCCCAATCAGAGACAACGCATAGCAGCTGCCTCTAATTGGGGACCCAACACAAAACACCACAGAACTAGATATACTCTGACCATGGCTAAATAGAGGAGCCAAAGGTGCCTGCCGAGGTACAACATGCACCTTGGTAGATAAGAAAAGAAAACTGTTACTAGCAGATACAATTCACATACACGTGGTAATCTCCTAAAAACAAAAGATGCCTAACCTTGGCAGCCTGGCGGATAGCCATCCCTGCCCCGCAGTCCTCCATGGCATGTAACATGTCCACCTCACTTCACTGCTTCCTCTTGACTTTCTTCATGCTGTGGTGGTAAATACATGTAGCTAAATAACTTGACATACTATACATATATTTTAAAAAAGATAACTAAATCTGAATATGTATAAACATTTACATTTAAAAGCTAAAGCATTGAAAGGTGATGATTAAAGTTTTCACAATTTGCTGAAAGTGTACCCACATTTTTTTGTTTGATGTTATCTGCAATGAAAATAAGTGTCCCAATTAGTTTAATATTGATACATACATTGTAACATTTGTAACTAAATACTGTCTCTATGTAGCTGTTGTAAGATGAAACAGCCAACAGTGATGTGTCTTAAAGTTGGTTAAAAGTTTAAAATACATTGTGGCAGATTGCAAAAATAGCTGTTCAAAAATAATGTTCAACTGACAGAGCTTGAGAGGATCTGCAGAGAAGAATGGGAGAAACTCCACAAATACAGGTGTGCCAAGCTTGTAGCGTCATACCCAAGAAGACTTGAGGCTGTAATCGCTGCCAAAGGTGATTCAAAAAAGTACTGAGTAAAGGGTCTGAATACTTATTTTTAATATTTGCAGTTAAAAAAATAAAAAATGGTTTTCTTGGTCAGCATGGGGTATTATGTGTAGAGTAATGAGGGGGGAAAAAAACTATTTAATCCATTTTAGAATAAGGCTGTAATGTAACAAAATGTGGAAAACGTTCAGATATGCATCTTTTGGTCACAGATACCTTAAAGTTAGGGTCGTGGATCAGAAAACCAGTCAGTATCTGGTGTGACCACCATTTGCCTCATGCAGCGCGACATCTCCTTCGCATAGAATGGATCAGGCTGTTGATTGTGGCCTATGGAATGTTCTCCCACTCCTCTTCAATAGCTGTGCAAAGTTGCTGGATATTGACGGAAACTGGAACACGCTGCCGCACACATCAATCCAGAGCATCCCAAACATGCTCAATGGGTGACATGTCTGTGAGTATGCAGACCATGGAAGAACTGGGACATTTGCAGCTTCCAGGATTTGTGTACAGATCCTTGCGACATGAGGCTGTGCATTATCATGCTGAAACTTGATGTGATGCCGGCTGTGCTTTCAAATTGCCATCGATGAAATACTATTAGGTTCGTTGTCCGTAGCTTACGCCTGCCCATAATATAACCCCACTGCCACCATGGGGCACTCTGTTCACAATGTTGACATCAGCAAACTGTTGGCCCACACGACACCATACACGTGGTCAGCGGTTGTGAGGCCGGTTGGACGTACTGCCAAAATCTCTACAACGACGTTGGAGGCGGCTTATGGTAGAGAAATTAACATTAAATTCTCTATCAACAGCTCTGGTGGACATTCCAGCAGTCAGCATGGCAATTGCACGCTCTATCAAAACTTGAGGCATCTGTGGCATTGTGTTGTGTGACAAAGAGTGGAGTGGCCTTTTATTGTCCCCAGCACAAGGTGCACCTGTGTAATGATCATCCTGTTTAATCAGCTTCTTGATATGCCACACCTGTCAGTTAGATGGATTGTCTTGCCAAATGATAAATGCTCACTAATAGGGGTGTAAATACATTTGTTTTGTTGTGTGTGGGACATTTCTGGGATCTTATATTTCAGCTCATGAAACATAGGACCAAGACTTTATATGTTCTGTTATGTTCATATTTTTGATCAGTGTATATACTACAGTGGTTTTCCACTGGTATGGTCAGATTGAATTAAAACTGTTATTTTAACAATGTTGGTTATGCATCTTGCTGACATTCATTCAAGGACACCTTGACATGCATTACACACGCTCACTGCAGAAACATTTCCTTATGAAATAAAATTATTCCGGTTAACATGCCCTGCTACATATGCTATATACTACAGTGGTTTACCACTAACATGGCACAGCACTTTCCATCAACCCTTTCCACCTAATTAAGGACATGGTCTTATGTTATGATGACCCAGGAGTTTCGACTGTCTCCACCGCTGTTGGTTCCACTTCCTCTTATCTTCTTGCTGTTTAGGTCATGTAGTTTCTCTGAGGTATCCAGTCACAGGTTGTCTAACAGACAGTTCCCCAAAACCACACACACCCTTGTATGGAATACTCCTTTTCTATTTCACTATCACTCTACAATACAAACACAACTCAGAGTCTTAAGGCCTCATTCTACTTCAAATCAAATCAATGCAAATAGTCCAGGTAGCCATTTGATTAGCTGTTCAGGAGTCTTATGGCTTGGGTGTAAAAGCTGTTGAGAAGCCTTTTGGACCTAGACTTGGTGCTCCGGTACCGCTTGCCATGCAGTAGCTGAGAGAACAGTCTATGACTGGGGTGGCTAGAGACCCTGACCATTTTTAGGGCCTTCCTCTAACACCGCTTGGTATAGAGGTCCTGGATGGCAGGAAGCTTGGCCCCAGTAATGTACTGGGCCGTACGCACTACCCTCTGTAGTGCCTCGCGGTCGGAGGCCGAGCAATTTCCATACCAGGCAGTGATGCAACCGGTCAGGATGCTCTTGATGTTGCAGCTGTAGAACCTTTTGAGGATCTGAGGACCCATGCCAAATCTTTTCAGTCTCCTGAGGGGGAATAGGCTTTGTTGTGCCCTCTTCACGACTGTCTTGGTGTGTTTTGACCATTCTAGTTTGTTAGTGATGTGGACACCAAGGAACTTGAAGCTCTCAACCTGCTCCACTGCAGCCCCGTCGATGAGAATGGGGGCATGCTCGGTCCTCCTCTTTTTCCTGTAGTCCATAATCAAATCATCTCCTTTGTCTTGTTTACGTTGAGGGAGAGATTGTTATCGTGGCACCACGCGGCCAGGTCTCTGACCTCCTCCCTATAGGCTGTCTCGTCGTTGTCGGTGATCAGGCCTACCACTGTTGTGTCATATGCAAACTTAATGATGGTGTTGGAGTTGTGCCTGGCCATGCAGTCGTGGGTGAACAGGGAGTAGAGAAAGGGACTGAGCATGCACCCCTGAGGGGCCCCAGTGTTGAGGATCAGCGTGGCAGATGTGCTGTTACCTACACTTACCACCTGGGGGCGGCCCGTCAGGAAGTCCAGGATCCAGTTGCAGAAGGAGGTGTTTAGTCCCAGGATCCTTAGCTTAGTGATGAGCTTTGAGGGCACTATGGTGTTGAACGCTGAGCTGTAGTCAATGATCAGCATTCTCACGTAGGTGTTCCTTTTGTGCAGTGGTAAAGGGCAGTGTGGAGTGCAATAGAGATTGCATCATCTGTGGATCTGTTTGAGCGGTATGCAAATTGGAGTGGGTCTAGGGTTTCTGGGATAATGGTGTTAATGTGAGCCATGACCAGCCTCTGGATGGGCGTTTTCCTGTTTGCTTGTTGCCTTATACAGCTGACTGAGTGCGTCTGTGGTGGTAAATAAACAGCCACGAAAAATATAGATGAAAACTCTCTTGGCAAATAGTGTGGTCTACAGCTTATAATGAGATACTCTACTTCAGGTGAGCAGAATCTAGAGACTTCCTTAGATATTGTGCACCAGCTGTTGTTTACAAATATACACAATATATCCCGCCAGCTGAATGGTGTCCATGTCGTCGTTCAGCCAAACATAAGATATTTCAGTTTTTGATGTCCCGTTGGTAGGATATTCGTGATCGTATCTTGTCTAATTTATTGTCCAATGATTGTACATTGGCTAGCAGTACTGATGGTAAGGGCAGATGTCCCACTCGCCGTATGCGGATCCTTACAAGGCACCCCGCCCTGCGTCCCCTATACCTGCGTCTCCTTCTCCTGCCAATGATGGGGATTTGGGCCTTGTCGGGTGTCTGAAGTACCTCCTGTGCGTCCTGCTTGTTGAATAAAAAATCATTGTCCAATCCGAGGTGAGTGATCGCTGTCCTGATATCCAGAAGCTCTTTTTGTCGTAATATACGGTGGCAGAAACATTATGTATATAACATTATGAATATAAAGAGGTGGTTTAAAGATTAGAATGCTCCAATGTGGTTAGAGAGCATTATGGAAAATCAATGGATACATGTGGTGGACAATGTTAAATACAGAGAAAAGCTCACAGCATATCACAAAGGAGCAAGTCGGATGTATTCAGATCTCCTCCTCTGGTCCTTATGTCTTTCTGCTGGTGATCCAGGTGGGCAGATTCCCCCACAGATGACAATTCTGTAGCAGCCCTGGAGAAAATCTTTGGACAATAGTCCTCCAAGTTCATGATTGTACTCGTGGTGATGACCATGATGGTGAAACGATACAAGACTATGTACTCAACGGTAATCTGAATCGCTAACCATAACTGTGACTATGACCTTTCCATGACGTACACATCTGGTAATTGTAGGCAGTGAAATAAGAGGTAACATGAAGGCAGTGAAAGGTAGGCCCCTAAATGGCATGTGATCAAAAAACAAGTGGCTTCCAGTACGATGCAGTAAACATTAGTGATCTACAGTATTTACAGAGTATATATAGAAATAATACCTACATGTAGATTAGTTTATTTTCCAGGCTCTGAAATAATAAAATGTTAAGTAATGAAATCAGTATCTGTCTCTGATTAACATTTCTTTATGATTAAATAAATTCCAAATAACATGCTGCATCAATTAACATGTGAAATATTGTGAATACAATATCAATAGAAAGGTTTAAGGGTTATCTCATGAAAACATTTAGATTGGAGTTCTCCTAGGTTGCAGTAATACTAAAATGAAGTTAGGAATGAAAATAAAAAATGTGAGCATTATACAACTCATTTTATTGATACATCATTATTTATATAAACATTTGTGAAATTCACATGATATATAAGAGACTGTTAGATTATAAATATTTTCTAGTTCTGTGATTAAAGAGAAGTAGAATGAAGTCTCTGGGATGTTTTTGTATTGTAGAGTTATGTTGAAGTAGAGAAAGGGGGTATTGCATACAAGGGTGTGTGTGATTTTGGGAAACTGTCTGTTAGACAACCTGTGACTGGATACCTCAGAGAAACTACATGACCTAAACAGCAAGAAGATAAGAGGAAGTGGAACCAACAGCGGTGGAGACAGTCGAAACTCCTGGGTCATCATTAACAGAAGACCATGTCCTTAATTAGGTGGAAAGGGTTGATGGAAAGTGCTGTGCCATGTTAGTGGTAAACCACTGTAGTATATAGCATATGTAGCAGGGCATGTTTACCGGAATAATCTTATTTAACTTTAAGTCACATGATTTCATAAGGAAATGTTTCTGCAGTGAGCGTGTGTAATGCAAGTCAAGGTGTCCTTGGATGAATGTAAACAAGATGCATAACCAACATTGTTAAAATAATAGTTCTAATTCAATCTGACCATACCAGTGGAAAGCAGTGTAACATTTTTGCTTCGGTCCCTCTCCTAGCCCCTACCTGAGCTCGAACTAGGGACCCTCTGCACACATTGACAATGATCACCCTCGAAGCATCGTTAACCATCACTCCACAAACGCTGTGGCTCTTGCAGAGCAAGGGAAATAACTACTTCAAGGTCTCAGAGCGAGTGACATCACAGATTGAAACGCTACTAGCGCGCACCGCTAACTATCAATCTATCTTTTCAGACTGTTTGAGTATTTATCTGGTTAATATGTCAGTATTTTATGTCTGTCTTTAATAGTGTGTTATATGTAAAAATGTGATTGTATTGTAAATTGTACTTCAATGTTTAAGGACTCTTGGAAGATTAGTCCAAATGAGGACTATAATATATCATTATAAAATCACATCAAAATTATACTAGTTGACTGCACATAGCATGGACACATAGTATTGACGTTCAAAAAACAAAGTAAAGTATCTAATTTAGTCCATAGTTGGGCAATATATGTATCAACGCCTGCTCTTTCCATGACATAGACTGACCAGGTGAATGCAGGTAAAAACGATGACCCCTTATTGATGTCACCTGTTAAATCCACTACAATCAGTGTAGATGAAGGGAAGGAGACAGGTTAAAGAAGGATTTTTAAGCCTTGAGACAATTGAGACATGGATTGTGTATGTGTGCCATTCAGAGGGTGAATTGGCAATCTAAAATATTTAAGTGCCTTTCAACGGTGTATAGTTTTGTTGCCAGGGGCACCGGTTTGTGTCATGAACTGCAATGGTGTGGGGGTTTTCATGCTCAACAGTTTACCGTGTGTATCAAGAATGTTCCACCACCCAATGGACATCCAGCCAACTTGACACAACTGTCGGATGCATTGGAGTCAACATGGGCCAGCTTTCGACACCTTGTAGAGTACATGTTCTGAGGGCAAAAGGGGCTGCAACTCAATATTAGGAAGGAGTTGTTATTTATTTACATATTTGACAGGGACAATCCACATCAATCAACATTTATGTAAATGCACCAGATTTTGCCAGCTGGCTAGTTTTAATCTGTTATCTCTGGGCAGATAGATAAAAAAAAACCATTCAGCATCACAAACATTTCACATTAATTTATGTATATTTTGAAAATAGTCCCCAGATGGGCAAAAAAATTATAGAAGCAAGAATGTTTTGTAAAAATTATTATAATGAAAAATAATAATAGTGAAAAAGAAAATACACTAAGTATAAGTATAAAATACAAACAATGAAATAGTACAAACAGCAACGAATGTGTTTACATTATATTCACAATATTGAATAATTACAAATAATTGCCATCTGATGCTTAAAGAACAATAGTTGTTGGTCATTCATTACTTTATTGTTGACAGTAATTTGGTGGTAAAAGATGCCGTTCCCATTTATTGTTACATTCAACAGACATTTGGGATGAACCTATTGACAACATATAGTATAACTAAAACGAAAAACAACATACATATTTTCATATTAGCATAAATCAGTTCAATATACAATGTCTTTATTCATTGGGAAAAACATTTCGATTTTCTTTAGGTGTAAACGTCCTCCTTACTCTTGATGGTGATAGTTATAGTACATTTGTGCTGCCACCAATTTATCAATCATGTTGACCAGCTCAACAACTTGACTTCTATTCTTTGTCGTATTGTCAAAAACATGGTATCTGCCAGAACAACGACAGATCATTTTTTTAAGATCTTCATCACCAGCATCAACAAAGTTTTGTATTGTTTGACCCCGAAGTTTATCACCGTGAGTAAAGAGTACAATCACGTGCTTGAAGACCTGTGGTCCAAACAACCTCTCCACAGTCTTCACAGATGTCTGATCCTCTGGATTCCATGGCCCCAACTTCACCACCAGCAGGAAGACATGAGGACCAGGGGATGAGAGTCCTAAACACTTCTGTATCTCTTCATGGATATACTTTGGTGTCCTTTTGTTGGTCTCTAATACTCCTGGTGTGTCCACCACATTTAACCATCTATTTGAAGTATCATGAAGTCTTCCTTTAGAACAACTCTCAGTCACTGAAGAAGGCAAAGTACAAGATGTAAATATGTTTTTACCCAGAATAGTGTTTCCAGCAGCACTTTTACCCTCTCCAGATTTTCCAATCAGCACAATCCTCAGGTCACGGCCTGCAAAAATAAATTGTTAGTTATCAATTCACTCAAAAGTAATAAACAAATTTACAGAATTGAAAGACATACTCAACTGCGAAGTTACAATCAACATTTTCTCACCTGCTGGCAAAGAGGGGGAGGAACCCATTTTGTCTTGATGAAGTTGAAAATTATTGAAGAGAGAGACAGCTTTTATGTTATATCCACCAAGCTCTCTTAGAACCGCCCACACAACCTGCCTCTCTCTACAATGCAGTATATAAGGAAGCTGCAGAACTCTTTCAGATTTTTACAGACCATGTGCTGAAGGCCTCCCTAGGACCTTTTTCAAGCCACGGTCATGATCGCTCGAAAAGCTGAAGCCTATTGAAAAAAGTACTGCAATTTTGTATTTATTTTTTACTTGTAGTTACATATTATTTGTCAGGGTGAGATGTATAACTGTGTTGAATACCCAATATAAGATCTATTCCTTTTGTCTTTTCAGGCTTTTATATCTGTGCCAGTTGCCGGCAAATCAAGAAGAGGATCATGTCACAGAGTAAGTGTTACTTATTAAATTATTACATTTATTTTTGTTATTTATGTAGGCCTACGGTTTGATTTAGCACATACTATGTCAATGCCTTACATAGCTGTTTTGAGAGCAAAATATTACCTCCAAAGGAGGTTGGCGGCTCCTTAATTGGGGAGGACAGGCTTGTGGTAATGGCTGGAGTGGAATGGTATCAAATACATCAAACACATGGTTGCCATTCCATTCGCTCCGTTCCAGACACTATTGTGAGCCGTCCTCCCCTCAGCAGCCTCCACTGATTTCCTCAACATAACACATTTTCTCCTAACATTTCTCATAGTTGATTGCCCTTTTACTGTTTAATCAGGTGAAAATCATCCTGGTCAAGAGAAACTTGAAAGCTACATGTTGAACATTGTTCTACTGGGACAGGCAGGCGTTGGAAAGAGTGCAAGTGGAAACACAATCCTTGGAAGGAACTGTTTTAAATCACAAACTGAACCTGTACCTGTTACAACAGAGTTTCAGGTTGAAAAGAAGTGGTTATTTGGGACAATGGTTAGAGTCATTGATACCCCTGACTTCTTCCATGAATGTGTTAAAAATTCTGAAAAACATGTTGAAGATTGTCCAAAGTTCTTTGGGGATGCGTCTTGTGTGTACTTGCTGGTCATTCAAATTGGCCGATTCACAGAGGGCAAGAGAGGGATATTAAAACAATTGGAAGAAGCCTTGGGTGAAATCAGAGAGAAAACGATTGTGCTTTTCACTTCTGGAGAGCAACTGACAAATAACACTTTTGTTGAGTTCATCAAAGACGAGAATCCTTATCTTAAGGAAATATTAAGTCTCTGTGGAAACAGGTCCCATGTGTTCAGAAACACTAGCATAGACTATCAGCAGGTAGTGCAGCTGATGAAGAAGATTTTCAGGTTGCCGGGCTATGATCAAATGTTCCCAGCTTTACAGGAGAGAGGAACAATGAATACAATTACAAATTGCATGAATAAGGCTATGTACTATCTAAGGCTATATACACTTCATAAATTCCAACAATTGTCAGAGGTTTTTGGTTGAATGTGGTAGTATAGAGGCTACGTTGGACAGATATTGAGAATGATGTACATGTATACTTTTTTGACACAGTGTTACATTTCTTTCACTTGTGTTACTATTTTCTTTTCATAATTTTTCTGGTGTAAGACATCATTCTTGTGCTATGATAGATCCTCACTAATGACTTAGCCTACATGTATGCCATGCTGTTAAATTACACAAGAACTAGCTGAATTTGTTACAGAAGGATATTAAATGTTAAAAAAAATGTAAATATTAAGTGTTATGGTCAGCCTGAGGAAGCCACAAGTGTGTGAAGCAACTATGCAAATATTTGTGTAATGCACTTAACCATATTAAAATATTTTATAGTAATATGCATTTGAGTCTTCATTTTAATTGTTCTGTGACAGCACTGTTATACAAATCGACTTTTTGTTGACTCTTTAAACACTTAAAACAAGATTTGCCATGAACAACTCAGTTCAGTTAAGGAAAATGGAGAACCACAGGATTAAATTTAGCCATTAGCTCAAAATCTCATATTTTATAGAGAAAGATGTACCCCCTAGTGGAGGTTTTGTAGAAAGATTGATGAGGCAGCTCAATAACAGAGCTATAGACAGCTAAACTACTGGTCCATGTTTGGGATCTGATTAGCTCTTCCACTGTCTGGAACAAGAGGTCAGTCCCCCCAATACAACTTCTTCACTTGTAAATGGACTGTCAGACTGAAGCATCAAGGAATCTTGATTGTGATCACACTGCACATAGATCTGTGTCCGACTACCCATACTTGCGTTCTAAATAGTAGACATTTTAGGCATGTGAATATGCAAAATTATACAACGGGTGGGTCTAATCCTGAATGCTGATTGGTTAAAACCACATTCCAGCCGGTGTTTATTCCACAAGTTATCACCGGCTAAATCTATGACGTTAAAATGCCTATTTACTCTGTTCCATCTGACTGTGCAATCCACTGTCTTATCAGCCCAGCCAGGCAATTTATAAACTTGATCTCCACTATAAAAAACATCTAGACATTATCTCCCATTTCTTTTAGACTAACATTTCGTTTTCAACAGAGGAGATTTGTATAAACCTTGCTATCTGTCTCTCCGACATTTGCAACATTGTTTCAATATTCAAATTCAATCTCCAGCTGTCCCATAGTAATGAACGTGTCGCAAGTCGGGATGAGACAGAGAAGCAGGCAGCTTTTCTCAGCCAGTCGAAATCATGAATCAGTTGTTGGCTAGCTCCTATGAACAACAGTGTCCTGACAAGAGAGCACATTTTCTATGCCAGTGGATTGTATAAAACTGATAATGCCCTCAAAGCCGGTGCTTGGAGTCGATATTGGTATGGTTTACCGGCCCTTGACGAACACTCGTGTCAATATATCCTCCAAACACCGGCTTCTCAGGCATTATCACTTAACTAAAGTGTTATAATAGCCTATGTGAAATTTAGAAAATCCAGTATGCTTTAAATCAGGATGTTATACGCATTTCGGGTTTTCATCTAGTAGAAGAAAGACATTTGTTGACAACAGCTGATAACGAAATACGGGGACGGCTGTACCCCCAAATGAACCAATGCCGGAAACGCTGTAACCCAAATGAACCAATGGCAGGACTCAATGCAATTGCGCATTAGATGACGCATTCTCAGGATGAGTGAGCTTAGTATGTTGATATTTGTTGCTTACTGCGTTTGTTTTTACAAAACAGTACGTTTTAAATAGCATGACGTATGATTTGTACGAACTATTTAGTTTGAGTAAGTACTAGGCAAGACAGATTTCGGACCATGTCTGTGCCAAGACATCTGTCAAACATTGCCCAGACAGGTTCTTCAAAAAGAGTAGAACCAGTTCACCTAATTTTACACTATGATGTTATTATTAGATGTTCTATGTTTCTTTTGAGAAAATATATTAAAAAAGGAATAGTTTCACCAAATGAGAGTGGAGTTCACATAACAGGGTTGACCGGTTTTGTTTTTACCTTAAAAGAATAATCACATAAAATAAATTATAATCTACAAAAATAACTTTGTCAAAGCAACAAAATTAACGAGGGCTTTCTTGGAGGAATTTTGGTGTTAAGTGAGTTAAAATCTTCCTAGAAGTCAGAGGGTGCACAGAGGGAGTCTTCATTCATATTAAAAATCGTATTTATTGAATATTAAAGGCCAGCGCAGGTTACTTTTTTACCGCAAGTCATACTTTTAATCAATCTTTTGAGATAGAAGTGGAACATCTTGTCAGGCTCTGACCTTAGGGAAGCCTCTGGCTTTCTCTATGGTTATTAAGGTCAGGGCCTGACAGGGGAAGTCTAGCACACTTTATGGTGGTTTTGTGTTGGTCCCCAATAAGAGGCAGCTGCATTGCGTTGACCCTATTTAGGTTGTATGTTTGCCCACAGTATGTGTGGTTTATTGTAGTGTTTGCCTTGTTGTTAGCGACACGCAGTTCACGCTGGGTTTCTATGTCACGTCTTTGTTGTTTTCGTGTAAGTTCACTTGTCTTTAATAAATTATGTCGAACTACGATTACGGCTGCGCTGCGCCTTGGTCTCACTACACACCCGATCGTGGCACATCTCAAAGCTGTTAGTGGATAGGAGGTTGTACAATTTCAGCTTTTCTGTTACAGTTTTGAAACATTCTAAACTCATTCTGTCATATAAACTATTCTCATTCTGTCATGTGAACAATCTAAAATGTTGTAAATTGGTAGTTGGTTTATAGTATTGTTATTTTTTTTTTTGCTATTTAACTTTCAAGTTCCCCGTTAAGTGAATAACTACATTCCTGTTTTACTGTTGGTAATCTCCGACATATGGAAATGTAGATTTAAATCAGACATTTTTGTTTTTGGTGTAAGACAACAGCGTTATTGTGCTATGAGAATCCATGTTTACTTATTGTCCATCTATTCTGTGTGAATCAAGTATGCAAATAATGTGTATGGCACTTTATCATGTTAAAATCTGTGAAAGCTATCTGTTAGCACGCCTTCTATATATTCCATTAAGGTAAAAATGGGAGGAAGAGCTAGGAACTGACATTTAGCTTGGAGTATTTCTACACCTGCTCCATTAAACCCCAGACATTGTTTTATACAATTCAAGATCTTACACATATTACACAATTCCAAAACTAAGCTGCATAAGACATTTCCTGATACCTCCCCTATGTGTGATGAATGTCATGCTGCGGAGGGTACACTACTCCACTGCTTTTCCCTATGCTCGAACCTGCATGGTTATTGGTGTGGATTTTTTAGGATCCTCTCTGAAGTTCTGGAGGCTTTAATTGACCCAGACCCACTTCTGATCATCCTGGGAGTGTCAGAACCCCTAAACAAATGAACCAAACCCCCAAAACAACTAATCTCTTGCAATATAATTTCTGAAAAACCAAATTATGGCTCAGAGATTTGGCAAACACTCTACACTTAGAAATAATTCAAAATATTCTGAGCAATAAATTATCAAACTTTTATCAAATCTGTCAACCTCTCCTCTCATATTTGGACCATTGTACATTTCCTTGCATTCTCACTTGTGATCTTTCAATCTAGACTTGGACGGCATGTGCTTGCCCGGTCACTCTAGCAGTCCTGTTCAGGTAGCCTGAACTGTTTATTTTATTTTGTATTATATGTATATATATATTACCTATAACTCTGGGTCTTTTTATATATCTGTCTGCTCTTCTATGTTTATATAAGAATTGTATACTTGTCTTTTCTACAAGGTACCAATGCACCATTCTTATGTGTGTTCAATAAAAAATATGAAAGCAATATGTTGCATTTGAGTATTTGTTTTAATTCTTCTGTGTGACAGTATCATGAACAACTCAGTTTAGTTACTGAGATCATAACTCTATATTGGAGGCAAATCATTTTCCAGGTTTCAATCCAACCGTTTTAAATGCTGTTACTTTAAGCAAACTACCTGTCGCATTAAAAAGTAATGTGTGATAAAAAACAGCAAATGTTGTTAAATGTTCCTAAATACTGCCAACATTACTTTGACCTCTGAATCACTGTCTAACATTTTGAGGCTTTCAGGTTTATTTGATCGAATAGAAGTTTAGTAATGATTAGGATGTTATGAGTGTACTGGTATAAGTAGGACACGTGACTTCCCGGCAACTTGTCCTGGTGCGTATGGACGGGACGAGGCGCAGAGCTGTGGTGGAGCGACATTACTTTATTCATGGTTTAAAACACAACACAAAAACAAAGGAGAGGTAGCGACCGTGAACGGGCGTGAAAATAACACAACGAATAGACACACACAAGAATCCACACCCAGGTGACACACAGTGAAACCTAAATAGAATCCCCAATTAGAGACAGCTCAAGACAGCTGCCTCCAATTGGGGATTAACCAAAACCCAACACCCACCCTGTGATTGTCAGGACCTGACTGTGGCCATCCCACTCCCCCTAGAGGGAGTCAGAGACCTGGCCTCAGTCAGGCCCTTACACAACTGTGAGAAAAAACACTTTATATTGGAGTTGTCTCGAGATGGCTATGCACATTCATGGCATGAGGCTAGTAGCATAACATCTCTAGCCATTCAATTCAGGCGATTGACCTAAACAACTCTCATTGAATATTTAAAAAACAGGACTGTCAGACTCCACAGATTTCATGTTAACAAACTATAGTTTTGGCAAGTTGGTTAGGACATCTACTTTGTGGATGACACAAGTAATTCTTCCAACAATTGTTTACAGACAGATTATTTCACTTATAATTCACTATATTGCAATTCCAGTGGTTCAGAAGTTTACATACACTAAGTTGACTGTGCCTTTAAACAGCTTGGAAAATTCCAGCAAATGATGTCATAGCTTTAGAAGCTTCTGATAGGCTAATTGACATCATTTGAGTCAATTGTAGGTGTACCTGTAGATGTATTTCAAGGCCTACCTTCAAACTCAGTGCCTCTTTGCTCTACATTATGGGAAAATCAAAAGAAATCAACCAAAACCTCAGAAAGACCTCCACAAGTCTGGTTTATCCTTGGGAGCAATTTCCAAACGCCTGAAGGTACCACGTTCATCTGTACAAACAATAGTACGCAAATATAAACACCATGGGACCATGCAGCCGTCATACCGCTCAGGAAGGAGACGCGTTCTGTCTCCTAGAGATTAACATTGTTTGGTGCGAAAAGTGCAAATCAATCCCAGAACAACACAGAAGGACCTTGTGAAGATGCTGGAGGAAACAGGAACAAAAGTATCTATATCCACAGTAAAACCAGTCCTATATCGACATAACCTGAAAGGCTGCTCAGCAAGGAGGAAGCCACTGCTCCAAAACCACCATAAAAAAGCCAGACTACGGTTTGCAACTGCACATAAAGATTGTACTTTTTGGAGAAATGTCCTCTGGTCTGATGAAACAAAAATAGAACTGTTTGGCCATAATGACCATCGTTATGTTTGGAGGAAAAAGGCGATGAACACCATTCCAACCGTGAAGCACGGGGGTAGCAGCATCATGTTGTGGGGGTGCGTTGCTGCAGGAGGGACTGATGCACTTAACAAAATAGATGGCATCATGTGGAAGGAAAATTATGTGGATATATTGAAGCAACATCTCAAGACATCAGTCAGGAAGTTAAAGCTTCGTCGCAAATTGGTCTTCCAAATGGACAATGACCCCAAGCATACTTCCAAGCTTGTGGCAAAATGGCTTAAGGACAACAAAGTCAAGTTATTGGAGTGGCCATCACAAAGCCCTGATCTCAATCCTATAGAACACTTGAGGGCAGAGCTATAAAAGCATGTGTTAGCATGGAGGCCTACAAACCTGACTCAGTTACACCAGTTCTGTCAGGAGGAATGGGCCAAAATTCACCCAACTTATTGTGGGAAGCTTGTGGAAAGCTACCCGAAACGTTTGACCCAAGTTAAACAATTTAAAAGCAATGCTACCAAATACTCATTGAGTGTATGTAAACTTCTGACCCACTGGGAATGTGATGAAAGAAATAAAAGCTTAAATAAATAATTCTCTCTACTATTATTCTGACATTTTACATTCTTAAAATAAAATGATCTAACTGACCTAAGACAGGGAATTTTTACTAGGATTAAATGTCAGGAATTGTGAAAAACTGAGTTTAAATGTATTTTGCTAAGGTGTATGTAAACTTCCAACATCAACTGTACATATGTATCTTTTTTAAATATTTTTTTTACTTTAAACCACTTACTGATTTTGATTTTAAAAAATGTAATACCCAATATCAACAATGGTGTGTCAAAAAGCACAATTAAATTGTGTTCCTCAAGCAGGCTTATCTTGAACCTATACGCAATCAAGTAATATCAATTGTTGGCTACCAGGAAATTATAATTAACTGTCCACGGAATTGGAAAATATCAGGCTAGGGCTGGCATTTAATAACTGCAGATTTCTGTACTGCTTTTTCAGAAGGGATTTTGATTTGCACAGCAACTTTTCCCACATCTTGATTTAGATAACGGTAGTCCTGTTACATGCCCTTGATGGCTTCAAGGGTCATGCCACAGGACTACCGAATCTTATGTCCGGTGTCAAGTCTCTGTACCTAGAAGATGTTGTGCTAATCAGATGTACTTAATCAAATAAAATGTTATTGGTCACATACACGTGGTTAGCAGATGTTATTGCGGGTGTAGCGAAATGCTTGTGCTTCTAGCTCCGACAGTGCAGTAATATCTAACAAGTAATATCTAACAGTTTCATAACATATACTTAAACACACATAAATCTAAGTAAGAAAGGATTGAGAATATATATATACAGTGGGGAGAACAAGTATTTGATACACTGCCGATTTTGCAGGTTTTCCCACTTACAAAGCATGTAGAAGTCTTTAATTTTTATCATAGGTACTCTTCAACTGTGAGTGACGGAATCTAAAACAAAAATCCAGAAAATCACATTGTGTGATTTTTAAGTAATTAATTTGCATTTTATTGCATGATACAAGTAGTTGATACATCAGAAAAGCAGAACTTAATATTTGGTACAGAAACCTTTGTTTGCAATTACAGAGATCATACGTTTCCTGTAGTTCTTGACCAGGTTTGCACACACTGCAGCAGGGATTTTGGCCCACTCCTCCATACAGATCCTTCATGTTTCGGGGCTGCCGCTGGGCAATACGGACTTTCAGCTCCCTCCAAAGATTTTCTATTGGGTTCAGGTCTGGAGACTGGCTAGGCCACTCCAGGACCTTGAGATGCTTCTTACGGAGCCACTCCTTAGTTGCCCTGGTTGTGTGTTTCGGGTCGTTGTCATGCTGGAAGACCCAGCCACGACCCATCTTCAATGCTCTTACTGAGGGAAGGAGGTTGTTGGCCAAGATCTCGCGATACATGGCCCCATCCATCCTCCCCTCAATACGGTGCAGTCGTCCTGTCCCCTTTGCAGAAAAGCATCCCCAAAGAATGATGTTTCCACCTCCATGCTTCACGGTTGGGATGGTGTTCTTGGGGTTGTACTCATCCTTCTTCTTCCTCCAAACACGGCGAGTGGAGTTTAGACCAAAAAGCTCTATTTTTGTCTCATCAGATCACATGACCTTCTCCCATTCCTCCTCTGGATCATCCAGATGGTCATTGGCAAACTTCAGACGGACCTGGACATGCGCTGGCTTGAGCAGGGGGACCTTGCGTGCGCTGCAGGATTTTAATCCATGACGGCGTAGTGTGTTACTAATGGTTTTCTTTGAGACTGTGGTCCCAGCTCTCTTCAGGTCATTGACCAGGTCCTGCCGTGTAGTTCTGGGCTGATCCCTCACCTTCCTCATGATCATTGATGCCCCACGAGGTGAGATCTTGCATGGTGCCCCAGACCGAGTGAGATTGACCGTCATCTTGAACTTCTTCCATTTTCTAATAATTGCGCCAACAGTTGTTGCCTTCTCACCAAGCTGCTTGCCTATTGTCCTGTAGCCCATCCCAGCCTTGTGCAGGTCTACAATTTTATCCCTGATGTCCTTACACAGCTCTCTGGTCTTGGCCATTGTGGAGAGGTTGGAGTCTGTTTGATTGAGTGTGTGGACAGGTGTCTTTTATACAGGTAACGAGTTCAAACAGGTGCAGTTAATACAGGTAATAAGTGGAGAACAGGAGGGCTTCTTAAAGAAAAACTAACAGGTCTGTGAGAACCGGAATTCTTACTGGTTGGTAGGTGATCAAATACTTATGTCATGCAATAAAATGCAAATTAATTACTTAAAAATCATACAATGTGATTTTCTGGATTTTTGTTTTAGATTCCGTCTCTCACAGTTGAAGAGTACCTATGATAAAAATTACAGACCTCTACATGCTTTGTAAGTAGGAAAACCTGCAAAATCGGCAGTGTATCAAATACTTGTTCTCCCCACTGTATGTCAGGGCGGCATTGGACTGAGATCCAGTGGCATAGTAAGCTTTGTAGTATACAGTATACACATAAAAGATTGGGGATGCAGTATGTAAACATGATTAGGTGACTAAGATACCGAAGAGTAGTATAGCGTACAGTTTAGACATATGAGATGAGTAGTGCAAGATACGGAAACATGAATAAAGTGACTAGTGTTACATTCCTTAAGTGGCTGGTGATTTCTAATCCATGTCTATAAGCCGTTTCTGATGTGCTAGAGATGGTTGTTTAGCAGTCAATGGAGAAGTCTAGAGTACAATACAGTATATACATAGGAGTTGGGTGATGCCATATGTGCACACAATTTGAGTAACTAAGATACCGTAGAATAGTGTAGAGTGCAGTTTATACATAGAGATGGGTGATGCAGGTACGGATACATTATTAAAGTGTCCTATGATTTCTAATCAGTGTCTATAGGCAGCCACCTCTGGTGTGTTAGTTATGGCTGTTTAGCAGTCTGATGGCCTTGATAGAACCTGTACTGATCTCACCTTCTGGATGATAGCGGGGTGAACAGGCAGTGGCTTGGATGGTTGATGTCTTTGATGATCTTTTTGGCCTTTCTGTGGCAACAGGTGCTGTAGGTGTCCAGGAGGGCGGGAAGTTTGCCCCCAGTAATGCGTTGGGCAGACCGCACCACCCTCTGGAGAGATTTGCGTTTATGGGCGGAGCAGTTGCCATACCAGGCTGTGATGCAGCCTGATAGGATGCTCTCAATTGTGCATCTGTAGAAGTTTGTGAAGATTTTGGGTGATAAGCCAAATTTCTTTAGCCTCCTGAGGTTGAAGAGGCACTGTTGCGCCTTCTTCACCACACTGTCTGTGTGGGTGGACCATTCCAGTTTGTCAGTGATGTGTACGCCAAGGAACTTGAAACGTTCCACCTTCTCCACTGCTGTCCCATCGATGTGGATTGGTGGGGTGCACTCTCTTCTGTTTCCTGAAGTCCACGATCATCTTCTTAGTTTTGTTAACATTGAGTGAGAGGTTATTTTCCTGGCACCACATTCCCAGAGCCCTCACCTCCTCCCTGTAGGCTGTCTCATTGTTGTTGGTAATCAAGCCTACTACTGTTGTGTTGTCTGCAAACATGATGATTGAGTTGGAGGCGTGCTTGGCCACGCAGTCATGGGTGAACAGGGAGTACAGGAGGGGGCTGAGCATGCACCCTTGTGGGGCTCCAATGTTGAGTATCAGCGAGGAGGAGGTGTTTGTTTCCTACCTTCACCACCTGGAGGCGACCCGTCAGGAAGTCCAGGATCCAGTTGCACAGGGCGGGGTTCAGACCCAGGGCCTCGAGCTTGAAGGGAACTATGGTGTTGAATGCTGAGCTATAGTCAATGAACAGCATTCTTACATAGGTATGCCTCTTATCCAGATGGGTTAGGGCAGTGTGTAATGTGGTGCCGATTACATCATCTGTGGATCTATTGGGGCAGTAAGCGAATTGGAGGCGGTCTAGGGTGGCAGGTAGGGTGGAGGTAATATGATCCTTGACTAGTCTCTCAAACCACTTCATGACAGAGGTGAGTGTTACGGGACGATAGTAATTTAGTTTAGTTACCTTTGCCTTCTTAGGTACAGGGACAATGGTGGCCATCTTGAAGCATGGGGGGACAGACAGGGATAGGGAGAGATAGAATATATGTCAACACAACAGCCAGCTGATCTGCGCATGCTCCGAGGAAGCGGCTAGGGATACCGTCTGGCCCAGCAGCCTTGCGAGGGTTAACGCGCTTAAATGTCTTACTCACGTCAGCCACTGAGAAGGAGAGCCCACAGTCCTTGGTAGCGGGGCCGCGTCGGTGGCACTGAATTATCCTCAAAGCGAGCAAAGAAGGTGTTCAGCCTGTTATTAAGCGAGACGTCGGTGTCCTTTTTACAACCTGTGATTGTCTGTAGACCCTGCCACATGCGTCTCGTGTCTGAGCCAATGAACTGTGACTCAACTTTATCCCTATACCGACGTTTAGCCTGCTTAATTGCATTGCGGAGGAAATATCTGCACCCTTTGTATTCTTACATATTCCCAGTCTTCTTGCCTTGGTTAAATGCAGTGGTTTGCTCTTTCATTTTAGCACGAAAGCTCCCATTTGTGCTGCTTGGAGTTAGCAAAAAGGCCATCATAACTGCTCTCTTATCAAGTTACTGATTGATTCTCAAGTATCCATTATTAGATCAACAGGAAAGGACACACCCTCCGGAAACCAGCCAACAACATTACCAGACAAGCCCTGAAATGGAACCCCGAGGGAAAGAGGAAAAGAGGCTGCCCCAGGAACAGTTGGAGAAGGGACATCCAGGCAGAGATGTCTGGGAGCGGACACAACTGGGGAGACCTTCAAAAACTTGCCCCCAACCGCGTGAGATGGAGGGCATTCGTCAACGGCCTATGCTCCCTAGAGGAGAAGTCAAGAGTCAACTGGAAATTATTATAAACTATTATCAAGATGAAGAAAGTATTTGTTGTGACCAAAAGGCACATACATTAAATGCCTTTGTTTACATACCAGGTGATTCAGCACATTTTCTCATACTCTTATTGGTTCAGGTAGGCTATCTCCTCTTTCAGTTTCTCCATTCCCTGGAGACAATACTTCAGTCTTTCTCTTTACTGTCTGACCTGTGTTGAGTGTTCATGTAGAGAAACATATGGCAGGCAGGGAGCGACAGGAAGGTTTCGAAGTAGCGAGTAACTCAAACTCTCTGTGGATTTTGTTTGGGAAAGGTGAATCCTCTAGTGGTTGTTTTGTAGAGTAGTTGATGAGGCAGATCGATAACAGGGCTAATAGACAGCTATATGTTTGGGATCTGATTAGCTCTTCCACTGAGCTTTGAACAAGGGGTCGTTCCCCCCAATACAACCTCTCCACCCATGGATGGACTGTCAGACTGAGGCATCAAGGAGGCTTGATTGTGGTCACACTGCACATCTAATGACCTGACCCTGTGTGCTTATCAGGAACATCAACCAGTAGAGTTACAGGTAAAAGATCTGTATCAAACAAGACACTCCTTTTCTTTCTGTCTTTCAGAAGTCCTCCCTCCTTCACTCCTTCACTCCAATCAGTGTCCTGACAGATTCAAGGTGTGCCCTGGTGCCACTATGCCCTCAACAGTGTACACACTGCCACTGACTCACACAGACACACGCATGCAAAAGACTAGAGTACATGCTACATTAAAAATAACTCAGTTTAATAGGAAATCTCTTTATCTTCCCAAAAGTCTGGACCCTCAATACAAGACTGGAATATTGAATTCATTCATACCTACTTTTTTCAGACCATCAAAAGGAAAGGTCTACTCTTATTGTAATGTTGGATAGCGCTGACTTTTCTAAATTGCAGTCAAAGTGAAAGTCACTGAATAAAACACAGAACCATTCTGGCCATTGCGCTTAATATTCCTGTAACTCTTGAGAACTAGCCTAATCTCCATAACTGTTTCTCTTAATATGATTGACCCTGTTAAAGGAAATTATGTACAATCCATGTAAGTATTTATTTACATACATGTACTGTGGCTTATATTCAAAAGTATGCTACTGTATTATACATTGAGTGTACATTAAGAAACCCTTCTCTTTCCACGACATAGACTGACCAGGTGAATTCAGGTGAACGCTATGATCCCTTATTAGTGTCACTTGTTAAATCCACTTCAATCAGTGTAGAGGAGGAGACAGGTTAAATAAGGATTTTTAAGCCTTGAGACAACTGAGACATGGATTGTGTGTGTGCCATTCAGAGGGTGTATGGGCAAGACACAAGATTTAAGTGCCTTAGAACGGGGTATGGTGTTAGGTACCAGACACATCGGTTTGTGTCGAGAACTGCAATGCTACTGGCTTTTCATGCTCAACTTTGGGAAGCATTCAAGTCAACATATTCCGGCATCCCTGTGGATAGCTTTCGACATCATGTAATGTTCATGCCCTGACGAATTGAGGCTGTTCTGAGGGCAAAAGGGTGAGGACCCTCCATCCATCATGTAGGTCTAGAGTTGTCAATATCTCACCCCAGCCTTCCCTGTTCCTCTATGGGGTCATCACCCTCTCTCAACCCCAGCCTCCATTGGTGCTCTTTGCCTCAGTGACCAGCAGCCTGTCTCTGGCTCTCTGCCTTACACAGAGTCGCCCAAATATATTTCATAACCATCGTCATCATCATTATGAGGGCCTACAAAAACAATTGATACAAATTGAATGAACGATGTCATAATGACAATTACAATTTACATTACATATAAACATGTACTATTGTCCTCCTACATATGGGCTTTGCATGAGCTATTCCTACACTTTTTTCATCGACTTTTTAAATTAATTTAGTCTAATAAATATGATGTAGCAGTATTATGAACACGCCTACTAAAATACAAGGCATAGCAGTAGGTAGTAGTTTATGAGATGTAATACGTTTTTAGGAAAGACCTATCTGATTTATTTAGAAAAACAAGACACCCGGAAACTGATAGCAACAACTTCCGTTCCGCACTCCCTGGATGGTCTGTGGTGAGAACGGCAACCCTAGACCGGGAAGTGGGGCATCTAAATCAAATATAGCTAGCTTAATTTTCAAGTATACCTAAACTTCCTGCTGACTATTGTATGTGGCCGAGATGCAAACTCAGGATCCATGCGAAAATGGTAAGTTAACGGTAGAAATTGTTAACACATTTGGTAACGTTGCTAACGTTAGCTAGGCTGGTGTGCGTTCGATGTTCAACATGGCGTATGCCGTATCTTGCCCTATGATCCCGCCCTGGCTGAAATATAGTATAGGCTTCCTAGGTTAGCTGAAATGGTGGCACTGGCAAGTCCACGTATCTGCAATATCGATATGTCTAGACTGTTTCGAAATCATTCCTGACTTTATTTCAGTCTATGTCGTCAAATCAGACATAGACTGAAATAAAGTCTATGACTATTGTTGTGCTTATTAATATGAACCGACTGATTCATGAAGAATAACTTATATGCCTCATTAGCTAAGTTCTAATGTCGTCGTACCCAGTGATGACGTATATAAATAATTGGTCGTACCCCATCATAACTCAAAATATAAGCTTGTTTTATTCCAATGTTTGTCAACAATGTAATTGTAAACAAACACTATAAAGCCTCAAAACATGATTAAAACTATAATTTTGATATCATGGATGGCCAGTCCATGCATCCATAACTATTTATATTTGATAGTGGTTACATTTCTCTAGCCCCATCACAAAGCTGTATTTATACTGCTGATTGTCGTTTTAAATATATCCCGTTAACGTAACATGTATTTTTACTAACGCTAGTCTAAAAATTGTGGTAACTTTTTAGCTAGAGCTAGCTAGCTAGGTCCTATGAATGCGCGCGCATTGTCAGGGTGGCCGTGCGTCGGCTAACAACGTATTTTCCTAATTTTTTAGGCCCCCCTCTTCTTCTTCCCTCTCTGCGTCTCTTCATTCCACCACTGCGGCTTGTCTCTGCAGCCATGTGGCAAGTGGTTCAGCGAGGAGACGTTCAAGATTATGGGATGCTGGAGGAGTTTGTCACTATGGTGACAGAGATTGTGCCAGAGCTTTTGAGTTGTAGTCAGAGAGCCCAACTCATCCTGGGGCTTCGAGCAAGGGTAAGACATTGGGTTCAGAATGGATAATGATGTGACAGTAGTCCTAGCTTTTAGCCCAAACATACACCCAGAACTCTCACGTAGACTTAGAACTCTCACGTAGACTTAGAACTCTCACGTAGACTTAGAACTCTCACGGTAGACTTAGAACTCTCACGGTAGACTTAGAACTCTCACGGTAGACTTAGAACTCTCACGGTAGACTTAGAACTCTCACGTAGACCTAGTACTCTCACGTAGACCTAGTACTCCTAAATATATCTAGAACTTCTACATAGACCTAGAACTCCGACATAGAACTCCTACATAGATCTAGAACTCCTACATAGATCTAGAACTCCCACATAGATCTAGAACTCCTACATAGATCTACACCACAACGCACCCTGGGCTATCCTAGCTTTTAGCTCTGACATAACCGTGTAGACAGTTGACTGACTGGTAATGGTAATTGACTGAGATGAAGACCCTGATGCTGATTTCTCAATTGAATACTGACATTGGGCCTTATCTAGGCTATCTCTCATTTTCTCAAAATGTGTCACAATGAGAACAGAGCAATGCCTAGGAAGTGTGTGGTTGACCTTTGACCTACTCTTAACTGGCCATTTGTCATTTCAGCTGGTTCTGGAGTTGTGTCGCACTGAGCAGACATTAGACCTCCAGAATATTCAGCAACACCTGGACAGGATCCGATCCCTCATATCCACTAGGGAAGCAGAGGTAAGTAACTTTCAGGGAGGGATTGGAGCTGAACAACACATGCCTATGTCAGCTGAACAACACATGCCTATGTCAGTGGGAACGTTCACTGATGAGTAAATCCATTTGAATTCAATCACTTTTTGACAGCACCCCCTTTGATTTGAACAAAACCTTCCATACATATTTGCCCATTGTGGAAGTGTTCAGAAAGTTAGTTTTTGGACCTGAATGCTAAAACATTCAAGGGATAAAGGTGCTTAAAGTTTACCTATTTTGCATACTCGACCATACCATGACATCATGTCTTCATCACTAAAAAAGATTTATATCATTGAGAAGCTTGCAAACAGGGTTTTCAAATTATTTTCTAATTTCTTAAAAGAAAACATGTTTTTTAAATAAACATTGTCATTTTTTAACCTTAAATGTCAATGATCTAAAAACACTTAATCTAAATAAACATATTTGCATATGTTGTAGCTCAGACCCTATTTTACATGACCTGAAGTTTTTGTATTGTACCTGCTATCGGTTGAGGCACAAAGTGCTCTTGAATACAGGGTGTCATGTTGAGACACAACGTGTTCTAGAATACAGGGCGTCATGTTGAGACACAACATGTTCTAGAATACAGGGCATCATGTTGAGACAACGTGTTCTAGAATACAGATTGTCATGTGAGACACAACGTGTTTTAGAATACAGATTGTCATGTTGAGACACAACATGTTCTAGAATACAGATTGTCATGTTGAGACACAACTTGTTATAGAATACAGGGTGCCATGTTTAGACACAACGTGTTCTAGAATACAGGGTGCCATGTTTAGACACAACGTGTTCTAGAATACAGGGTGCCATGTTTAGACACAACATGTTCTAGAATGCAGGGTGTCATGTTGTGGCTGATACATGTTCTACAGTGGGAATCTAATGGAAATGTCTTCTTTCAAATGGAACCACTCATCAGAGAATGTTGACTTGAATGGAATATCTGTTGTTTTTAAATTATACTGTCAATCCTCCATAGGAAGCATACTGAAATCATAGAAATTTAGATAATAGACATGGCCATTTAAGTTGACATTCAACGGTGGGTGGACCGGCAGTCATCTTTGTGGGTGTAATTAGATGTAAAAATGTCAATTCAATGTAAATGTAAAAGCTAAATTGCATTGGTCTGATGGGATAGGCACATTCTATACATTCTACTTCTATGATTTGAAATGACACCCTTCCTGTATTCAAGAGCATGTTGTCTCAACCGATGGCAGGCTCAACACAAAAACCTCAGATGATGTAATGGTTTAAGATACAACATATGGGAATATGAAAAAATGTGGAGATTACTCGTTAAAGATTAATAAATGTCATAATTTGTATATATATATTTTTTAAATAAATTATAAAATAGTTTGACAACTCTTCTTGCAAGCTTTTAAATTATTTTAAATTAGTTTATCTTTTCCAGTGATGAAGACATGGATGTCTCGTGGTATGGTGGGATATGCAAAATGGGTCATCTTTAAGCACCTTTACCTCCTGAATGTTTTGGCATTCGGGTACAAAAAGTAACTTTCAGACCACTTCTTCCATGGGCAAACAGATAGATAGATAGATAGATAGATAGATAGATAGATAGGTACTTTATTGATCCCCCGGGGGGGAAATTTCATGAAAAGTTTTGTTTAAATAAAAAAGGATGCTGTCAAAAGATAATTTAATACAAATGGATTTAACCTGATGTGCTCCCGGCTGGCTGGAGAACCAGCTTTAGGACCAATGAAAGATTATCTAAAATGTGCAAACTCCACCCACCAGTGGCACCAGACGATGCAAAACCAATATGCCCAAACAGACAGTATTGTGTGAACTTCATATTATGTAATAATTGTGCATGTTTTGTTGCAGTCAGGTGACGCAGAGGTGGAATTATCTGAATCAAACTTTGTGGAGCTGGTTCAATCTCTGCTCAAAGACCCAAGTGAAAGGGAGAACTTCTACCAGGTTTGTTTCTCCATTTAGTCTTCGCTGCAGTTAGAACCTAGCCTGGTACCAGATCTGTTTGTAATTTTTGCCTACTCCATTGTCAATGTTTAGCCTCACAATTCCATAAGGAGTTGGCAAGAAAGCAGAAACAGACTGGCACCCAGGCTAGTTAGAACTCTGAGGGGCTGAGTTTTTATATTCTAAATGTTACATCCATGTACAAGACTGCATCTCCAATAAATTAAAGTACCTCGTTTCAACATGTGTGGGTCCTTCTCCTACCCACATACTCTATCCCCACCTCCAGGTGTTTGTGGTTTAGTTAGTGGTTTCTTTATAGGTCAAACTAACATTCTGCTTTAGGGTGTTGAAGTGGCTGTATGATTGGCTAAGACCAAAGGTAATATCAGTACACATTTTAGGCTAATTATTGACATTATTACATTTATTTATTCTCATCTAGGATGTGTTCCCTGTGGAATTCGGGCCCAAGTATGACACTGCAATACAGATGCTGATGTTGGAATTCCTTTCCAGACTTGAGAAGTTACTTCCCATACCAGACCTTGAACAGGTAATAAGAAGGAATATCACCTTTATCTAATTAGCTTGGGGAATTAGAAGTCAAGAATACCAAGCAACAATCAATATTTTAATGTTTAAGAAACTATGAGTCGGACATTTAGTTTGTTGTTAAAGCTTTTAAACCATGTTCCTCTCTCTCAAGACTGCCTCCTTGCTGAATGCTGTCCCCTCTGCCCTGGAGAAATGTGTACAGTTTGTACCTGACTCCAGACAATTGAGAACCCTGCTCCAGTACCACAGACAACGTGGACATTTGGACTCCATCCGTGAGTATCATACAGATTTATAAAGGATCCATGACTTGGATTGGTTGTGCAAAAATTGTCAGGTAGAGTGATTATGTATAGGAAATTAATTATTGGTTATGTTTGTCTGGTAAAATTGTAGATTTTAGGCATTGACTTCATATCATATATCTTGTTTAATTTAACCATTATTTTTTTCATTGTCTCCCTCTTTTGCATGAAAAGGAACTCCATCGTCCTTTGGTGACTGCATCCTCTCCTCTCTGTCTCTTCCTCCATACGTGCGAGTGGTGACTGCCCCAGATGTAGACTCAGATACACAATCAGAAAGCATGAATTTGGAGGGAATGGAAGCGATAGAGTTGTTGGAGAATCGGACAAAGGAAGTCGTTGGACTAGTCCCAGCAGATGAGGTTCGAAGCAATGTAATTACTGAGCAGGAGTATGGTATGGAGACTGCCGTTGGGGAAATTGACAATCAAGCTGTCACTGGCTTGAATTTACTCAGACCATCACATTTTCAACCATTAAAACGAAGCAAAAGGCTGCAGATTAAGAAAATGTTTTCAAAACGACGGAAACCTCGAAAGACTGATTCATCCGGGCGTGCAATCAAACACCCATCATCCTCCAAGGGTCGCCCCTCTCCAAATAAGTCATGTAAAAGAGGCCCATTCAGTAAGACATGTGAAGTGTGTGGGAAGACTTTCACTCGAGTCACAGCCATGAAAAGGCATCAGCTAACCCACACGGGAGATCTCAAGTTTAAGTGCCTCATGTGTGAAAAAAGCTTCAGGGATGGTCATAATCTGAAGAGACACCAGAGGCGAGTTTGTGAAAAGGAGCTAAAAATGGATGATAAATATGAAGAAGAGATCCCACAACCCACAACTAGCAAACCTCCAATCACATCACCCCTCAAGACTCCCTCTCCACCAGGGCCATCTGATCAAGGAACTCTGGACACTATCACAGCCACTAACACATGCTCTGTGTGTGGGAGGTTTTTTGCTCGTACTTCAAGCTTGGTAAGGCACATGAGTTCCCACTCAAAAGAGCGTCCATTTGGGTGTGTTAATTGTGATAAGAGATTCAAGTATTCATACGATTTGAAAAAACACCAGAGAGAATTGTGTCAGAAAATGACCCAGAGAGATTTGTGTCAGGATGTTGGTCAAAACATGACTCAAGATAAGGGTGGCCTGCAAACGGAGAAGGTTTTTCTTGCCACTGCAGAAAATCGATCCCAGGTAGATTCCAAAACCTGTTATGTCTGTGGTAAGATTTTGACTTGTACCTCACAGATGGAAAGGCACTTGAAATCTCACTCAAAGGCACGTCCCTATAATTGCGCTATTTGTGAGAGAAGTTTTAAGTACAAAGATACCTTGAAGAAACATCAGGAAATCCTTGGTCACGAGGGCATCCTAGAAGACTTGGGTCAAAGTGTGGACCTGCAACAAGTGGAAGTTAACACAGAGAGTTGCAGCAGCCCTCTCACTACCAAGGAAAACGACACTGAGCCCCTTATCACTGCCGCTATTTCAGTGCCGACTCTCAAAGAACCCAAACCATGCACTGTGTGTGGGAAGATTTTTAACCGCGCTTCAGTTATGGCTATTCATATGAGATCCCATTCAGATGAGCGTCCTTATCAATGTGGCAACTGTGAGCAGCGCTTCAAGTACTTGCACAATTTGAATCAACACCAGAGATATATCTGTAAGGTGAACCGAGAAGACTCCTCTCAGATGGTAGACCAGCACCAAGAGGAGGAGTCTAGCGAACCGCTGGCTGCCAAGGCCGATGCCCCAGGAACATCTACCGGTCAACTCCAACTGGTTCACTGGTGTAAACAATGTGGGAAGAGTTTTGATGACATCGGTAATTTGAAGCAACACCAGGAGAGTTTATGCAAAGAGGAAAAAATAAAGGTGGTCTTCAAATGTGAAAAAAGAAAGGTGGTCTTCAAATGTGATGATTGTGGGAAGGACTTCAAAGGTTCATCATCCCTAAGAACACACAAGAGAATTCACAACCCATTCTATTGCTCTGATTGTGGAAGGGTACTCCCAAACTCCATTGCATTTGACAGACACAAGCTGATGCAGCACAAGGAAATCCAGTGTACCATGTGTGAGAAGACCTTTACCCTGTTGGGGCGTCTGAGAGATCACTATCTGCATCAACATAAATTCACAGGACCATACCCCTGCTCGCACTGTGAGAAAACTTTTACCCAGTTAAGATACCTTGTTGAACATGAGAGGGTTCACTCCGGGGAGTACCCTTACCAGTGCTCTGTTTGTCAAGCAAAGTTCAATAAAGCTAATTCTCTAACGATACACAGTAGGAAGCACACGGGAGAAAAGCCGTTCCTGTGCTGGCAGTGTGGCAAGAGTTACAAGGATCGTGGAAACCTGTCAATGCATATGGGGACTCACTCAGAGGAGAAACCCTTTTCTTGTTTGCAGTGCGACATGACTTATCGGACAAAGATTCAGCTGAATACACATATTGAACAAGTTCATGAGGGGGTGAGATATACCTGTGCAGTCTGTGGAAAGCAGTTTTTGAAAGCAGTCTCATTGATAAGACATGAACTTACTCACACAGGAGAAAGACCTTGGCCATGCTCCTACTGTGAAAAAACCTTCATCACTGCCAATGAAAGAAGGCTGCATGAAAGATACCATACCGGCGAGAGACCGTACAAATGCCAAGACTGTGGAAAGTCCTTCGTACAGTTATGTTTTCTGAAATCACACCAACGACTTCACACGGGAGAGAAGCCATTTGCATGCAGCGTTTGTGATAAACGTTTCAGATTAAATTACCATAGGCAAAGACACGAGCAAACCCATACAGGAAAACAGAAGACGCATGTGTGTGCGGAATGTGGGTTAGCTTTCGCTCAAAGAAAGCGCCTGACTGAACACCAATGCACTCACTCTGTGAATTTAAATTGACCTTTTTTTTTTTTAACTGATGTCCCTTCATTTTAATACAGTACAGCAGAGGGAGACTGAAGGTAGGGGCACAGACAGAAGGGCAGAGAAGGGGCTTGAACCCTCGTCACCAGGCAGGTATATGTGGACCCGAGTCAAAAGCTTTACCACTCTGTTAGACTCTGGCATTTGAGTTCTTGTTGTGTACTATATATAAAAACCACTGGTTTAACACCTCTGGTTTTAATTAGTATTCAATTTTTTTCAGCTTTTTTTCATCATTCAGTGGATCATTTCAATAGCTAATTTGTAGTATGTACAGTAAAGGCTGAAACATGTAAACTGTTATTGTCAAATAACCACATTGTATTTTCTGATAATGGCAATAATAAAGGAGAAAGAAATTAAAATATGTCTGTTTAAAAACATGCGTTTATTCACATTTGTAACTTGTTGCATAGATACACTGTCAACCAATGTATAAATATCTGTTTATTAGAATCCTTCAGGTCAACATCACTGGTCCTCAAATATCCAGTTCATTAACTGTTAAACTGGAACAAAATTATTCATGAAGTTTGATTTTACTGAAAGGTAGGCTAATCCAATGAAAGGTCCTTTGCAGGAAGTGTATTTGGCATAAAGGGTATTGACATTTTTATCCAACATCTTCATGATGTTTAGGGTACTAGGGGGTAACTAGCCCCACCTAAGAACGTCTTATTGCTAACACGAAAAAGCAACGTTTGGATAAAATAAAGTGTATGTGGATGAAGGTCATGCTTAGGTGAATAAACTATAAATGGCTACAGTTTACACATTCTTTAGTTATTTCATGAAATGTTCTTTTTAGAAAAGGGGTGTTTTTTTTTTTTAAAGTACCCGGGTCACTGGCCCCCCGGGATAGAAGATTATATGATAGGGTTTCACACAAGTGTGTTCAAATCCGTTTAATCAGTTTGATTTAAATAAAATATGGAGGGGAAATGGTGTTGCACATGTCACCATTAATATCCACTATGAGGAGATTTGATGTAAAGTCCCTCTTTTTAACTCACCTGCACATTAATTTTCTTTGTTGTTCTTTTTCCATACAATCCATTATGTACAATTGCAGTACATATTATTTGAATAATGCAAGATTTTAAATCCCAGCCGTTTTTAAAATGACATTTAGGAGCTAAAAGTTTTTCAATAGTTGTTTTCAACTTCATTGGAATATAATATTGGAATGGAATACAAATAATATTACATAACATTGGAATATAACAATAACTCAACTAATTAAGTCAGTGTAACATTGATGTGGCAACTCTCTTATGCTCTGCTATTGCACGATTCTAATTTGTACATAGGTCACAAATGAAGCTATCCCCAGTAAAATTGGAGCACAATTTATTAGCCCACATCCTGCACTGCTCACAACTAATCCAGTCCCCACCTGTGACTGAAAACAGGGAGAGATGCCAATTGATAAGCTCTCTATTAAAAATGCAGATAGCTATAGGACATAAAATGCTGTGTAAAATAGCTAAAAGGCTATAAAGTTGCATTAACTATAAAGCTATCAGTCACTAGTGGAAACATTTACAACTGCAATTAAGTTATGTAATATTTTTTCATGTATTTTACCTCGGACGATCTGGTAGTAAGGTTGCTAGCTAGCACTCCTAGCAGCTTATGCTAACTAGCACTAACTCTCGTAGCAGCTTTTGCTAACTTACTACTTTACCACAAAATTATCTACATTTTTCTCTCTAAACAAGTGGATTATTTATCTTGAGGCTTTCCTACTTAATATTTTAAAAAATATATATAGGTCTAACGGTGACTAAACCAATTCCGTACACATCTGCGCAACCGCTGCATTCAAACAAGGCTGCAGTGAAAACTAATAAGACTGTAGTGACTGTGTGGCATCAAAATCTGGGGTGTGAACTACGTTTCTAATCAAACTTTGATTGGCATGGTAATGGCCCGATAGTATTGGAGAAAAGTTGAAAAAACTGACCCATCTGACGCTGTACGGTAAAACGTACGGCACGCATTATTCAACTCATTCTGTGTCGTACAGCCTCTTTCCACCAGGTGTAGCGCTTCTCTCGCAAATTAAATACAATAAATAGTCAGCGACAGGATAAGGGGGATACCTAGTCAATTGTACAATTTTTGCGTCATCACTGCAAGCCACTAGGACTCTCAAAAGCCGCTGTTTACTTCTGAAGATAACTTTAGCACCACCCTAAAAACCTGATTCAAATTCGACACAAACCTTCAAATAGGTATGTAATGACACATTATATAAACTCTTTATAGTGTTTTATTTACATTTTAGAGGTGATAAGTTGGACAGATCGGATGAAAAATGCAGTTTCCCCACATGGCATATCTCACCCCTTTCACGCAGTAGGTTTCGCATCCCCACCCGGCATTTTTAAAAAGACCTGACGGAGCTCATTGCCTAATTCAATCATGCAGCGGCGGGCAGCATGAAGGTCTCGTCATTGATTTTGCTGGAAAGGGGAGAAATTGTGCTTTACAATGGTATTCACATTACAGTTGACCTGGAAGTATTATGTTTTTTGGGCGCTAAAATAAGGTCAATTGTACGGACCAGTGCAATGTACGAAAGTGTGTTAGCTACCGTTAACGTCATTGGAATATATCTACAACTTTTTTTACATTTCACAAAACTTACCACAAAATCGTTTTGTTGAAATATCTTCAAAAGTTGTAATGACACAGGCCTTTTCATCAAGAACAGTGGCAGCCAGGGAAAGTGTTGGGAAAATACTTTGGTGACATTTTGTGGTCTTTATGTGAATTACAGGGGGCTAGTTACCCCTTAGTACCCTACGCACTTGCAGGTGAGTTTTCTTAATTGTAATAATTATAAAAAGGGTATGGCTAACCTATACTAAGAATTCTACTTTGGCAAACCAAGACAATAATTTAACTTGCTGGCAAAGATGTCTTTCTAATAATTTACAACTTTAACTTAAGTCACGGTTATTTTTATTCAGGAATTTGTGGGCGGTAAACGCAACCGGAAATAGAACGGACTACATTCACTGTCACACTGCTACTGAAGATAAGGTTTAAAACGGTAGCAAGCCTTTTAATGTAGAAACCATAGCTATCACACTTAGCAACATTTTTATGTTTCGTGTGTGAATATTGTATGAGGACGAGAATCCTTACGAAAATGGTATTGTGGATTTTGTTAACTAGGCTTGGGGTGCTTTATGTTTAACATGGCGTCTCGTTGTTTTTAGAACGCTAGGAGCGGGAAGACTAGTACTTCAGAATCATCCCCTTATGTTTTGTAAGGGGTAGCCTATTTAATAATAAACTATTGGATTTATGTAGTTATTTTCTACCAACTGTGGTAATCAACGCGCTTTACATTGTAGCGGGACATACTGGCCTACTTTGACAAGAATGCGTTGTTTTTAGCCAAACAAAAAAAAACAGCCGATTTAAACATTTGAAACTAATCAGGTGCGCTTGGTTAGCTTGTGCAAACAGTTTGCAAGTTTGTTGCATCACCATAGGTTTCATTGTCTGACAAGTGAAATGAGCCACCTTTTTAGTGAATAATTTAAATATATATTTGAAGCAGATCAGACTGATGTTAAATTGAACTTTGAATATCTGTTCAGTATTATTTAAATCAGGGTTGCGGCGCAAATCCATTTATTTAGCCCCGCACTTTTAAGGTAGATGCTGAGAGTGGGATCCTTGGGACGTCACTAACCTTAACCATAACTTATTAAATTTCAACTTCAATGGGGTGACGTCAGAGTTGGCCATCCCATGGGTCCCCCTTATACTGAACAAAACTATAAATGTCAAGTGTTGGTCCTATGTTTCATGAGCTGAAATAAAATATCCCAGAAATGTTCCATATGCACAAAAAGCATATTTCTCTCAAATGTTGTGCACATATTTGTTTACGTCCCTGTTAGTGAGCATTTCTCCTTTACCAAGATAATCCATCCACCTGACAGGTGTGGCATATCAAGAATCTGATTAAACAGCATGATCATTACACAGGTGTGTTACACAGGTGTGTAATGGTACTGGATATATATAGGTGATCATTATAGGTGATCATTACGAGTGGGTTCTTATTTCAAAGAACAGCGCCACAGGAGGCTGCTGAAGGTAACGGTGCTAGTCTACCGGAAAACCACACGAAGACGCGGGCAGTTAGTGTTTGGATCGCAGTCGGGAAGTATTTGTAGGAGAGCTGTGGGTTGAGATTGCTGGAGGAGTTGCACGACTGTATCGAGACTGGGGCTGGCATGGCGGGAAGTTCGGATGGAAGTGAGAGGGAGATGGACGAGGGAGCGGAGGTAAGGAAGCAAGAGAAGTTTAAGACGGTGGTAGGGAAGAAAAATAGGAAAAGAGGTAGGATGGTAGCGGAAGAGATGGACAGGGAAACGACGAATGAAGGAGAGATACGGGGGGAGGTCAGAGGAAGTGGACAGCATGGCGAAGAACAGGAGAATAAAGTTATGATAGTGTATACGGAACCCACGAGGAAATTGATGAATCCAATAGAGTTAACAAAGAATATCAAGGCAGAGATTGGACAGGTGAAGGATGCTAGGTGTTTGACTGGAGGAAGGGTTTTGATATTTGCTAGAGATAGGCAACAAGCTGAAAAAGTATTGAAGATGCAGGCTTTAGGAGGGGGAAGAGTGAAGTGTTTTGTGCCAGGAAGTAATGCAAAATGGAAGGGTGTGATTACCGGGGTGCCGGTGGAGGTCACCATGGACGAATTTCAGAGGGAGGTGTCAGGAGGGAAGGTGGTGAGTGCCAGAAGAATGAATAGGAAAGACCGGAAAGAGGGAGAGGAAAGCAGTACAGTATTGTTGGAGTTTGAGCAGGCCTTGCCGGAGAGAGTGTACCTAGGATATATTAGCTTTTATGTGCGGGAATTTGTACCGCCTCCGTTGAGATGTTACAACTGTCAGCGTATAGGGCATGTAGCAAGCGTCTGTAGGGCGAAAATGCGATGTGCTAGATGCGGGGGTCCACATGAGTATGGAAAGTGTGGTGAAATGGACAATGTAAAATGTTGTAATTGCGGTGGTGATCACAGTGCAGCTTATGGGGGTTGTCGAGTACAAAAACAGGCGGCAGACGCACAGAAGTACAAGGTTCAGAATAGAGTTAGCTATGCTGAAGCGACGAGAAGAGTAGGAGAGCAAAGAGTAGACAGGGGCGAGGAGCAGGCTCGCAAATGGGGGGACGTGGAGGAAGGTAGGGCGAAGAGACAGGAGGGGGTAGTGAGGAGAACATGTGAACGTGAGTGTAGGGTGGGTGAGGACTCCCTGGTGGTGAACAGGATTGATTTCTTGGCATTCATATGCAGTATAATAAATGTAGGTGCGCAGGTTAGTGGGAAGTCGTCTCGCATAGACGTGGTGGTGCGAGCCGCCAGAGATTATTTAGGCATCTCTGATGTCACAGGGGTAATGGTGCACGAAATGATGTCAAAAACAAGTAATGATGGGGTGGAGAGACATCATGTTTAGGATGGTGTTGGTGGTCCTTCAATGGAATGCCAGGAGTTTGGTGGCAAATGGGCAAGAGTTAAAAAAATGTATATATGAAATGGATGTGGTGCCTGATGTAGTGTGTGTTCAGGAAACATGGCTTAAACCTGAGTTGGATTTCGTGGTCCATGGTTTCATAGCAGTGAGGTGTGATAGAGTAGGAGGAGTGGGAGGGGGGTGTGTTACGTTTGTTAAGAAAGGGGTGTCGTATCGGCAAGTTAGTGTCCAAGAATCGGAATGTGTGGGTGTAGATGTAGATATAAGAGGGGGTAACGTGTGTGTGTGATTAATTATTATAATCCCTGTAAACCGCTGGTGTTAGAAAAGCTGGAAGGTATAGAGAGAAGGTGTGAGGGTGGAAAGGTCATGTGGTGTGGTGATTTTAACGCTCATAATGAGTTGTGGGGAAGTGTACGGACGAACGGTAATGGCAAAATTGTAGAAGAGCTTATGGAGAATAATGGATTAGTGTGTGTGAATGATGGGAGTGGGACCCGAGTTAACGTGGTTACGGGGAGTGAATCATGTTTGGACTTGACGCTGGTATCTGCCTCGCTTGCAGGAAGGTGTGAGTGGACGGTGAGTGGTGAGTCTACGATGGGGAGTGATCACTATCCGATAGTGTGCAAAGTGGAGGGTGGTGTGGTTAGGCAGGACAGAGTATGTGGGGGGAGGTGGTGTTTTGATAAGGCCGATTGGAAGAAGTACCGGTTTATATGTGAGGGTCTGGGAAAGAAGCTGAGGTTGGTAGGGTCAGTTGATGAGTGTGCAGAGGTGGTGACGAAGTGTATGATAGTGGCAGCAGAGGAGGCTATTCCAGTAAGTAAGGGTGGGGGAAGACAGCGAGTGGTGCCGTGGTGGACGGATGAATGTTCAAGAGGGGTGAAGGAGAGGAATGTGGCGTTGAAGGTGTTAAAGAGGGGATTGACGGTGAGGAATTTGGAGGATTATCAAAGGAAGAGGGCAGTAGCAAGAAGAACTATTAAGAGGGTGAAAAGGGAAGCATGGCGGGAGTTTTGCTCAACCATAGGGAGGGGTACGACTCTTAGTAGGGTGTGGAGGATGTTTAGGAAGATGGCGGGTAAGGGTACAGCGGGGGGAATTCCTGTGATGGTGGAGGGGGATGTACATGCAGTAAGGGACAAAGATAAAGCTGAAGTCATAGGAAGGGCGTTTGCTGCTGTGCACAGGTGCAATCATTTATGTGAGGAGGCGCGGAGGAGAAAAGGGATAATGTTAGAGGAGCACAGAGATGTACTGAGCAGGAGAGAGGAGGGGGGTGATGCCATGGATGCAGAGTTTACTATATATGAAATGGCTAAAGCTCTAGAGGGGTGTGGAAGGACGGCCCCAGGTGAAGACAGGGTGTGTTATGTAATGGTGAGGAATGCATCTGAAAGTGTGAAGAAGGCGGTACTGGAACTGTTTAATATGGTGTGGAGGAGTGGGGTCCTGCCAGGAGGGTGGAAAAGGGCAGTGGTGCTGCCGTTTGTGAAACCGGGGAAAGATCCTACAAAGGCCGCTAGTTATAGACCCATAGCACTCACGTCGAATTTATGTAAGTTAATGGAGAAGATGATTGTGAATAGGTTGATGTATTATTTGGACAGTAGGGGTTTGGTGAGTGAAGATCAGAGTGGGTTCAGGAGAGGCCGGTCAACTACAGATTCCCTGATTAAGGTTAGCACGGAGATAGCCAGTGCGTTGGCAAAGAAGGAAGTTATGTGTGTGACTTATTTTGATGTGGAGAAAGCTTATGATACAATGTGGAGGGAGGGCTTGTTGATTAAGTTAGGCGAGATAGGTATTGGGGGTAGGATGTATAATTGGAGTGTGGATTTTCTATTTGGGAGAGTGTTTCGGGTGAAGGTTGGGGCAGACTTGTCGAGGGAGTTTGAGGTGGAAAATGGGACGCCACAGGGCAGTGTGGTAAGCCCGGTTTTGTTTACCATGATGATAGATGATGTATTTAGAGAGGTGGGGCAGGGAATAGGGGTAGCATTGTATGCAGATGATGGGGCTATATGGAAAAGAGGAAGGAATGTGAAGTGTGTGATGAAGAAAATGCAGTGTGCGGTGACGGCTGTGGAAGAATGGTCAATGAAATGGGGCTTTCGGATGTCGGTGGCTAAATCGTGCTTCATGATATATTCGAATAGAAAAGTTAAGGATGTGAGATTGCAGATATAGGCAGGGTGACGGCCTTTAAGTACTTGGGTCTGTGGTTTGACGAGAGGTTGACGTGGAGGAAGCATGTGGCGGCTGTGGAGGTAAAGTGCAGAAGGGCGTTGAACCTTATGAGAGCGGTGGTGGGAGTTAATTGGGGGGCTGACAGGCAGACACTGATGAGTTTGTATCAGGCGCTGATCAGGTCTGTGCTGGATTATGGGTGTTTTGTCTATGGGTCAGCAGCCAGGACTGTGTTAGAGGCGTTGGATAGGATTCAGGCGCGTGCGCTGAGGTTGTGCCTAGGCGCATGTAGGTCGACGCCAACGGCAGCGATGCAGGTGGAGACGGGTGAGATGCCATTGGCATTGAGGCGAGATAAGTTGGCTTTAGCGTATTGGGTGAGGATGAAGGGGAGCTCGGAGAGGCATCCTGCAGTTGAGGTGATGGGAAGGTGCTGGGAGAGAGAAGGGGGAAAGATGAGAGCGTTTGGGTGGGTGATAGAGAAGAAGGTGGAGGAATATGGACTAACGGGGAAGGAAGTCGGACCGGTGGTGGCATTAGGGAGGGTACCACATTGGTTGTTTCCTGTGCCGAATGTTGACATGAGGATGTTGGAGAGGAAGAAAGAGTGGAATGAAAAATGCATCAGTAGTTGTGTGGAGAGGTTTGTGAGTGAAGGGTACAGTGAATATCTAAGGATATATACTGATGGGTCGAAGGATCCAGTTAGTGGGAAGGTAGGAGCAGGGGTGTTTGTCCCAGAGTTTGGAGTAAGGATCGGTAAGAGGCTGACAGATCATGTGTCAGTATATACTGCTGAGATAATGGCAATGATTTTGGGGATGGGTTGGGTGGAGGAGGTTAGGCCGCTCAGGGTGGTGGTATGTACGGATTCGGCTGCTGTGCTGAGTAGTATAACATCGGGTAGGTCAGATAGAGGGGATTTGTTAGTGGAGTTGATGGTGCAGTTGTTGGGATTGGAGAAGATGGGGGTGGTGGTCTGGTTCTGTTGGGTTCCAGCGCATGTAGGAGTTGACGGTAATGAAGAGGTGGATAGGGTGGCGAAGAGTGCGTCACGGAAGGAGGGCGTGGATGTGAGGATACCGTATGGACGAGGGGAGATGAAAGCGATGATAAAGAGGGTGGGGATGGAATTATGGCAGAAACAGTGGGATGAGTGCAGGACAGGGAGGGGATATTATGGTGTACAGAAAACGTTAAGGGTGGAAGGTGGGAATAGGGGATGTAGGAGGGATGAAGTAATATGGAGTAGGTTGAGGTTTGGTCATACAGGTCTGAATGCGACGCTGAAGATGATAGGGAGACATGAGACTGGATTGTGTGAGGGATGTATGGTGGAGGAAACAGTGGAACATGTATTGCTGTATTGCGAGCGGTATGATGAGGAAAGGGAAAGGTTGTATGACAGGGTCAGAAGGGAAGGGAGGAGTTGGGGAATGGGTGGGGTGCTGGGAGGAGGGAGTGGTGACGGGATAGTGTCGAGGGAGCTGTTGCAATTTATCAAGGATACGGGTGTGGGTGATAGAATTTAGGGGTAAGAGGCCGTGACCGGCCTCACACTCCGATACAGTAGGTGGCGGTGTATGCACCTTTCAGTTGGTTGCGATCCGCCAGTAATCCAAAGAAGAAGAAGAAGAAGGTGATCATTACACAGAAACTCAGTGTGATATGAGTTTGTAGTTTTTAATGCTTTTAAACCATGTTCCTCTCTCTCAAGACTGCCATCTTGTTAAATGCTTTCCCCTCTGCCCTGGAGAAATGTGTACCCCATACAATTGAGGACCTTGCTCCAGTACCACCGAAAACGTGGTACTCCATCTGAGAGTATCATACAGTGTTATAGATTGGTTGTGCCAAAATTGCAATTATAAATGGGGTAGGTTGTGTCCTGGATGCTGATTGGCTGAAACAGCATTTCAGCCATGTGTTTATCAAACAATATACCACAGGTATGATTATATAAATACTTGTTTACTTCTATAATTATGTTGGTAACCAGTTTATATTAGCAATAAGGCACCTCAGGTTTTTTTGTGGTGTGTGGCCAATATACCAAGGGCTGTATCCAGGCACTGCACATTGCAGCCCTTAGCCGTGGTATATTGGCCATATACCACACCTACTCGACCTTATTGCTTAAATATACCACACTCCCTCTGCCTTATTACTTGAATGATTTGTGTCAAGTAGAGCAATTGTTACCTAAATCGGTAAAAGTTTATATTTGAGGCATTTACATAATTAACATGTATGATGATATTCAACTACTGTTGCATGAAAAGGAACTCCATCATCCTTTGGTGCATCCTCTCCTCTCTGTCTCTCCCTCCATACGTGTGAGTGGTGACTGCCCCAGATGTAGATACACAATCATAAAGCATGAATTTGGAGGGAATGGAAGCAAGATAATTGTTGGAGAATCTGACAAAGGAAGTCGATGGACTAGTCCCAGCAGATGAGGTTCCAAGATACATAATTACTGAGCAGGATTACGGTATGGACATGGAGTCTGTCATTGGGGAAATGGACAATCAAGCTGTCACTGGCTTGAATTCACTCAGACATCACATTTTCAACGGTTAAAACGAAGCTAAAGGCTGCAGATTAAGGAAATGTGTTCAAAAGGTTGAAAACCTCCAAAGACTGATTCTTCCGGGCGTGCAATCAAACAGTCATCATCCTCCAAGGGTCACCCCTCCCCAAAGAAGTAATGCAAAATAGGCCCATTCAATAAGTCATGTGAAGTGTGTGGAAAGACTTTAATTCGGGTCGCAGCCATGAAAAGGCATCAGCTATCTCAAGTTTAAGTGCCTCGAATGTGAAAAATGCTTCTCGAATCTGAAGAGACACCAGAGACGAGTTTGTGAAAAGGAGCTCCAAATTTTGGATGAAGAAGACATCCATCAACTAGCAAACCTCCAATCACATCACCCCTCAAGACTCCCTCTCCACCAGGGCCATCTGATCAAGGAACTCTGGACACTATCACAGCCACTAACACATGCTCTGTGTGTGGGAGGTTTTTTGCTCATACTTCAAGCTTGGTAAGGCACATGAGCTCCCACTCAAAAGAGCGTCAATTGTCAGAAACACCAGAGAGAATTGTCAGAAAATGACCCGGAGAGATTTGTGTCAGGATGTTGGTCAGAACATGGTTCAACATAAGGGTAGCCTGCAAACAGAGAAGGTTTTTCTTGCCACTGCAGAAAATTCGATCCCAGGTAGATTCCAAAACCTGTTATGTCTGTGGCAAGATTTTGACTTGTACCTTACAGATGGAAAGGCATCATAGGTTAAAACACGAGCAAACCCATACATGAAAAAATAAGCCACGTGTGTGCAGAATGTGGGTTAGATTTTGCTCGAAGAAAGTGCCTGACTGAACACCAATCTGTGAATTAAAATGGACGTTTCGTTTTTTAATACAGTACAGCAGGGGAAGTAGTGAGGGAGACTGAAGGTAGGGGCACAGACAGAAGGGCAGAGAAGGGTCTTGAACCCTTGTCACCAGGCAGGTATATGTGGACCCGAGTCAAAAGCTTTACCACTCTGTTAGACTCTGGCATTTGAGTTCTTGTTGGTTATTATATATTGAACAATGGTTTAACACTCTTTTGTTTGTAATCGTTTTTTTTCATCATTTCCTATTTCATTCATAATTCACTGGATCATTTCAATAGGTAATTTGTAATGTAAACTGTTATTCTCAAATAACTACAACATTGCGTTAGCAATAATAAAGGAGAAGGACATCTGATTAAAAATGTGTGTATTCACATTTATATCTTGTATTGTATTCACTTCATACATTTCTGCAAGCGTTGGTTGAATTTTGTATCAGTCATATTTGGATCATTCAGGTCAACATCACTGGTCCTCAAATAACCCTGAATCATTACCGGTGAAACTGGAACAAAATGATTAATGACGTTTGATTTAACTAATATATTTGTATTTAACCTTTATTTAACTAGACAAGTCAGTTAAGAACAAATTCTTATTTACAATGACGGCCTACCAAAAGGCAAAATACCTCCTGCAGGGACGGGGGCTGGGATTAAAAATATAAATAAATTAAATAAAAATATAGGACAAAACACATATACCAAAAAGAGAGACAACACTACATAAAGAGAGACCTAAGATAAACAACATAGCATAGCAGCAACACAGCATGGTAGCAACACCACATGACAACAACATGGTAGCAACACAACATGGTAGCAGCACCAAACAGGGTACAAACATTATTGGGCACAGACAACAGCACAAAGGGCAAGAAGGTAGAGACAACAATACATCACGCAAAGCAGCCACCGCTGTCAGTAAGAGTGTCCATGATTTAGTCTTTGAATGAAGAGATTGAGATAAAACTGTCCAGTTTGAGTGTTTGTTACAGCTCTTTCCAGTCGCTAGCTGCAGCGAACTGAAAAGACTAAGGATGAGGGCGGCAGTAGATATCTCAGATAGGGGGGAGTGAGGCCTAAGAGGGTTTTATAAATAAGCATCAACCAGTGGGTCTTGGGACGGGTATACAGAGATGACCAGTGTACAGAAGAGTATAGAGTGCAGTGATGTGTCCTATAAGGAGCATTGGTGGCAAATCTGATGGCCGAATGGTAAAGAACATCTAGCCGCTCAAGAGCACCCTTACCTGCCGATCTATAAATTATGTCTCCGTAATCTAGCATGGGTAGGATGGTCATCTGAATCAGGGTTAGTTTGGCAGCTGGAGTGAAAGAGGAGCGATTACGATAGAGGAAACCAAGTCTAGATTGAACTTTAGCCTGCAGCTTTGATATGTTCTGAGAGAAGGACAGTGTACCGTCCAGCCATACTTGTATGATGTGACTACCTCAAGCTCTAAACCAGGGCTGTCCAACCATGTTCCTGGAGTGAAGGTTATGTTGTGGAGGGTACCATCCTGTATATGTCCCTGCCGAAAAATCCAAGTTTATCTAACTCCAAAACTATCTTATTGTAAAAAAACATGTTGAAAAATGCGAGAGCTCACATGCAGTTATTTTTTATTAGTTTTTGTCCCATCTTTGAAATGCAAGAGAAAGGCCATCATGTTACTTAGGAGTAGATTTAGACTGATCTAATGAACCATTGCATTACTGTTCAAAATGTTGTATCAAGTCTGCCCAAATGTAGGGCCCTATGATTTCCGCGATGCGCGGAATTTGGTAATAAAAATGGAATCAACTGTAAAATGTGGAATATTGCAGAATTTTCCATAATTTGGCTGAAATCAAAAGTAGGCCTAGTTATTGTAGTAAACGGAATTATTTCATAATGTAAAATGACAGATGAGTAGGTCTAGAGAAATAATTCCGTTTTCGATTGGGGTGTTTTGAGAGTGGGGTCGGTCATGCGTGGGACCCTTACGTCACCTCACGACTTGGCAGTCACTTTGAGAAACATGTCGAAGAGGCCGTCTGAGACTAAAAAATGTGACCCTAACTCCTAAATTCAGAGCAGAGCAATACCCAAAGGACTATTATGAGTCATGCGATAAGCTGTTTTGCAAATTCTGTTAACATACTATTGATTGGACCCGTAAAATTACGTGTGATGACCACTTCAAGTCTAAAGTCCATGTGAAGAACAAGGAAAAGCACCGTGTTTGCCAGAGCATGCCTCTTCATACGACCATTACTAGTGCAAGCGCATCAGCAGATTCAAGAAGAGAATATATTCAGGACTTTGTGGTTGTGTGCGCCCAGTCTGACATCCCCTTAGAAAAGCTGAGAAAGCTAGCATTTCTAGTGAAGCATTGCAAAGAGGGAGGAACGTTGCTCGAAAATGCTTACACTTTAAATAACTATTTTTTTTGTCACAATATTACTTTAGTTTAAAACATAATTCAAGTTTTTCCTTATATTTCATTGCAGGTGTTGAAAATCAGTACTTTCTGGGAGATGTCATTTTCATGGACAGATGCAACTACTCAACGTTTTCCCAAGCTATGCTAGCCTCCCTCCACAGCAACGATCTGAACCTGAATAGGGCTCACGAGTGGCGCAGCGGTCTAAGGCACTGCATCTCCGTGCAAGAGGCGTCACTACAGTCCCTGGTTCGAATCCAGTCTGTATCACATCAAGACCATAATTGTAAATAATATTATTTTCTTAACTGACTTGCCTAGTTAAATAAAGGTTAAATAAAAAAATGATACCTGGGCAGTGGTCACAGATAATGCCTCCTACTGCCTGAAGGCATACACCAACACTGTCCATGTAACCTGTTTCTGCCATGTCATCAATCTGGTGGGTGAGACCTGGCAGCACTACAAATACTTCTCTGAAGTTGCATCACTTGTGACATGGATGAGATCTGTCTTCTTCAAGAAGCCTGCCAGAAAGATAAGATGGGTGAGGTTCCTCATTATGAAGGAGTTTGTGCAGGCCAAGGCTCCTCCTGAAGCAGTGAGCTCCAGATGGAATAGCTGGTTTGAGGCAGTGAAGTACCATGCAGAGCATGTTCATCTGTATAGACAGTTTTTGTTGGCAGAAAAGTCATCATCCCAGGCAGTCACAAACATCCTAAGCCAGCTGGAAACAGAGGTGAAGGTGCAGGCCCTCACTGTTAAGCTAATCTTCATCTCTGAGGGCTGCTCTGATGACAGCTCTGTCAATCCTGGAAGCAACCCACCGTCGCACAGCAGTGTCTGCGTACAATTTCATGGAGGATCTGGGCTCTTACCTAGTGAATGGAACGGCAAAAACATGTGGGTATGGTGCCAAGACAGATGAGCTTTTGAGAAAGATAGGGATTGGAGAGAGGAGGGAGGTGCTTGACCATCTCCATGATGCATTCCACTTGGCCTTCACAAAGTTCTCAAAGCACTGGGACACATCCAGCCAGAGAGGTCTATAGGCTGGCTAGGGTGTTCGATCCTAGGCAGGCTCCAGCCATGGAAAAGCAGATTGAAGCCTACACACAACTGAAACCCATGGCAAGCCCATCAACAGAGCTCAGTGAAGAATGGATCGCCTATCAGCACTGTGTGTCCTTTAGAGGTTAACTGACTTTTATAAATTAATTAAACTATCAAAATATCATCAAAAAAGAACAACAATTATATCACTACACTCCTCTTAACTTGGTGTTTCATAACCTATGGTTAATAACTCACTCACCTTGATAACATTTAAAATATTTCTCTCTTCAGTTTGTATTTTTTTATTAACAAATCAATATAAAAAGTACATGGGGGAACACAAGTGTATATGTAAAAAATAAACAAAAGACAATTGGGCTAGGGGGTACAATACACACATGTATTATCTTCAGTTTTCTGTTGGCTTTCCCATTAATTAACTCGCTGACTAGGGCAGGCTAGCGCGAGAGCCACTGTGAAGCACCACCAGAGCGAGCGGCTCCCTCTGTGGGCCGAAACGAGCACAACGCCCCTTGACTATAAATACTGTAAATTTTGCTACCATATATCTCACTTTCTCCCACATTTCAGGTCGGCAACACAGGGAACCCAAACATGAGCGGGAACCCAAACAAAAAGTGATATTAATACAAAAAGTATTACCCCTTTGCCTTTTTTCACAGCAACTATTTCCCTTTTTATTTGATGTTTCAGAAAACTAGAACCAACGAGTAGCCTGCCTCTGACTTTATCAGGAACTTGCCCATACTGGTATATAAATTCATCAATACTAAGCCAACCAACCTTGCAGGTGAGTTTATAAATATGTTTTTTATAATTATACAAGGGGATGGCAAACTATTGTAAGACTGGTTTTTATTTGGAAAAAACAAGTAAATAACCGAACTTGCTGGCAAAGATGACTTTCTTTCAAATTTAAACTAAATTCACAATACTTATTATCGGGGGGGGGGGGGGGGTTAACGCAACCGGAAGTTGAACGGACTACGTTCAGTGTCACACACTGCTACCGACGATTAGGTTTTGAAATTGTTGTAAACCTTTTAACTTTAGAAACCATAGATATAACAAACACTTGGCTACATTTCAAGCTTCATGCGTGACTATTGTATGAGGACGAGATGCAATGTCAAAATCCCAGCGAAAATGGTATTGCAGATTTTTTTTTTTAACTAGGCTTGGTGTGCTTGATGTTCAACATGGCGTACCCTTGCTAAATGTGTATGCTAGGAGCGGGAGGACTAGTACTTCAGAATCATCCACTGTTATGTTTTGTAAGGGGTAGCCTATTTAGACATAAACCTACCTTTACAAGCATGGATTGTTTTTTTTCTTTAACTAAATTACTTGATAGAGTAGGGACCTCAATATTTTGAACTAATCTGGTGCGCTTGATTAGTTTGTATGAATGCGGTTTCCACATTTGGGGCAATTCCATTGGTTTCACTGTGTCTGATAAGTTAAATCAGGAACCTTGAGTAAATATTTTAAATACGTTTTTGAACCAGCACTAACTTTGAATATCAGTTCAGTATTATTTCAATTATTATTGTGGCTCATATCCTCATTTTAGGTCCCCCTCTTCTTCTTCCCTCTCTGCGTCTCTTCATTCCACCACTGCGGCTTGTCTCTGCAGCCATGTGGCAAGTGGTTCAGCGAGGAGATGTTCAAGATTATGGGATGCTGGAGGGGTTTGTCACCACGGTGACAGAGATTGTGCCAGAGCTTTTGAGTTGCAGTCAGAGAGCCCAACTCATCCTGGGGCTTCGAGCAAGGGTAAGACATTGGGTTCAGAATGGGGAGAAAGAAACATGCAACAAGATCATGTGACCTTTAGTCTCTGACAACAATATTGTTGACTCTAGCATAAAACAGCCAGCTTTTACACACTGACTGAGATGAAGTGACACTGATTTTCTCAATTACTGACATTGGCCCTTAGCTAGGCTATGATTTTCTCCAAATGTATCACAAGGAGAACAGAGCAATGCCTTCGAAGTGTGTGGTTGACCTTTGCTCTACTCTTGACTGGCCATCTGTAATATTAGATGGTTCTGGAGTTGTGTCGCACTGAGCAGACTGCAGACCAAGACATTCAGCAACACCTGGACAGGATCCAAAGCCTCATATCCACTGGGGAAGGAGAGGTGAGTATCTTTCAGGGAGGGAGCAAAGGCCTATGTCAGTCAGTATTGTGTCATTGAGTTGTAAAATTTGATTATTTAACTGTTGTGCATGTTTTGTTGCAGTCAAGTGATGCGGAGGTGGAATTATATGAATCAAAGTTTGTGGAGCTGGTTAAATCTCTGCAGAAAGATCAAAGTGAAAGGGAGAACTTTTACCAGGTTTGTGTTGCTCTTATACGGTGGGAAAGTGACCACCTCTTTCTGCTTGACTTTCGGCTACACTTTAACATATAAAACAAAAGTGTGTGTAGAGATAGTAATTGACCTATATAATTTCAGATAACTGCCCTTACCTTGTCAAACAAAAGCTGTGCGGCCCTATGTTGAAGTTTGAAAACCCTTGAGCATAAATGTTTTCTTGTCTAGGTTACATATATAGAAATACTAGGCTAATTATTGACATGAATTATTACATTTATTTATTCTCATCTAGGATGTGTTCCCTGTGGAATTCGGGCCCAAGTATGACACTGCAATACAGATGCTGATGTTGGAATTCCTTTCCAGACTTGAGAAGTTACTTCCCATACCAGACCTTGAACAGGTAATAAGAAGGAATATCACCTTTATCTAATTAGCTTGGGGAATTAGAAGTCAAGAATACCAAGCAACAATCAATATTTTAATGTTTAAGAAACTGAGTCGGACATTAGTTTGTTGTAATGCTTTTAAACCATGTTCCTCTCTCTCAAGACTGCCTCCTTGCTGAATGCTGTCCCCTCTGCCCTGGAGAAATGTGTACAGTTTGTACCTGACTCCAGACAATTGAGGACTCTGCTCCAGTACCACAGACAACGTGGACATTTGGACTGCATCGGTGAGTATCATACAGAGTCAGAGGATCTATAGATCCATAGCAGCTAGCCTAGCGGTAGAGCGTTGGGCCAGTAATCGAAAGGTTGCTGGTTCGAATACCTGAACCGACAAGGTGAAAATCTGTCTGTGCCCTTGAGCAAGGCACGTAACCCTAATTTGCTCCAGGGGCTCCGTATTACTATGGCTGACCCTGTAAAACAACACATTTCACTGCACCAATTTGTTTTGCTTTGATTGGTTTTGCCAAAATTGCAAATTGAAGCTAGTTGTACATGAAGGCAAATATGAATTATGCATCTAAAATGTAAAAGGTAAATCATTGTTTGGGCACCAAATGGCATATGAAACTTAAATAAATAAATAACAAATAAGATTGTGGGAAAAGTAATTGACATGTATGATGTTGGTCAATCGCTGTTGCAGAAAATATATTAATTCAGTTCAACCTGTCTTTTGTCTCCCTCTTTTGCACAAAAAGAAACTCCATCGTCCTTTGGTGACTACATCCTCTCCTCTCTGTCTCTCCCTCCACATGTCCGTGTGGGGATTGCCACAGAAGTAGATTCACAATCAGAATATTTGGATGGAGTGGAAGAAAAAGAGTTGTTGGAGAAATATGGGGGACTACTTGCACCAGATGAGGATCAAATAGACACATTTACTGAGAAGGAGCATGCTATGAACAGGGAGCCTGTAAGTGGGGAAAAGGACAAGCAAGCTGTCACCGGAATTCATGTTCAAACCTCAAAACAAAGCAAAAGGCTGCAGATGAAGAAAATGCGGTCAAAAGTACAAAAAACATGTCAAACGGATTCTTCCGGGAATGCAATCCAACAGCCATCATCCTCCAATGTGCACCCCTCCCTGAGGAAGTCGTGCAAAAGAGGTCCATTCAGTAAGACATGGCCAGAATGTGGGAGGACTTTTGCTCGAGCCACAGCTTTTAGAAGGCACAAGCAAAGCCACACTCAAGATCATGATCATAAGTTTAAGTGCCTCAAATGTGGAATATGCTTCAAGGATCTTTATGATCTGAAGAGAAACCAACAGGGAGTTTGTGAAAAGAACCTCCCACCTTTGGTTGATGGGGAAAATAAAGAAGAGATCCCACAACCCTCAACGAGCAAATCTCCGAACACATCACCCCTTAAGACACTCTCTCCATCAGGGCTAACTCAGAAAAGACCTCTGGACACCAAAACATGCACTTTGTGTAGGAGGTTTTTCACTCGTACTTCAGACATGGCAAGGCACATGAGATCCCACTCAAAAGAGCGTCCATTTTGGTGTGTCAATTGTGATAAAAGCTTCAAATATTCATATGATTTGAAGAGGCACCAGAGAGATTTGTGTAAGAAAGTGAACCAGGAAGATTCATGTCAGGTTGGTCAAAACTTGTCACAACAGAAGGGGGAACCTCATCCAGAGAAAGATGAATCCCAATCAGTGGGGAGCAGTGGGTCTCTTGCCACTGACGAAAACCCGAAACCATCTCACAAAGGGCTGTCAGACTCAAAAACCTGTTATGTTTGTGGTAGGATTTTGACTCGTACCTCAGACATGGAAAGGCACTTGAAATCTCACTCAAAGGAGCGTCCCTTTCATTGTGCCATTTGTGAGAGAAGTTTTAAGTACAAAGACACCTTGAAGAAACATCAGGAAATCCTTGGTCACGAGGGAATCCTAGAAGACTTGAGTCAGAGTGTGGACCAGCAACAAGTGGAAGTTAAAACCAAAGGTTGCAGCAGCACTCTCACTACCAAGGAAAACGACACTGAGCCCCTTATGACGGCTGCTACTTCTGCGCCGACTCTCAAAGAACCCAAACCATGCACTGTGTGTGGGAAGATTTTTAACCGTGCTTCAGGAATGGCTATTCATATGAGATCCCATTCAAAGGAGCGTCCTTATCAATGTGTCAATTGTCAGCGGCGTTTCAAGTACACGCATGGTTTAAAGAAACACCAGAGGGATATCTGTCTGAAGGTGAACCAAGAAGAAGCATCTCAGTTGGTGGACCAGCAACAAGAGGATGCTACTCCAGAGGAGGCTGGTGAACTGCTAGCCACTGAGACTGATGACACAGAATGCAAGGAGGTAGAAAGAAAGGATCTCTTCAAATGTGATGAATGCGGCAAGGACTTCAAAGGCTCATCCTCCCTAAGAATACACAAAAGAATTCACAATCCATTCTATTGCTCCGATTGTGGAAGGATATACCCAAACTCCATTGCCTTTGACAGACACAAGCTGATGCACAAGGAAATCCAGTGTACCATGTGTGAGAAGACCTTTACCCTGTTGGGGCGTCTGAGAGATCACTATCTGCATCAACATAAATTCGCAGGACCATACCCCTGCTCTCAATGTGAGAAAACCTTCACCCAGTTGTCGTACCTTGTCATCCATGAGAGGGTTCATTCAGGAGAGTACCTGTACCAGTGCTCTGTTTGTCCAGAAAAATTCAGAACAGCAAATTCTCTAACAATACACAGTAGGAAGCACACAGGAGAAAAGCCGTTCCTCTGCTGGCAGTGTGGAAAGAGCTACCGGGCCGCTTCAGAACTGTCGGTGCATATGGGGACTCACTCAGAGGAGAAACCCTTTTCTTGTTCACAGTGTGACATGACTTATCGGACAAAGATTCAGCTGAATACACATATTGAACAAGTTCATGAGGGGGTGAGATTTACCTGTACAGTCTGTGGAAAGCAGTTTTACAAAGCAGTGTCATTGAAAAGACATGAACTTACTCACACAGGAGAAAGACCATTTCCATGCTCCTATTGCACAAAAACCTTCATCACTTCCAATGAAAGAAGGCTGCATGAAAGATACCATACCGGTGAGCGACCATACAAATGCCAAGACTGTGGAAAGTCCTTCATTCAGTCAGGTTACCTGAAATCACACCAACGACTTCACACAGGAGAAAAGCCATTTTCATGCAGCATTTGTGACAAACGTTTCAGATTTTCTCATCATATGAAAAGGCACCAGCGAACCCATACCGAAAAGCATGTGTGTGTGGAATGTGGGGAATCTTTCAGCCAAATTCGAAGCCTCAAGGCTCACCAACTCACTCACTCCCTCAATGATAATTGAGTTATTGTTGTACATATGCATATCAGTCATATTTTTTTTTTTTTTTTTTTTCATCTTTTGGATAGGTTTAATAACTAGGATCCGTCTGATAGTTCAGTGGATATTTTGAATAGATCATCTGTCTAAAACGACGTGTGGAGTCGGCTGCAAGTATTGATATGTAAGTCATTTGGAGAGAGAAAATCTAACTGACCCAAGGACAGCTTAATAAAGGACAGCTTAATAAGGACAGCTTAATAAAGGACAGCTTAATAAAGGACAGCTTAATAAAGGACAACTTAATAAAGGTCAACTTAACACCAAAAATATATTTTGGTATTTGTTCTATTAGTCAATTTTTTACAAAAATGTTTTGCATGTCAGCAATCAAGTTTTCAAGATATGTAATTTACAAAATACAGAAATCATCCCTGTATGATGCATTTTGCGTCATATGATGCTGCGTTTTGCAAAAGGCATCATACGGGATGATTTGCATATTTTGAAAGTTACATCCAGAATCTTAACTTGATAGCTGACAGTCCCAGAATGCTTTGCTTATGTCAACAATGGACTAATGAAACAAACATTTCAAACAGGTCAAATATTTTTTTCTGTGATTGCTGAACTTTTCATGGAGAATGTACTAATTATTTATATGGTTACATTTTATACAATTTTTGTAACCTTTATTTTAATCTTGTATGAAACGTGCTGTAGATTATTTTTGTCATTTGAATTAAATTGACTTTTGGCAACAGCAGGGAGGAGTTTATTGCATTATATTAGCACCTGTGAGATGATTCACTCATTACTAGAGACGATATAGCTTTTTTATTTTATTTATTATTATTATTATTTTTTTTTTATTGCAGATCACATTTGTTACAATTTGCCAAAAAAAGAAATTGAACTTGTAATACAAAAATAATTTAGTTACAGTTCACGTTTTCATAAAGAATAAAATAAATACACATCAGCCAATGGAATTGAAATGGAAATGGAATTGAAACAAATATCATATAAGTAACAAATAATCTGTATAAAAATTATAAACAACATAAAAGTACACAGACAGAATATTAGACAGAAAATGTCAGTTAAATTCATTATAAAGTTAAATTAGGTAAGTATTGCATACATTTTAATGCTGATTTACCATCTAATCCAGAAACACAGTCTATATAATTTTTTAGGTCAAGTTTAAAACATTGAAAAGAGGTTTGTTCTTCATGAATTTCGATTTATGAATAAAGAATTTCCCAAGCAAAATTAATAAATTGACTATATATTGTATAGAGGAGTTTGAGTCAGAAAAGTAAAAGATGTCAAAAATAGGTAAATATATGTTTGAGCTGAAGTGTCCATTTAATAAAACATTGTATATCATTCCACAGAGAAGAGCTATGTGAACAGCTATAGAATAAATGGTCTAACGTTTCTGTTTCCAGAGAGTAGAAGCTGCATTTTTCGTCTACGGTAGGGATACATTTCGAAATAGTCTTGTAATAATGGTGAATAATTTTAAATTATATTTATTTTACTTTGTTTGTAATTAAAAATGTTTGTGGGTTACTCCATGCTCTATTCCAATTAATATGTTCATACAAGGTGGACCATTTGTACCTGGAGGCAGGGATAGATTTTGCACATAAAAGGTTTTTTATTACTTTGTTGTTGACTTTTCTGTCTAGAAAAGATAGACCATTTATTGAAACACTGCTGGAGAAAAGTACATGAATTTGATCCAAATCTGTCTCATCTCTAAGTAGGGTGATGATCCCATGGGGTTCAGCTCTGGTTACAATATCAAATTGTTTTCTTGGAGGATGGAAATTACATTTATGGGTGAAGTCGTCATAAGTTAAAATTTGATTTGAGTTATTTAATAATTGGCATACCAGTAGAATATACGTAGATATATCTCTTGCAAGCCAAGAGTCAAACTTTTTTATTAATAGAGTCGTGTAGTAAAGAGATATTACTCTCTGTCATCAACTTGTGATTATGACTGATTTTTATTCCAAGATAAGTTACTAAATGATTTATATTTATGCCACATATTTGATCCAAATGCTTATTTTTAAGAGAAAACAGCTCACATTTTGAAAGATTTAGATTCAAGCCTGAGCTTTCAGAGAATTGGTTTACAACATTTAGTGCAACTCCTATTTGGGATTCATTTTTTAGAAACAGGTTTGTGTCATCAGCCAGCTGTGAGATTTGTATTTCTCTTTTATTTAATGTAATTCCTTTGAATGAACTCTTGTGAATTAAATCACAGAGAATTTGAGCTACAATCAAAAATATAGAGACGATATAGCGTTTACAATGATCGTAACTTATTCTGAAGGCGAATATAAACCGGAACTAATGTATTTTAAGCGACTTCCTGCTGAATGTGAAGAAGAAAAAAAAACATGTACTTCCTGGGAAACCGATATTCCAGCCAAATTAATAAATGATCGCTTGGGTTTAGTTTAGGACGTCCTTGTAACTGAAAATGATGGATTATCGGAATTTGACGGAGTCGGTGGTGAATACGGGTAAGTTTATAGTTGTCGCAGGGAAGTGATTGGAAGTTTCCACCACCAGACAAGCAGAGCAGGCAAGGGTGCCCGCTAGCAAGCCAACTTTCCAATAGTAGCCTTCTAGCTAGCTACTTATGTCGCCATGTATGGAATCAATGCCTATTCCAATTTATGATCGATTTTATATTATCTGCATATAGACGATATACTTTAAGTGCAATACGTAGTTAGCTATATCAAGTAGTATCAATGTTATAGTCTTTAGTCATAGTCTAGCTATTTGTGTGTTGCACCAGTCAGTGCAGCTGCTTACTGCCTGCGATATGTTCGTTCAAAGGGTTATATTTCCCTCTACCTGCCCTGCGCCTCTTCATCCCACCGCTGCGGCTGTTTTCTGCAGCGATGTGGCAAGTGGCCCAAAGAGGAGATGTAATGGACTACTGGAAGCTGGAAGAGTTTGTGACATTTGTTACAGAGACTGTTCCAGAGCTGCTCACTTTCAGACAGAGAACCCAGCTCATTTTGGGCTTACGAGCAAAGGTGAGCGAGAGGTGATGATTATTTGCAGTAACATTGACTCTGAACCTGATGTTCTAGTGCCCACACACCTTTCACGGTCATAAGGACCAGGAATGAAGAAAACTAAATCTATATATCCAGATCCCTTTGTCCTGTGACTTGAAAATTATTTAGTAATGAGTTGTAAGGAATGCTATTTTAGTCATGAAACAACCGAGAAGGGAATATTTTAAGATAAAGGTTAGGCTAAGTTGTTTACCCAACAGTGTCCTTGTAGGAGTAATCTATGGGGTTTTTTCTCAGTTGGTTTTGGAGTTGTGCCGCACAGAGCAGACAGCAGAACTTCAGAGCCATCTGGATAGGATCCACACTGCAAGATCACGTCCAGGGTGTGCAGACGTGAGTCTTAAGATATTCTTCAATCCTCTGGAACGATGTTCTCTCAATCAAGATCTTGTCAGAATTACAGTACATTTATTTATATCGTTTTTTTCCACAGTCTTGTTGCGCAGAAGTGGAAGCCTCTGAATCAAATTTCCTTGCACTGGTACAAACTCTTATACAAGACCCAGTTGAGAGGGAACATTTCTTCCAGGTCAGTATATGGTTTTGTTGTTTAAGTTTTAAACACCAAAGCTTGTACATTTGTATGGACTCCAACATTGGTATAACAAAACAGATTAAACCAGTAGTCTCTAGGCTACATTTTCATTTTTTTTTAAATAAAAATATCGCTTCATGTTCTTAGAATAATGTAGCCTATGTGCAAAGTAGCCAGCCAAATAATTGATCACCCTTTTGTTTTTAATCTCTCCCATTAGGAAGTGTTTCCTGTAGAGTATGGCCCCAAGTATGACTCTGCACTCCAAGGATTAATGTGGGAGTTTCTCTCCAGGCTGGAGCAGCTCCTTCCAGTACCAGAACTCAAACAGGTACTCATGCAGAACCTCATCATTAGACCACTCCTGGGGACCTCTGTTATCATTCATGTGTACCATGAGCTTGTGAATAAAGTTGGCTTATTTGAATTTTTGTATCAGCATGAACATGTGCATAAAGAATGTGTGCATCTTTCTTTCGAGTCATAATGTCCACGATGAATTACCACGCTGACATCTCGTGTGGAGCACTGCAGCACTCTTCACAAAACATTACATTTGTTAGTCAGTGTGTATATTAGACGTGATGAGACATCTTGGACCATTTTATTTAAGATAATGGCCATTTTAGAATATTTTATTGTAGAACAACTGGACCGATCAATTGATGCATATTATATTCATGTGGATACGTTTATCCATTCTAAAAAGTAATGTGCGCTCCCCATCCCGTAGACGGTGTCTTGGCTCAATGCTGCACCCTCTGTCTTGGACGAGTGTGTCGACTCTGTATCTCAACCTCTGCAGTTGAAGACTCTACTGCAACATCATAGAAAACTAGGATATTTGGACACCAATGGTAAGCCACTTAAAAAAAAAATAAAAAAAAAAAGCTATTCATAAAGGAGGTATGCAAATTGTTACTTTGACTGATTCAAGGAAATGCTTTTAGGATTGTAACATTTCCCCTTTATTCATATCATGTATCAAAAAAACATCACTGTAATTGTCTCCTTCTACCTCTCAATCAGCAACTTCTTCCTCCTCTGCTGGTGACTGCATCTTCTCGTCTCTGTCCCTCACTCCGGTAGTGGTGACGGCCACTAGAAAGACAGAAACCGAGATCCAATCAGAGTTGATGGATGGCTGTATGGACCCAGCCTTATATGGTGAAGAGATGGAAACAGAGTCTGTAGTAGTGACAGAGTATGCAGAAGTGGAGCTGGGGACCAGTACGTACACCAGTGAGGAAAGGGAGTTTAGTATTGAGAAGACTGAGTCACAGCACCAAAGAGACTGTCAGGCTGAATTGAATGGGGAAGAGAGGGAGATGGTAACCATGCCAAGCGAGGAAGACCATCAAGAGAGAGAAGTGGAGGTTATTTGTGAGGAAGTGGGTAATCTTAATGGAGACGCTGAGCTTGTTTCTGAAGGAACCAGTGCCATGAACACAGAGGTAGACGTTTTCTGCACAGAGGTGGGGGATGTGTGTGTAGATCTGGAGTCAATGAATAGAGAGGTGGACATTGTTGATGAGGTGGTGGAGCATGTTGAAAATGTCAAGCCTGAATATCAGGAGTTAGTTGGGCCTATATGTGCAGAGAATACAATTGACAGACCATCCACCCACAGTGAGAACCTAAATGAAGAGAACGGGGTCACAGAGGAGGTGATTGAGAAGGATGAGCAGGAGAGAAAAGAAGCTTGTGATTTCCCCCAAACTGACACAGACCAAGAAGTAATGAACCAGCCTGAACTGGTCACAACCTGTCTGCACCAAAAACCCACATTAGGGTTCCAGAGACTGGACATCAGTGGCTTGCCTCTCCCAATGTCCTCATCCTCTCAACCAATGAGAAGAAACAGGAGGCTGCGGATGAAGACAGTGAGATCAAAAGGATCCAATGGAGGGCAGCTCAAGGCATTGGAGGAAGAGGCTAATGGGACCTGGGTCGTCCCTTTATACCTGCCTCCAGAGCCAAGGTAAGAATAAGGATGGGAGGGGACTTAAGGTTTTAAAGCAATTTACTTTATTGTGTTATCCCTGTCAAGTTTTTAAAATCTGTGTACTGTTTGTATGTTTTTTTTTTTACTGTCAAATAAAATCAATCAGTCAAGTGCAATGTCATTGGACATCAATTGTGCTTTATCGCTATCTTTAGGGAAGACCTCAGCGCCACTTCTGACAGCTCCCCAATGAATGGAAATACAGGTTTGCAATGTTATATCAACAAAAGGTTTCTATGACACTTGGTATCAATAATGCAAGTATAGGTACACTTGGATATCGTTAGAATTTTCTGAATGTTGAATCGTTTTAAATGAATAGATTTTGGCAATGTTGAATATGGTCCAGATGCCTGGTTTAGAATGTTGGATTATAATTATTGATAACTTTCTAAATATACAGTACGCTCCTTTCTCTGTTCCCCTGCAGGTGGGACGGTGGAGGCTCCCTCTCTTGTCTTCGTCTGCTCTCAGTGCTCTTTTAACCACGCCGACGAGGTGACCCTCCGGCAGCACCTTAGGGAGCTTCACCCAGAGGAGTACATAAGGCTGCTGGCTGCTGGAGAAAATGAAACAGAAACATCTCCAGGGTCTTCCAGCAGCACCCCTCTGAACCCATGTCTCTCAGACAATCCCCACACACTTGGGAAGTCTGACAAACATACACCACGCTCCAAAACATGCTCTGTGTGTGGAAAGACTTTCTCTCGAGCGACAGATATGAGGAGACACCAGAGATCTCACACTGGGGAGCGGCCTTACAAGTGCACCCAATGTGGGAAGACTTTCCAGTACTCCTTTGACTTGAAAAGACACCAGCGAAAGGGCCAAGGGTCAAGGCCGTTCCAGTGCTGCGCGTGCGGAGAGGGCTTCGATCGGGAGGAAGATCTAAAGGTTCACTGCTGTGTGGCTCATTCAGCACTGTCTGACGTTGGGATCAAGTTAAACCTCCCAGCAGGCCTTGAGAGTGACCAGTGTTCCAGCGAAGAGGGTCAACACAAATGTCCACAATGTGACATGTCTTTTAGTCAGATGTCCCAAATGAAGCGACACCAGCTGATTCACTCCGATGGTGACCCGCTCCAGTGCAACCAGTGTTTGAAGAAATGCCCAAACTCTGATGACCTCAAAAAACACATGCAAATGGACAATGGAGCTCGACCATTACAGTGTTCTATGTGCAAAATTAACTTCACACAGCTAGTTTGTCTTAGGCAACACTACTTGAATACTCATAAGGAAGAGGGTTCATTTCTGTGTTCACATTGTCCTAAAAGTTTCTCAAGGCTTTCGAATTTGATCAAACACCAGAGAACTCATACGGGTGAGCGGCCCTACCAGTGCTCTCACTGTCCAAAGAGATTCACACAACTACAGATCTTGACTAGACATGAGAGAATTCACACAGGAGAGAGACCATTTCTTTGCCCTGATTGTGGGAAAAGTTTTCTGTCCTCTGGTGAATTGTCAAAACACCTTCATTGTCACTCAGAGGAGAGACCCTTCCCTTGTCTCGAGTGTGGAAAGACTTTCAAGGCCAATCGTTTTTTAAAGAAACACTTACAAACTCATACAGGGGAGCGTCCTTTCCCCTGCTCCGAGTGTGGGAAGAGATTTTCCAAGTCGACTGATCTGACCAGGCATAATCGCATACATACAGGGGAGAGGCCACATACATGCTCTCAGTGCGGTAAAAGTTTCTTAACTTACTCCGAAGTGATGAAACATCAGCGGTACCACACTGGAGAACGACCATTCAAATGTGCGCAGTGTGAGAAAAGTTTTACCCAGTCCTGCTATCTTACAGTACATCAGAGGATACACACAGGAGAGAAGCCCTACTCCTGCAGCGTCTGTGGGAATCGCTATAACAGCACCACTCCACTGAAGAGACACATGCTCAGCCATACGGGAGAGAAGCCATACGTGTGTACTGAATGTGGGAAGGCTTACAACAGATTGCATCTTCTGCGGACACATGAGCGAACTCATGCAGCAGTTGAGGCTGTTTGTTGAGGATATTAGTGTGTCGTTGCTATTCATATGGTGGAGTGTCTTTGGATCATTTGTTGTTTTTTGGAAATTAAAGTAAATTGGGACCTTTTGTGTTATAGGGAGCTGTAACAAGAGTTGATCCTCATACTGTGAATTGTTAATTCTGTCTGTGCTTTACTACGTACGCCCTCAATTAAAACGAAACATTGGAATTTGATTGTGTTTTTGAGGAGATGTGCTTTTTGGAATCATACATCAAAGGGCATATTCTTTTATTTAGATTACTCACCTTGTTTTAAAATTAAAAATAGTGAAGTATTGCGCACCTTCCTTTGCAGAATGAAGAGGACAGTTGCTACCGGTACACAGGACATTGGGGCTGGTTGTTGAGGAGAGGCGAGTTTCAGGCCTCTATTCTCAAATGTAGGCTTGAGTGTTGTCTTTATGGCTGATATACATAATATTATATATATATATATACACACACAGTATATACAGGTGGTACCGGTTAGTCGGGCTAATTGAGGTAATATGTACATGTAGGTATAGTTAAAGTGACTATGCAGTAGAGAAAATGACATAAAAGTAACGTTGCATATTTCATATTTTTTTAAAGGAAGTCAACTAAAATATAACACATCAGAGCCATGTTAGTAGTAATGTAGGCAGGCTGCCTGGAGGGCTACGTCTATTCTATGACTTTTATTTTGGAAAAGGTACAGGCGGAATGAAAATTATGAGTCTTCAGTCTTGGGTACCGGAAGTTTTGGGGAAGTAGATCGATGTTACTTCGCTCGTTAGGGAGCAGTAAAATAATTTAGTTTTGACATTATTCTCTGCTTTTACATAAGTAAATTTATAGCCATGGATACATGTGGACTATCTCAAGACATCAATGGTGTGTAAGAAAATAAGTTGTTATAGCTACCTGGCAAGCTAATATCTGCAGAACTAATATCAAAAGCCCCATGGAAAAAGTGGGATAGCTAGCGAATTTAGTTAGCTATCAGTTGATAGTCGGCTAAAATCGGTTGTTGTGACCGCATTGTTAAGACAAGTGTTCTAGTAATCATATCTAACTAGTTATCAATTTAAAATAAAGACAATGTGAATAGTACAAAGTTATTGCTTAATGCAAATTAATCCTGACAAAGGCTAATGTCTGATGTTACTCTTCTATTCTACGGAGGCCCATCCTGAAATGACTGGATTTAATATGCATGCCCGCCATCATTAGCTGACAGACATAATGGTACACTACCACTGTGTGTATTTCGAACAGTGTTCCGACTTCTGATTGAATGTTTGCCAATTTGTACACCTACATTTCAGATCCAGTTCTCAGTCTTTCTTCTCTGCACCTCCTGGTTCCACCCTTGCGGCTCCTGTCTGCTGCCATGTGGCAGGTGGCTCAGCAAAGAGATGTGAGGCACTATGAGAAGCTGGAGGAGTTTGTGACTCTGGTGACAGAGGCCATTCCAGAGCTGCTGAGCCATAGACATAGAGCCCAGCTCATTCTGGGTCTGAGAGCACGGGTGAGAGACCAGTCAGAGGGCATAGGGTTATTCAGTTGGGTGGATAGCACTGAAAGGCGCAAATGAAATATATTGAACAGAAGATATATAATTTCCTATGATAATGAGTAGAGCATTAGGTCTGTTCTATACATGATGTAACTGTCAGCGATCCTATGAATGGTACTCCCCACCTGAGTTAATTGAGAGATAACAATAACCAGCTACAGGTTTGTACCACAGTTAATACTTGTTTCTACTGCGTGTGATTCAGCTGGTTCTGGAGCTGTGCCGAGGCCCTGCCGACCCTCAAACCATCCAACCTTACCTGGACAGAATGCCCACTGTTACTCCAGGATGCAAAGGAGTAAGTGGGCTACAGTCCTTTCAGAACAGAACTTAGCTGTTTTTCCAAGTGGATTTGAGTGCACACAGCCACTATGTGATGAGATGATTGTATCTGTTTACTGTCTTGCAGTACAGAGACGCGGAGGTGGAAGCATCTGAATCCAATTTTGTGGTGCTTGTCCAATCCCTGCTAAAGGACCCAGTCGAGAGGGAGTGCTTCTTTCAGGTAATTTTACGTTCGGCGCTGTGAGCCTTTTGCAGAGCCGCGCTGCTTACGCCAACGTTTCGCTGAAAACAATGGGAGTGTTCTCACGTCCGGCAAAAGTTACTCGTCCAGGCCCTCAAGAAAAAAGTACTTGAAGTTACAATCCATTGCATTGCCTTCATTTAAATAATGTTCCTCCAACAGGAGGTGTTCCCGGAACAATATGGGCAACATTATGACACAGCGGTGCAGACGTTAACATGGGAGTTCCTCTCCAGACTGGAACAACTTTTTCCAGTACCAGACCTCAAGCAGGTATTGAGCATTATGGCATATATAGCTTTTGGCAATTTAGACTTTCTGATATAGCATACATCTAGCACAGGTTAAGAATAGTACATTTTGGGAAGACAAACACAATTATCTAGGCTACATTGATTTAATCTAAAATGCATTCCCTTTCAGACAGCGACATGGCTCAGCTCTGCCCCTTCAGTCCTGGAGGAGTGTGTGCAGTCTAACCCAGAGAATCTGAACCTCATTCTCCAGCAGCATAAGAGTTTTGGACATTTAAAAGTACCTTGTAAGTCTCCGGTAATGATGACCAAATCATGATGCAATGTTTTGTAGCAAAGTACTGTTTACAAACTCACAGGTATTTTAATGACTAAGTTCTTGTTTTTCTCTCGTTCAGCTGCTCTCTCCTCCATGGGCGACAGCATCCTCTCCGCTCTGTCCACCCCTAAAATGGTGGTCGCCACTGAGCCAACCACTTTTGTCATCCGGTCAGAGTCATCACATAACTCTGCAGACGTGCTGGGCCCCATGTCTTTAGAGGATGCTGTAGTAGTAACTGTTTACACTGAAGTGGAGGTTGGAACAGAGGTTGAAGAAGAGATTGTAGAGACAATGAACGAGGAATACGTACCATCGAACGCTTCTCCACTGCGGGAGGAGGTGGTTGAACTTAAAGCTGAGGATATGAATCCGGAGATGATCGTCGTTGAAGAATTTGGCTATGTGGGGGAGGAGATGAGTGCAGCTGATGAAGAGATGGACACAGTGAGTGTTCTGGTGGAGCAAGCAGATGAAGCCATTAATATCAGTGAAGACATTGGAACTGCGACAGAGACTGTAGCAGTCAAAAAGGATGTCCAAGATGAGGTTGTGGCAGACCAGGACGGCCCATCGGAGACTGTGAATGTATGTATGAACCATGAAGGGAAGGACACGTCCCATGTGGTCACCTTTCAAACCAAACAACCTGCGTCGTCAAATGTGAGGCGGTCTACGCGACTGCAGTCGAAGACACCAAGACATTGGCGGAGAAAAGGGAACAGACAACAGAAAAGGAATACAGAGAACAAGTAAGAGTGATGATTACAGTTTAGGAGTGATGTCATTTAAAAAAAGAATCAGACATGTTGTCATCAAATTAGTGATATTTTTGTTTTTAATCACAGGAACAATGGTGAGGCCTCAAGCTTGGATTACGTCATCTCCCCCAGGGGAAGAGAAGCCGGTAATAATGAGATCTCCAACTATTCTGACAGTTTTTTTTTTTACATTGTAGAGTAAAAGTGAAGACATCAACTATGACATAACACATAGAATCATGTAGTAAACAAAAAGGTGTTAAACAAATCAAAATATATTTAACATTCTTCAAAGTAGCCACCCTTTGCCTTGATGACAGCTTTGCACACTCTTGGCATTCTCTCAACCAGCTTCATGAGGACCGTCACAGGAATGGAAGACTCAGAAATAGTTCATTAGAGTTACCATCCTCAGATTGCAACCCAAATAAATGCTTCACAGAGTTCAAGTAACAGACACATCTCAACATCAACTGTTCAGAGGAGACTGTGTGAATCAGGCCTTCATGGTCAAATTGCTGCAAAGAAACCACTACTAAAGGACACCAATAAGAAGAAGAGACTTGCTTGGGCCATTAGAGCAATGGACATTAGACCGGTGGAAATTTGTCCTTTGGTCTGGAGTCCAAATTTGAGATTTTTGGTTCCAACCTCAACCAAATTTAGATGGTTTGGGATGAGTTGGACCACAGTGAAGGAAAAGCAGCCAAAAAGGCTCAGCATATGTGGGAACTCCTTCAAGACTGATGGAAAAGCATTCCAGGTGAAGCTGGTTGAGTGACAAGAGTGTGCAAAGCTGTCATCAAGGGAAAGGGTGGCTATTTGAAGAATCTATAAAATATATTTTGATTTGTTTAACACTTTTTTGGTTACTGCATGATTCCATATGTGTTATATCACCAAAATGTGTATATTTACCTGTCTTTCATTCTGTGGTCTCTCAACAAAATATTTCAATTAGCACACCTTCTATTTCATTCCCAAGACATGCAAATATAACATGCCTTGTCTGACTTCTGTCTCCAGGGGAATCTGACAAGGTGACCCCCTTTACCTGCCCCATGTGTGCTTACCACAGTCTGGAGGATAATAGCCTTCACCTCCATATGCAAAGCATTCACACAGAGGAGTACAACAAGCTCAATGCGTCTGGGAAAAACAGAGCAGAGGTTTCACCATGTCCCGACAACACTGGCCAGATATTCACATCAATCAAACCTCTCCTTGCTTCAAACCCCTTAATAACCGAAAACCCAGAGAATCAATCCGGTAATGCTGCAAAAGGCTACCGTAAGTCCCACACATGCGCCACATGTGGTAGGATCTTCACTCGCTCTTCAGATGTGAGGAGACACCAGCTCACCCACACGGGTGAGAGACCCTTCCACTGCTCTCAATGCGACAGGACCTTCCAGCACTCGTGGGACCTGACCAAGCATGAGAAAAAACATGGAGGGACTTCCATCTCTTTCCCCTGCCAGCAGTGCGGGAGTTCCTTTGCCAACCTCCGCTCTCTGACAGCCCACCACAGAAGTTCCCACCTGGGCGACAGCGACCTGCCCCACCTCTGCTCCATCTGTGGCAAGAGCCTCCCCTCCTCCTCGGAGCTGCTGGAGCACAGGAAGAGCCACAGGACCAGCCTCCAGTACATCTGCCAGCAGTGTGGTGAGGGTTTCCACTCCCTGCTGGCCCGCTCCCAACACCGGCAGACCCACCTGGTAAAGCGGAAGTTCAAGTGCCCGCACTGCGACAAGAGCTATACACGCAAAGCTGATGTGAAGAGGCACATGTTCACCCACAGCGGCGAGCGACCGCACCAGTGCAACCAGTGTGGGAGGAGCTTTTCCTTCCTCTTCCTGCTTAAGAAACACCAAATAGTTCACACGGGCGAGAGGCCTTTCCAGTGCTCCCACTGTCCCAAGAGGTTCACATTGATATCCATCCTGAGCAGACATGAGAGAATGCACACCGGGGAGAGACCCTTCCTCTGCTCTCAGTGTGGGAAGAGCTTTCTGTCCCAGGGGGAGCTGTCAAAGCACCACCGCTCACACACTGATGAGAGACCGTATGCTTGCAATCAGTGTGACAAGAGGTTTAAGAGCAAGAAATCCCAACAGGAACATATCATCTCCCACACCGGTGTGCGCCCTTACCCTTGCTCTTATTGTGGGAAAGGGTTCACCAAACCATACGCTCTGACCCGGCACCATCTCATACACACAGGGGAAAGACCATTCCCCTGTGCCCACTGTGGGAAGACATTTCTCACCCCCGCAGAGGTACAACTGCACAGGCGCATTCACACAGGGGAACGCCCTTACCCCTGCCCTGATTGTCAGCTGAAGTTTAGGAGTTCGTCAGACTTGGCACGACACAAACGCTTTCATACAGGGGTGCAGACATTTGTCTGTAACCAGTGTATGAAAAACTTTCCCACCTCGTCCAAACTGAAGGAACACATTGAGAACCACTCTGGGACAGAGGCAGTCCAGAGTTCAGACTTTGGAGAAAATTCCAATAAAGCATGAATTAAGAGGAGAAAATGGCAGACAATTAAAGCAAATTTACCTTCACAGCAATTATATGCTACAATGTCTCTGTATCACAACCTGCTGTGATTGGGAGTCCCATAGGATGGCACACAATTGGCCCAGCTTTGTCAGAGTTTGGCCTGGGTAGGCCGCCATTGTAAATAATAACTGTTCTTAACTGACTTGCCTAGTTAAATAAAGGTTCAACAAAAAAATGTTTATGATGATCTTTCAACACCATTGGATATCTAAAACTATAAGATATATTTTCAGTCCAGCTCAGGTCCATTGAAATAAAGCTGTCAATTCTCATTTCGTGTCTGATCAAAGTGAGTTGCAACTCAATCATGAAGTTGACTTATTTTGTTGTAAAACTGTTCATGCTGAGCATCTTGAATGCAACAGTTTTAAACTGTAAAATCAGTGCTATGATCATCCAATTAGTAGTCAATCAGTTGCGCAGTTGCTGGTCTATTGGAAGCGCAGGTAAATTAACATTTGTCAATAACTTTTGAAGAATGTCAAGGATGAGTAAATGTAAATGTTCTATTACGTTATTGAAACAGCCTTAGATGGATGCCAACTTGTCTCCTTGTCTTGACAGTTCCTGCACAATAAATGTATTTTGTTCTACTTTGTAGCCCTCTCTCTCGTTCTCTCTCTCTCTGACACATACCAGTAATTAAAATGAAAACAGTTGGGAGGGGGGAACAGGTTAGGCCCATGTAGTGAAAACAATTGGCTTTGAGTAGCTTCGTGCATAAGATCTGTTGGATGCGGGCTTAATCATTCCTAGGTGATGAACTCTCCCCTGTATTTCTGATGACAGGACCCGTTGTGACGCGCAGTAATTGCCGGATCACTTCCGGATTGCTTGCTTGTCTTTCGTGGCTACAGGCATGTTACTAACTCGTTTAAAATCAAATTAGTAAAACATTAGCAGGCAAAGCAAACGTATTGTACACAACATTATTTGCTACAATCTGTCGCGTTCAGGAAGCAACCGATGCATCAAATCCCGTCGTCTAACGGGATCCTCCATCGAACTTTTGCAACAACAGTCAGGATTTGGCCCACGCGACAAAATGGACTCGGAATTTTCGGCAGCGGACAATGCAGGTAGGCTATTTCTAATAAATGACCACGCAAATGCCAGCCGCTGCATATACAATTTTTTCTGCTTGAGTTATTTTGGGGTATGTTCAGCAGAACGGACACCAACAGTACTCGTATATTTATCCAACATTTATGAACATTTGCTCCACTGAATATGCCCCAGTACCCATAGTTGAGATGGTTAAGCTACGTTCAACTACACAAGACTGTTGTGAAACGTTATTTAACCATTTCAGATCAAACACTAGCTATGTTGCAGCTTGATTTCAAAATAGTTTTCAATGTTTTTTCGAAATACTCTTTCCAAGCCAATGACGGTACACCACATTACCAAAAGCTTGTGGACACCTGCTCGTCGAAAATCTCATTCCAAAAGTTGGACCCCCCCCACTCTTCTGGGAAGGCTTTGCACTAGATGTTGGAAAATTGCTGCTGAGACTTGCTTCCATTCAGCCACAAGAGCGTTAGTGAGGTTGGGCACTGATGTTGGGCAATTAGGTCTGGCTCACAGTCGGCGGTCCAATTCATCCCAAAGGTGTTGGTTGAGGTCAGGGCTCTGTGCATGCCAGTCAAGTTCTTCCACACCGATCTCAACAAACCATTTTTCTATGGACCTTGCTTTGTGCACGGGTGGCATTGACATGCTGAAACAGGAAAGGGCCTTCACCAAACTGTTGCAACAAAGTTGAAAGCATAGAATCGTCTAGAATTACATTTTATGCGGTACTGTTGACATTTCTCTTCACTGGAACGAAGGGGCCTAGCCAGAACTATGAAAAACAGCCCCAGACCATTATTCCTCCTCCACCAAACGTTACAGTTGGCACTGCATTCGGGCAGATGGCGTTCTCCTGGCATCCGCCAAACCCAGATTCATCCATCGGCCTGCCAGATGGTGAAGTGCGATTCCACTGCTCCAGAGTCCAATGGCGGCAAGCTTTACACCACTCCAGCCGGCGCTTGGCATGGTGACTTTAGGCTTGTGTGCGGCTGCTCAGCCATGGAAACCCATTTCATGAAGCTCCCGACTAACAGTTCTTGTGCTGACATTGCCTCCAGAGGCAGTTTGGAACTCGGTAGTGAGAGTTGCAACCGATGACAGACACATTTTACGCACTATGCTCTTCAGCACTTGGCAGAAATAGCCAAATCCACTAATTTGAAGGGATGTCCACATACTTTTGTATATACAGTGTATGTGTTTGACGTTCTGGCTGACTTGCACCCTTATATTCATTTTTCCATGCGGTTTTAGGTCTCCCTCTCCTCTCCCTCCGCCTCTTGGTTCCACCCCTTCAGCTTATGTCAGCGTCCATATGGCAGGTGGTGCAACAGCGAGATGCCATGAATTATGCAATGCTGGCAGAGTTTGTCTCCCTGGTGACAGAGATGGTCCCTGAGCTGCTGATCTATAGGCACAGGGCCCAGCTTATTTTGGGATTGCGAGCAAGGGTGAGTGTTACAACCCTAATGAGTGAGTGCAGAGGCATAGATAGAGGCCTGATGGATTCGGTGAAAAACCTGCCGATCTGCCCTTGAGCAAGGCACGTAACCCTAATTTGCTCCAGGGGCGCCGTACTACTATGGCTGACCCTGTAGAACAATGTAGGCGATATTGTAAATAAGAATTTGTTCTTAACTGACTTGCCTTGTTAAATAAATGTAAGCATAAATATCATTTTATTCAACATTATGGCTTGTAGAGACTATTGAGTCTTTTTTACGCAACTTTTTTTGACTGAAAAGCCATGGGGTAACCATGGTAACAGTCAGACATACTATAAGTATATTTAAGCAATAAGGCATGAGGTGGTGTGGTATATGTCCAATATACCACGGCTAAGGGCTGTTCTTAGACACCTACACATCGCGGAGTGCCTGGAAACAGCCATTAGCCGTGGTATATTGGCCATTTACCACAAACCCTCGAGGTGCCTTATTGCTATTATAAACTGGTTACTAAAGTAATTAGAGCAGTAAAAATAAATGTTTTGTCATACCCGTGGTATACAGTCTCATATACCACAGCTGTCAGCCAATCAGCATTCAGAGCTCGAACCACCCAGTTTATAAAACTAAATTAATAACGGTACATGGGGTGTGTGTTATTACAGCACATTCTGGAGTTGTGTCGCGGAGAGCATCCCATAGAACCTCAGGTCATCTTAACCCACCTGTACATGATTCAACCACTTACCCTCGACAGTAATGATGTAAGTTGATCTTCAATTAATATCTTAAATTAATATCTTCTTCCTGGAGGAGTAGACTGGAATAACTGTTGAGTGAAATGCACTGCTATAGATAAACTATATGTCGGACAAACGTGTCCTTATTTTGATGTATCCTTATTTGATGTATCCTACAGGTAAGGGACGCTGAGGTGGAGTCATCAGAGACTCATTTTCTGGAGCTGGTCCAGACCTTGCTTAAAGACCCTGATGAGAGAGAGCATTTTTTCACGGTGAGACTGCACAGAACACATGTCCTCTTGCATTGAATTTACAGGTCAATGAAGTAAAGTGTTTTGCATTGCTTTTACCTGTCAATTAAATAAAGTGGAGGGGTTTTCATCCTCATCTGTGTCCTTCAGGAGATATTCCCAGTGGATTATGGACCACAATATGACATCGAGCTGCAGACACTACTGTGGGAGTTCCTGTCCCGGTTGGTCCAGCTGCTACCGACTCCTGACCTCGCACAGGTGAGGGAAAGAATACCTTCTAGTCACACCTACCGTTTAATAATCACAGTGCCTTACCAGGTTAATTAAACTGTGCAGGGAACCATGTGAAGTGGAATATTCAGTAGATGCATATCTATCCCCCAGACAATGGCATGGCTCGGTACTGCCCCCTCAGTCTTGGATGATTGTGCCCATGTTGTATCTCATCCAGCGGATCTGAAGAGTCTGCTCCAGCACCATAATCGTCTTGGACATTTGGAGACACATGGTAGGTGACACGTAGCAAATGTATGCGTCATATTTTAACTGCACATGGCATTCATCCAAATGGATTGACTTGAATTGTAGCATCCTCTCTTGAACAGTACCCCCCTGCGCCATGGGCGACTGCATCCTGTCCTCTCTCTCTATGCCTCCACCCAGTAGAACGGTGATCAGCACTGAGCAGACCACCTGTGACAACCAGTCAGAACTCTCGCAGGAGTTTGTGGAAGACACTAGCCCAGTGCTTTCGGTAGATGACCTTGAGGTGGAAATTGTAACTCTGACCGATTACGCAGAGGTTGAATTAGATTTGAGTCAGGAGGAGGGGAGGGAGGAGGTGGTGGAAGAGGTGAGGGATGGGAACGATGACGAAGGGCAGACCATGGAGGAAGAAGAGCCTAAAGAAACGCCCGCTGAAGAAGTGGAGGAAGAGGAGAGAGTGATGGAGGACCATGAAGAGGGGGTCTTGGAGAGCGACTCGCATCTAGAAGAAGCCAAGGATGACCCAGCATCCTCCCAACACCAAACATCATCTGGGCCCCACATCTGCTCAGTCTGTGAGAAGAGCTTCAAGTTTGCCTCTGCACTAATAGCCCATCAGGTCATCCATACAGGAGAGCGCCCATATGTGTGCCATCTGTGCGGCCGGTGTTTCTCCTTCAGGCAGTCTCTGGACAGGCACAAACAGACCCATAAGGATGGGCGCGTTTATGACTGCTTGATCTGTGGGGAGACATTTCAATCCTTGTCAGCCCGCACAGAGCACAAGAAAAGCCATATGGAGCAAGGCGCTTACCAGTGCTCACAGTGCCACAGGAAGTTCAACTGGGCGTCGGCCATGGTGAGGCACCTGAAGGCTCACACAGAGGGCGCTGAGGTCAAAACACAGGAATTTACAAAAAGCCTAAAGTCAGAGAAAGAGGATATAGGGATTGAAGAGATTGTAGGAGAGGTGGCTGTTGAAACCCCTGAAACAGACCCGGTGTTGGAGGATGGAGGGAAATCCTGTCACAATCCACAGGAAGAAGAGGGTCACAATCAACAGGAAGGAGATGGTCCGTCTAGTCAGTCCACTTCGTCTGAGCCTGCAGTGTTGGTACCTGGACTTCTGGATGAGGTCGTAACACTTGTCAAGGTCCGAACAAGTGGTAGGAAAACGAGACCGACCTTGAAGGTGCAGATGGTGAACCTGCAGAAGCTCAAGGGAAAGGTTGCCACCCCAAAGAGGAGGACGAGTGGAAGCTTGATGAACCGCCAGGGTTTCACACCGTTGCCTTTTAAGAGGTAAAGTAGATGGATGCAGACAGATTAAGGTTAAATAACAAGTTTGGTATTTTAAGTGAAAAATAAGATGTAAGTTAACTGTCATCACATGGCATTAATGCTCTAGGCGGGCAATTCCACGGTAATTTTTCACTTTAAAATGTATGTCAAACTAAAACCAAAGTTTGGTAACAGAATGACGGCATAAACAGCACAAACCGTCATTCTGTTACCGAACTTTACAGCTGCACTGTTCTTCAAGTAAATGTGTTTTTGTAAAATTGTGGAAATTGTTACATGTAGTCCTCGTGCATAGTTTTTATTATTATTATTTATTTTTTTTACTTTGCAATCATTGGTTTTTGTTTGACGTACATTTTAAAGTGAAAGATCGGAGTCTCTGTGTCACTCTGTTACCATGGAATTGCCCTCTAGCTACTTGTTTATCTTCAACAGTGAGGAACACTCCTATGGCTCACCAGCGGGCTCAACAAAGGAAGGAGATGCAGGTGCCTGTATTACCTTATTAGTTTTGCATAAGTGTGTAATTGTTTGGTCTGTTGAGTGGTTACCTACATGTATTATTTTATTGTTACATGCATTGCTTAAATAATAGTTTGTATCCTGCCGTAATTTAATCCCTCAGGTTTTCACTTGTACTTTGTTGTCCTTCAGGGCGGTGTGCATTCTCCTGTCCTGAGTGCTCGTTCGTCCACTCAGACGAGGTGTCCGTCCAGCATCACATTGAGACGGACCACTCGGGGGAAGCGAAGGATGACTCTCAGTCCGCTCCACACCAAACAGGCAAAGCTGGACACTATGATTGCCCAGACTGTAACAGCAGCTACAAGTTTCAGTCCTTACTGAAATACCATCGGCGCGTCCACACCGGCGAGCGCCCATACGTGTGCCCTCAGTGCGGACGGCGCTTCTCCTTCAAGCAGTCACTGGAGAGGCACAAACAGACACACAAGGATGGGCGCAAACATGACTGTCTGATCTGTGGGCAGAACTTCAAGTCCTTGTCAGCGTACACAGAGCACAAGAAGAACCACATGGAGAACGGTGTGTATCGGTGTTCGGAATGCGACAGGAGGTTCTCCTGGAAGTCTGCGCTGGTGAGACACCTCCGGACTCACACGGAGAACGCCACTGAGGCTGAGCTCTCTTACAAATGCCCCAGGTGTGACTTGGGATTCAGCAGTAGTACGTACCTTAACAGGCACCTGCTCACACACCAAGAGGAGAGGTCGCATGTCTGCAGCTGTGGCAAGACCTTTGCCTACAAGGCTGCTCTGACTGCGCACCAGCGCACTCACCTGAAAGAGAGGCCACACCAGTGCAAGCAGTGTGGGAAGGGTTTCCTCTACAAGGGAGGGCTGGTGAGTCACATGAAGATCCACTCCGAAGAAATGCCTTTCATGTGCTCATTCTGTGGGAAGAGCTTCAAGAGGGAGAGGAACATGAAGAAACACGAGCGCTGCCACACCAGGGAGAATGTGTTCAGCTGCTCCCAGTGTGACAAGACCTTTGTGTACAAGGCCACACTGACCAGGCATGAGCTAACCCACTCGGGGGAGAGACCGTTCCTGTGCTCCGACTGTGGCAAAGGGTTCTTCTCCCACGCAGAGCTTCTGAAGCACGAGCGCTTCCACACGGGCCACAAGCCTTTCCAGTGCTCTCACTGCGGGAAGCAATTCACCCAGTCCTGCTACTTGACCATTCACCTGCGCTACCACACAGGGGTACGGCCTTACTCCTGCACCCATTGTGACAAGAGCTTTCTGAGTGCCAACCGTCTAAAGAGACACCTGAGAACCCACACCGGAGAGAAACCCTACCTGTGTTCAGAGTGTGGGAAAGGGTTCAAACAGTCATATCACCTCAAGATGCACCAGCAGACTCATGCCACTAAGATTTGCTGAGGCATGATTGTTTCTCTGTCCAGACTTAAGTCAAATGATTTAGTAGAATCTAATGGTGAGTTAGCTATCCACTGTGTAGGCAACCAGGAGTGTTAAAATATACTGAACAAAAATATAAACGCAACAATTTCAATGATTTTGAGTTACATCTATGGATTTCACATGAATGGGCAGGGGAGCAGACATGGGCCAGGCCCACCCACTGGGGAGCCAGGCCCAGCCAGTCAGAATTAGTTTTTCCTCACAAAGGGGCTGTATTACAGACATAAATACTCAGTTTCATCAGCTGTCTGGGTGGCTGGTCTCAGAGGATCCCACAGGTGAAGAAGCTGAATGTGGAGGTCTTGGGCTGGTGTGGTTACTCTAAAATGACATTGAATGCTGCTTATGGTAGAGAAATGAAAATGAAATTCTCTGCCAACAGCTCTGGTGGACATTCCTGCAGTCAGCATGCCAATTGCAAGCTCCCTCAACTTGACATCTGTGGCATTGTGTTGTGACAAAACGGCACATTTTAAAGTGGCCTTTTATTGTCCCTAGCACAAGGTGCACCGGTGTAGTGATCATGCTTCTTGATATGCCACACCTGTCAGGTGGATGGATTATCTTGGCAAATGAGAAATGTGCACAAAATGAGAGAAATACGCTTTTTGTGAGTATGGAACACTTCTGGGATTTGTTCATTCAGCTCATGAAACATGGGAACAACACAATGTATATATTTTTGTTCAGTATATTAGTGATCATTCCTAATCTAAGGATTCCTGAAATGCATTTGAATTCCTCTGCTGAAATACTATGTCATTGCTACTCATCTCAAGGCACATGCATCTCTGTGAGTTGAATCAGTCATGTGACAAACTTTGGCCTGGATTAAATCTGTAGAGCGCTGGCCGCAATGAATCCCGGAAGTTGTGTTTTTGGTTGATTATAACAATGTAGAAGTACTAAAATAATTCGGCCTCATGTATCCTTATCTTCTGCTAAAATGCATTTCATATGTACAGTACATTGTATTTCCATAGGATTGTAGCACGAAATAGTTTAATGAAAATACTTAAAGTTTACAAATTGTTAGTCTTAATGAAAACCTTAACTTGAAAGCCTACTAATAAAGGAAAACTCAAGCATATTTAAAACTAAACTTTATTAGATGCATGGGTGTATTTACGATCTATGAACTCAAGCTGTGTTTAACAATACAGGCATGTCTTAGAAACTTTGCTCCAGTAGTTGGCTGTATGGGGTGAGATACCACTGACAACTGGTCTCATGTCATTCATATCAGCTTTGCAACATTTGACAACGTCAATCTTAATACTGGCCATCAATCTGGGTCTGAATGTTTGCATGCAAAATCTGTACCATGATTTAACTGATCAATATTCACTCAATGGTAATGACTTAATTACCATTATATATAATATTAATAAACAAAATAGCACTCGCATTCCTTCAAAGGAGCAATGTTTCAATGACAGACTAGCAGTTATTCAACACCATCAGTTTCACATGTTTAAAGAACAGTGCCTCAAAAAGGACATTCAGGGATTATGCATTTTGTTACCAGATGTCTCTTAGGAGTACAGTGTGGGTGGGGAAGTAAAGGATAGTGTTGAATAATTGCTTCAATAGGTGACAGGACAATTGTGACTAGTTTATACAATTTAAGATTAAAGTTGAAAGTAAACTCATTTGGGAAAATCCCAATTTCAGTAGAAATGTGTTTCCAGGTTCGGATGTTTCACTCATGTTGAGAGTGGACACCGGCATACAGATTAGTTTCAGTAGTTAGGAATGCCATGACTTCATCTGAGGTCCACCATCTAGGTCACATCATTTAACATGAGAAAACAATACATGGCCACACTGAAAACTATTGAACTCAATTGATTCAGCACTTTGGCCAGACTGATCTACACAACCACGTGTAGAGTGATGGGGCAGTGGTCACTGCCCATAGCTTGGTTGCGGATCTTGCTATCGCAAAGGCCTGGCAGTAGAGCAGAGGACAGCACAAAGTAGTCCAGCCGCCAGCCCACGTTCTTAGACCGAGAGTTCATCATGTAGGTCCAGAAGGTGTATGCGTTGGCCTGCTCGGGGTACAGCTCGCGGAAGCTGTCGGTGAAGCCTGTGGCCAACAGCTGGTTGAAGCCCTCACGCTCCTCTGCTGTGAAGCCTGCATTTTTTTTGTTTCCTTTGGAGTTCTTCAGGTCGATCTCCTCATGGGCCACGTTCAGATCGCCACACAGAACCAGGGGCTTGCGCTTGTCCAGGTCACTAAGGTAGGCCTTGAAGTCCACGTCCCAGGTCTTGCGATAGTCCAGGCGCACCAGGCCTCGGCCAGAGTTGGGCACGTAGGCGGTGACCAGGAAGAAGGTGGGGAACTCGGCAGTGATAACACGGCCCTCCTTATCATGCTCCTCTTTACCTGCAAACAGATTGGGGACAGGCAGGTTAACTAGGGCACCTGGAGAGAACAGTGAGTACTGCATGAATGAGTAAAAGCTAAGTCATTCACAGCCAACTAGAGTAACCAGGATCAGCCATTCACTCACCAATGCCATAGGTAACTTTGAGGGGCTCAGTCTTGCTCAGCATAGCCACCCCACTATAGCCCTCCTTCTCATCGGAGCCAGCCCAGTACTTGTGGGGGAACTCGGGCATGGAGGTGATCTCATCAGGAAGGGACTTCTCAGCACACTTGGTCTCCTGCAGGCACAGCACATCCGGGGCCTCGTCGCGCACCCACTGGGCAAGGTAGAGGGAAAAGAACCAGTCAGCTCCTTCACATTGCACTGCCTTTTATCAGTGTTTAAAAGGTGCAGCCACCGTGCAGATTAGATAGATAGATAGATACTTTATTGATCCCTGAGGGGGAAATGTCTTAATTAATGAACAAGATAATAGTATAATAGAAGTTCAAAGACTACACTGAACTTTTAAATCTCCTGCATTGCATAACTATAGTGTGTGGACTTATTTCACATATGTAGTTAAGAATTCTAGACACTATAGCTCAATGCCAAGTCTTCATGCAGCTTTGGACTCTCTGGTTCCCAAACTCACATCAAGGCCCTTCTTCTTGACCCAAGCTCTGAGCCCATCCACATTCCAGGAGGTGATCTTCATGTTAGCAGCACGACCATCTTTGCTGGTCATCTTATCAGGAGGGTCACTGTACAGAATGGGGGCCTCTGGTTCCTTGGCCTTCTTTCCTTTCTTGGCAGCGGGAGCTGCAAGGTGACAAGAGAAAACAGTAGGGGTAATGAGACTGACGTAAGAGACAATGTTCTTGACATTGTTGCTCCCGAGTGGCGCAGCGGTCCAAGGCACTGCATCTCAGTGCAAGAGGTGTCACTACAGTCCCTGGTTCGAATCCAGGCCGTGATTGGGAGTCCCATCCCATAGGGCGGCGCACAATTGGCCCAGCGTCGTCCGGGTTTGGCCGTCATTGTAAATACGAATTTGTTCTTAACTGACTTGCCTAGTAAAATACAATTTAAAAAAAAAGACACCAAGATACAAATCGCAAAACACAGGAAACATCCATTGCCTAGATGTCTCACCTGTGCCGTTGTCTTGGTCACCATCTCCAGCCTCCTCCTCGTTTTTCTTCGCTCTTTTCGACATACTTGCACTCGTTCTTATACCACACACGCCCCGAAGACACACAACACGCACACACAAGTACACACGCGCCGCCGCTGGGAAAATAAAAACATATGATCCAGTTATTAACTTTTGTTTATAGCAGCCAATTTAGCAAATACAATAGCTAAGCTTATTAGCTACTGCCACAATTCCTACTCGTTTGTACGCCAGATATGATAACTATGTTTCCATTAATGCACCACATATCCCTTTAACAATCATGTAACTACTGCCACAATAGAGCAAAAACAGGTGAGTCTTTGAGAATAAGCTAGTTAGTTAGGACATAGCAATAACGTTATGTGCGGCCTATGCCTGAATCCATGACGAATGAAGATCGAGTCTGAATAAATGGGGAAAATGTGCACGAGCAATCAGCCAGAAAATGAATGCAGATAATGCTGCTACTACTACTTCTTTACAAATTGCAAATTAAGAATTGAACTAGAGAGAACCCAAAGTATTCTTACTTTGCTTTTTCACAACAAAGGATTCACACTCGCGCAGTCACTCCTCCACAACAAAGCAGTGGGTTTTGAGGAACATTATCATACAGACACGCATGTGCTGTTAGGCTGTCCTATATTATGCCTGATGTGATTTTCCTCTGAATCCGTGGACGCACCTACTATCGGCTCTTTGTTCATGTTATAAATATGTTTACGTCAACCATTAAATGTCTACAATTAGCTTCCACATAAAAAAATAATAATACAATTCCTTGAAAGATACAATTCGGTAAGGAAATCAACGAACGACCTCTTGTTATGGGTCCTCACTCCCTAAAGTACTGGCTGAAATCCGAAATACTCAGCAACTGAAAGGTTCGTATTCAACTTTGAAATTATGTTTTTCATTTATAACACACGTGAAATTGGCAATTCGTTTTTGCCTTAGTTTTTGTCATTTGAAATGAATAATTGATGGTAGATCTACATCGCCATCTGGTGTGCAACCTGGGTGTTAGCTAACTAAACATGCTTCTAATAGTTTGAACCAAACATGGCACTGTTTTGGTATCTGTATTCTACTGCTTATGTTCTACTTTTCGTATTATTTTGACTTTTTAGTCGTTGACATTGCACTGCGTATTCTTGTATGAACTGATGTATGTAACTGTTTCTGGTATTTGTAGCTATGTCATCGCACTCTGAGCATTATTTGCTCAGATATAAACGACCACTAGCTATGACATTTACGACATTCTTTCAAGTTTTTACTTCGTTCATAACTATATAATTACTCATCCCCCTCAACCTCTAGCTGCCATGACTGTAGTGATTGGATTTGAGGGCAGTGCCAACAAGATTGGTGTGGGCATTGTGAGGGACGGGAAAGTACTCTCAAACCCCAGACGCACCTACATCACACCCCCTGGTCAAGGCAAGTTGGTTGAATTCAAATTAGACTCAGATGACAACTGAAAGCTTGCGTCTATCCTAATGCTCATGTGTGTCGTTGCAGTAACTGACTGACTCTCCATCGCAGGGTTCCTGCCTAGTGAGACAGCCAGACATCACCGCAGCGTTGTCCTAACAGTTCTGAAGGAGGCGCTGGAGGAGGCAGGGCTGAAGCCTGCTGACATTGATTGCGTGGCGTATACGAAGGGTCAGGAACTCATATGTCACTGATTTCTATAAAGCTGAAATGGCCTTTTCTTTACCTGCTGTACCATTCAGTTTTCACCAACATGGTATTATTTACCCCAGGACCAGGGATGGGTGCCCCCTTGGTGACAGTGGCTCTGGTGGCGCGCACAGTGGCACAGCTGTGGGGGAAGCCTCTCCTGGGTGTCAATCACTGTATTGGCCACATTGAGATGGGCCGCCTCATTACTCAAGCCAATAACCCTACTGTGCTCTATGTCAGTGGGGGTAACACACAGGTCAGTCACCCATACATACTTACTAGGACAGACTTGGGATGTCCCGCACAACCTGAGAGTTCTTAGGGTTTCCCCTTAGTTAGCACGCTCGCCCCTTTTCCTGGGTTTAGTTATGCTCTAATGCAATGTTTTCTCGTGAAGGTGATTGCATACTCTGAGCGGCGCTACAGGATATTTGGTGAGACCATCGACATTGCAGTGGGCAACTGCCTGGACAGGTTTGCCAGGGTGATAAAGGTGAATTCTGCATGGCTTTTCAGGGGACTAAACTGAAAGTAGCCTGATTAAGTAATGCTCCTATAAAGGCCACATACCGAAACATGTAGTCTACTTTTATTGTCTTACAAGAGTTGCTGAATATCATTTTCAATTTGCTCCTCTGTTCGTGCATCTTGGTTTAAAAGCGAGAAAGCAACATCATTTAGCTTCCTCTTTAAGAGTATACCTTGTATAAATTGTTTTACCATTCTCATTAATCAAAATGGTTTGTGCTCAGATTTCAAATGATCCCAGCCCGGGGTACAACATTGAACAGATGGCCAAGAAGTGAGTTTTTTCTTTGAAATTGCTGTTGACCAGTAGATGTTTTCATATGTATATATTTACACCATTGATTTCCTGTTTGTTTTGCCAGGGGTACACAGTATGTGGAGCTTCCATACACAGTAAAGGGGATGGACGTGTCATTCTCTGGGATTTTATCCTATATTGAGGTAAAATGCAGCGCCACTAAGTGGGAATAAAGTTCTGTATTGCATTGTAGGGGAGAGACAGGGTTTTTGTGATAGTTAGATGGATTGTGGTACTAATACTAATGTGTCCTGTTTCTTTCAGGAAGCAGCTGGGAAGATGTTGAAATGTAATCAGTGTACAGCAGAAGACCTGTGCTTCTCCCTACAGGTCAGAACAAAAGCAATAAACTACCCTAGCTTATGGTTGTCCGCCTGTTTCCTGCATCGGCACGGCAACACCCTTCCCCTTTAGTTTGATGGCGGCTACACGGTGGCATCACTCACTGTCTGAGAGGTGGCAGAGTACACCACTGTGTAATGATCCGTTCACTACTTGTGTGTCCTGTAGGAGACCCTGTTTTCCATGCTGGTGGAGATCACAGAGAGGGCCATGGCTCACTGCGGCTCCCAGGAAGTGCTCATCGTTGGAGGCGTTGGTTGTAAGTCGACTGTACTTCATTGTACAGGGGGTTGTGGGCTTACCAATGTAATTAATTGATAACAATGATAACAATAATTAGATGTAATATCATGTAAATCTGGCTTACTACTCATTATGGACAGACACAACTCAAACACAACCCTTCAGGAATGCTGATGATGGTTTTGCTCTGTAGGTAATCTGCGTCTGCAGGAGATGATGGGGGTCATGTGCAAGGAGAGAGGTGCGAAGCTCTTTGCTACAGATGAGAGGTAAGGGTTCTGATAAGTGTACCTCAGGCATTCATTGCTTACCTTATTATTTATGAACTAATAAAAGGAAAATGGCTTATGTTGATGGTCATTTCATACTGTACTTTAACTTTGTACATCCTTCTGTTATTAAAATGTGATATTCTGTTTGGTTGTGTCACAGCTTTTGTATCGATAATGGAGCAATGATTGCACAGGCTGGCTGGGAGATGTTCCGGTCCGGTCAGACAACGGAGCTGTCAGACTCATGGATCACTCAAAGGTAATCCCACTATATGTGCAACTCAAATTATTCCTTCATTATATTCTATATGAATAATATAATTATATTCCCTTTCAGTATATTCTATTGTACAGTACAGTGATTCCCTTTCAGTATATTCTATTGTACAGTACAGTGATTCCCTTTCAGTATATTCTGTTGTACAGTACAGTGATTCCCTTTACATAAAAATGTTACAGGAAGTTATTTTCTATTATACTAAAGTGTATTGAGATGTTAACTGGATATTTTTTGACAACAGGTCTCCCTCTGTACCATATTGTGCTGTCATCCAGTAACAAGAGAAACGTTATGTTGTTGACAGGTACAGAACAGATGAAGTGGAGGTGACCTGGAGAGATTGACAGCTCACTATCCAACAGGCTGCAACTTGCACCCACTCTCCCTTTACCTGGATTGTTGTGTCATAATGGAGGGAAATAATGTACAACTATGCTATGCCTCACTTCTATTGTTGAGAAGCCCTCAACACAACAGTTTTTAGCCACACATTAGGGTTTTAGGCCTAGATTCAATCCGTACCGCAGAAGACCTGCGCGATTTAAATGTAAAGGCAATGTTCCGGCATTTTCAGAGGCTTCATTCATGGTAAACGCTGCATATGTCGGCTCAATCAAAAATTACCTTTACATTTCAGCTCTTCCGCAGTCCGGATTGAATCTAGCCCTAAATTGCATTTGGAGAAAACACCTTCGTATTTCAATTTGTTTTGGCTTTCTCTAGGGCTGGATTAAATCCGTATTGCGGAAGATCTGTGTTAAAATAATAGTTATTTCCGATTATGCAGCATTTACCGTGAATGCAGTCTCCTTGAACGCGGGAACTATTCCTTTAAATTTCAATTGATCTATAATACAGATCTTCTGCGATACGGATTTAATCCAGCCCCTAGTCTACAATATAACCACGCTTATATCTGGTGTTAACATGTCCTGATATTGTACAAATTTTTCGACAAGTGTAAACGATTAAAATAAGTTGTCTTCCTGACCACCTCCGGAGATAATCGGGACGCGTTGTAATGTAGCTAGATTTCTTACAACTGTAAACAGATTTGGATTATCAAACCATTGAAATCGTCCTTTCTAAAATCATTGACAGTTGGTGCCATTGACTCGAAGCAATATTTGGCTTATGGTAGAGCAGTGTTTCCCAAACCTGGTCCTCAGGACCCCAATGGGTGCACGTTTTTGCCCTAGCACTACACAGCTTATTAAAATAATCCAACCTTGATGATTAGTTGATTATTTGAATCAGCTGTGTAGTGCTAGGGCAAAAACCAAAACGTGCACCACTTGGGGCCCAGCGGACCGAGTTTGGGAAACACTGTGGTAGAGCTCAGAGCATTGTCCTGCTGGAAAAACCAATCCTCAGAGTTGGGGAACATTGTCAGAGCAGAAGTAAGCAAGTTTTCTTCCAGGACAACCTTGTACGTGACTTGATTCATGCGTCCTTCACAAATTCATATCTGCCCGATTCCAACCTTGCTGAAGCACCCCCAGATCATCCACCAAATTTCACAGTGGTTGCGAGACACTGACTTGTAAGCCTCTCCAGGTCTCTGTCTAACCATTAGACGACCAGGTGTTGGGCAAAGCTGAAAATTACTAATCAGAGAAGATGACCTTACTCCAGTCCTCTACGGTCCAATCCTTTTGCAAACCTCAGCCTGGCTCTTCTTTGCTTCTCATTGAAGAGCTTTGGTGTTCCCCAATGTCTGCCGCTTGATATTGTTCTTATGAACAGCTGTCTTTGAAATTTTAAGGATGGACGCAACCTGACCCTCACGGTAACCCTCTGCCAGTAAAGCCAGAATTGAACCCTTTACCTCACTCAAAACCTTCCTTTTCAACTCTTTTGGCATGGTCAATAGTTCGTTTTTGATTCCTATTACTTTTGAGGTACTACTAGCAATGTTTTTGCCATCCAGCTGGTCATATTGCAAGAGGATAGTGATGACCAAAGCAGTGGTTTTTATACTTTTCCTTGTTAAATAAGATTTGGTTCAGGTGATCACCTAATCAGTACCTCATTCAGTAGAATGAGGTGTGCCTTTGTTGGAATTTAACAGACACTGGAATGGAATGGCTGCCATACATGTAGAGATGCTGATTTAAGAAACTTGCAGTGGTCTCTTAATTTTTTCCCCAGAGCTGTATTTTAAACAAGTAGAATTTTACTGGGTGACTGACTTGGGTCATTTTCTATTAAGGTAGCTTTACTTTTTCCACCACTGCCTGTTTATTCACACATTTAAAGCTGTTCAGGCAGAATGTTAGGTAAGTTTGGAAATAAAAACATTCTCACCTGTAACTTTGCCTAATTTATCCAGCCTATCAAGTATCACAATCAATTATTTTTTGGCTTTATTAAGTCCGTATCACAGAAGTTCAGTGCTATGGCACCATAGAAAGTGAAAGGCAATGTTCTTACTGCATTCACGGTAAAACGCTGCGTATGTCAGCTAAATTAGAAATAACCTTTACATTTCAACCGTGCTATAATTTGGCGACACGTTTTGAATCGTGCCTTTAAACTTATTTTAAACTTGTCTTTATTAACAAAGTAAATAATGCAGTGGGTTTTAGGTATCGTATGTGAAAATATGATAAACAATATAGTATAACCATTACCAGTCAAGTTCATTCAATTTTATTATGCAATACTGTTCACTTATCCTCCAGTGTATTTTTTTTAAATTTAAAAATCAGGAAAACTGAGCTAGTGTGATCATATGAATTCATGAGTAACATTCACCCAACCAGGGTACAAAAAAACAAAACAGCATTAGGATCAGACAGGGGAAGGGTGCGTTCTTATTGTGACGTCTGCACCCCTGTAAACTGGAGACATGATTACACATCTGTCCCGTGTAAAATACAGTGAAATTAAGCAGGTACAACACATTTTCAAATTTGAGGGGAAAAAAAAAAAAAAAGTCTGGTAGGGTAGGCGTACAAGAATTGGTCACAACAGATTAGAAAGTGCTTGATGGATCACTCACAACAGAGGACATAACAGAAAAATGTCTGATAAAACTGCAGTTCCTCACAATAAAATGACAGCTCTTAAGATTGTTAAAAAAAGAAAGACCAGCTCAATACGACATTAAAACTAATCGTTTTGAGCTGATAGGAACTCCAGGTCCAATTCATTAAGGCAGGCCTTTGAAGGCGTTAGAAAAGTCCCTAGCTGTGGATCTCATCAAGGAGTTAGTCCAAAGTGTCTCAGTGTGGCTTTGTGTAAAGACATCGACCTGAGTGCGTGTGTGTGTGGGGGGGTGTTGTGGCAGACAGGTCAATGCGTAGCTAGGCTGGCTGGTCCAGGGAGTTCTTATACCAAACTACCTTATCTGGATCTGAAACAGAAAATAAGACAGCATTTAGTGACAGGCAGCACTGTCAAACCTCAAATACAATCTAGCCCTTGGGGGTTGCAGCAAGGACTTCTGAAAAGGGAAACACACTATATAAAAACAAATCTGTAGTTGTATCCTTCCTTTAGAACCAGCAGGGTGCATGATACAAATAATTTTACTTCTGTTTTTGCAGACAAGATGCAGTAAGTTCTAATTATCTTACTAGGATCTCTCCCAAATCCAAAACAATTTGCCTACTGGTCATGCTGAATAACAAACACTTGCATGCAAATAGCCTAGTGAAAATGGTGTTCATTGATTTCAGTAGCGCTTTCAACACAATCTACTTATTGACAAGCTGGTGAACTTCAGTGGATTATCAGTTTCCTTGTGAACTGTAGTCAAGTGAAGTTTAACCCCGCCAGCTCTTCCATCTAGAAAAGGTTAACAAGGGTGAGCTGTAAGGTTGCGCACAATCACAGATGCTGTGTTCACTAGACCGGAACAAAGGCCAAGCCCATGGATTCTTTAAATATAAGGACGACACTCAGCTGGTGGCAAAAAGTATCAAACCATTAAAGGGACATTTAAATTAAAGTTTGTCCTATTTTTTTCAGTTATGTCAAGATGAAAGCATGTCCCACAACAGTGGTTATGTATCCATATATATGCCTCAATTCCAAATGAATGGAAAAGATAAGCACTGCTTAATTTCCTGGTTTTATTGGGTGACCATATTTTCTTTTCATTTGGGGTAGAGGCATATAGCTAAACTGAGTTTACACTACTGATGTTGTGAGATGTGGTTTCATCTTGACATTATTTATTTTTATTTAACTAGGCAAGTCAGTTATGAACAAATTCTTATTTACAATGACAGCCATCCTTTAGAGGTCCTTTAAATGATGAGCCCTGCTTCAGAGACATTCTAATGTCCAGCTGAATGGAGAATCCAGTCCAAATTCTAATAATGGACCTTCCTGAAGAACATCTCACCTTCTTTCTGTTTGTTGCAGGTTACATTCCATTCTAAAAAAGAACCAGTAGAACAAGGTATAGTTAGGATTCATACGATGATGCGTATTGCTTATAACATCGACCCAATTTTATGACAGATACAACAGAAAAAGTACTTATAATACATTAATGTATTATTGAGGTCTCAACCACATCAGCACCTACCTATTGTGTGATAGCGCATGGCCTCCTTTAGATGGCGACAGGTGAGAAGCAGCTTCCCATTGATCTTTGCTTCCTCTTCTCTGTACTGGTCAATGGAGATTGAGGTAGTGACAGTAACTGGGATTTCACCACTGGCCTGGACTGTGTGATGCCTCTCTTGTGTTGGGTTGTCGGTTTCACCTCCAAATGTGGGCTGAGGTGGTGCTACGGGGGCAGGGCAGGGAACTGACCCCTCTGTGGCTTGGAGGACCTCACTGATGAAACTAAGTCCCCACTGGTTCTGCAGCAGGACACCGATGGCTGGGCGGCCCTCCTCCAGCACTCCACCCACAGCCCCCGACTTCACCTTCGAAGCATAGCTGATGGTGGGCTGCAGCTTGGCAGGGCTGTCATGCACTGGAAAAGCAGGTGGGTGCTTGAGTAGAGACAGGCTGTCCTCCACCCACCTCTCCTTCTGGCTCTGCTTCGGGGGCCTATCTGCTACCCGCCCTGCTCCCCTGGACCCCTCTCTGCGAGGGCCACGGCCTTTGTGCTGGCCTCTACGATCTCTGTCTCTACGGTAAGCGAAGGCATGTACATGGGCGGGTCCCTCGAGGGCTTGGGGAGAAGCCTGGCAGGGCTGCTGGTCAACCCCAGTTGGGCAGCCTCCACCTCCTCCACCGCAGTTGCCAGACCCAGGTGATAGGCGGCGGTTGCCAATGTGCGCCTCTGGGTTGGTGGAGGACACAAGGCCAGCAGGATCACACAGGGTGTCGGACTCGCACACAGTGTTGGCCTCCCATGTACCTAGATAGAAAAGGCAAAGGAACATTGTTAGAATCCCCTTGTAATTTTGAGAAAAAAATGGAACCCCTTTAAACTACGCACTCATGTTATGGTTTATTTGTGAAATTATGAACAAAATTACCTAACTGTTAAAGTACCCATCTTAACGTGTGTTCAATTTTGTTGGGGTTTGGGATTAACTAGGTAGCCACATCGCTACGCAGAGCTAGAATGCACGCCACGGTTAGCCTAGCTAGTTACCGATTAAGATGAATCCAGGAAAAAAAATCAAAAGGGCAAATTTGATAATGACACTTAAATGACTTGTAGTTAACTAGTTAGTTAGTTAACCATTTCATGGAAGTTGTATTTCGTATGAGCAAATAGCTATGCAAATATAACCTCATCGAACTGCCTTGCCAACCAACCACTTGCTAACTAGCTAGCTAGCCTGCTAAGAAACAGACAAACAACGTGTTTGTAACGTTAACAGTAGCTAGTTCGCTAATGCTAGCTAACCTGAAACGTAAATTTATCAATAGGAAAATTGTACAATTGAGTAGACAGTACTACAATAAGACCATACAATCTAACGTCAGTCTTCAAGTATGCGTTTGATCAATAAACAATTTCCTGGTTAGCTAACGTTACGTTAGATAAAAGTTTCATAACACCCCGACTACAACGCACCGTACCGGGAGTGTTCATTTCGGAACGTTTTGCTAACGTTGGCAAAGTAGAAAGTTACAAAGTAATGTGCTAATAGCTACTGGTACCCAAAACTCACCTGTTTTGATATGCATATCTTTTGGTTTAAATGTACTTCTGGAATTAAACCGTTAGAGAAGTTTGTTTACAGCTGGTGTCTTGATTGTGGCCACACGGAAACTGTCGGAGGTGGAAATGACCGTCACTGTTTAACTTTGCCGGATATTGAAGCGCGAATAGAGTAGGGAAATTAATCACATCGTTTTCCCGCCCACACACCATTAGCAGAAAGGGATATAATAACAAACTTTGTCTTAGTGATGAATAAAATTAATGCATTTCATGTTGTCTGAATCATGGCTGCATCTCTTAACTCCCCCTGCAATGATGTGCCTGGACCAATAACTTCTATAAACCAATTTCTGACATCAGAAATAATATTTAATTAACACCCATCAATGTATTTCTTCCCTTTCGCTGAGTAATGGCTCTTCTCCCCCTTCTGAGGCCTCTCACCTTTCTGCCTGCCCATCCTACTCTCAACATGTTTCTCAGGCCCCTCTTTCTCCCTGCTCCTCCAGTCACAGCTGCTCTCTGATGTATGGGGGTCATTCATGTTGCTGTGCTTTTGCCTTTGCTTCTTAGAAAAAAGCTGCAACTGGTTTCCCCTCTGTCTAGCTCTTCTACTCCAACCAACTCCACCCGTCTCTCCCTCCCTGCCATTTCTCCCCTGGTCTCGCCATGTCTGACCCTCTCCGTCCTTCTCGTCTTTGTCCTTGTGGACTCTTTTCTCCTTTCTCCAGAAGCCTGCAACCTCACCCAACTCACCCGGACTTCTGTGTTCCTGTGCCTGGCACTCAGGGAAGTTGACTTGTCTTCTACCCTGAAGCACTTCACCTTTTGAATTGATCTCCTCTTGAAGTCCTTCCGTTCTCTTGTACGGAAGGTTACGTTGTTGCTTTCCTTTGCCCGTCAATGGAGTTTGGGAGTCTGTCATAGGCCTAGCAAGGGCTTGGCTCTCCAGAACTATGATGGACGTTTCATCACAGGAGGTACTGATGTTTGTAACCTCTACCTCCACTTCCTGTCTTTTAGCAATCTCTCTCAATTTCACATCTCCATAACTGTTTCGTGTCTCCTCACTGTCTTTCTGATGCTCTATATTTCTTCCTGTAGGCCCTTCCTCTCCATCTCTGATCTCTGAAAGTATTTTTTTAAAATTCAGTTTACTCATAATTCACTAACAGGACAAGCATTTATATCACCATCACTATCAGTTATGACACACCATTAACATGAATGTTATGCTCTCACCCTGGACATTTAAGCTAACTTGAAATGTCTTAGCGTTCTCCTCTCTAGCCTCTTCTTCTCTTTCCCCTGATGCTTTGCACATCACTTCCTCATCAGTAAGTACAATTGTTCTGTTAGTATTATCTTTCATCTGTTTTCTATCATCTTTTTCTGTCTCATTTGTCTCTACACAACAGTTGTTAGACATCTTTTCCTCAGAGATCTTGCTCACTGTCTCATCCTCTTTCTCTCCATCTATTTTTTCTATGTCCATTCTAGCTAATTGATCTGAGATCAAATCTGTTTCCTTACTACATCTTTGTCTCTCTCGTTCCTCCCTTCGTTTGTCCTTACTTCTCTGTCCTGTCCGTACTTTGGTTTTCTCCTCTTTATTCCTGTCATCTGTCACCGCAATTTCCCCCAGACCTAATTTGTCCCTCTCGTTACATTCCCCTCCGCCACTCTCTTTTCCCTTTGACCCCTTGCCCTTAGAGGCTTTTTTACTTTGCCCTGTAATGTCCATCACTATCTCTCTGTCACCCCTATCCTCAGGCCCTCCACCTCCCTCAGTCAGTGTCAACCCCTCAGCAGCCGCTTTCTGGCGTTGCAGGCATTTGATCTTGTAGGCAATGCGGCTCCTTTGCAGGATCATCTCCCTAGCCTCTATGGTTCTGGCATCGGTGCGGCTGAAGCTGGTTCTGGTTAAGACTAGTTCTCTGAGCAGTGGCCGTGATGGAGGCCTTTGATGGAGTCCTATAACGGAACTTTCCATTCCGAGCCGGGAGGACATCCATTTCGTCACATCACAGTTCCTCTCCTGATCCCTCCTCCTTTCCCTCTTTCTCTCTGCCCTCCACTCTTTGGCACTGTTAAAGTTCCTCATGTCTTTCTTTTTCATCTCACCGTTCAGTCTCTGGTTTTCCCTCATGAATGTATCGTCCCCCTCTCTCAATGACCTCCAAAAAGTCCTGTCCTTCTTAAGTTCATTGAGAGCCCTTGAGAGAGAATAGAGGACCAGCTGATTCCCCACTCTCTCCTCATCTAGCTGGTTGAATCCATCGTCCATAACTAGGTCTCTCATGTACAGCGTGGGAACTATTTCTTCAGTGTCTGCCTCTACTGCTCTGGCTATCCTCCACTGTCCACTATGCTCTAAAGAGTGAGAGGGAAAAATTAAATCCAATCAATACATACCTGTAATCTAACCTTACACCATGAATAACAATAATTAAAATGTTGGAGTCAATTGAATCTACCTTGTAGTAACATGGAAACATAGGCTACCACTTTCCTGTGATCAAAATATGTATAGAAATATAATAAACTACATAATAATCCCCATACTCACCAATCAGAGAGTGCCTGTCACACTGTGAGGAGCACCTCTCCCATTCCTTTTCTTCATACTGCTTCTCTCCCTGCATCCTTTTGTTTGCACTCTCTCCTCTATTCGAAATGTAGCGTGGCACAGAAACCCATGCAGACGTTCGGTGCTGGCTGTATTTGTATTTGTATTCCATCATGTTGCGGTCTTGATTATATCGAAGGCAGTCATCAGTCTCATAAGAGGGTGACCAAGTGTGTCCACTGAGTTGGACTTTGGGCCTTACGACTGACTCGCACAGATGATGGCTATGACTGGTGCGAGCCAAAGGGTCAACCATGTCATCCTCACTGTCTGACTCCAAAGACTGGTCATCATGACAGGTGATAACACTGCCTAAGTGCATTCTAGATAGACGCATCTCAATCTCACATGATCCTATACAGTCTGTAGTGAACAGTGGTCTGTCCTCAGGGGTTGAGATAATGTTATCTTCCAGGGTTTCATTGATGAGAGGTTGAATGGACTCTGACACCGACATGGGGTTAATTAGATTTTCAGTGTTCTGAGACACTACAGACTGGTCAATAGGGTTAACTTTGCCCTGGTCCAACTTATTGGAAATCAACAGAGCCTTATTGAAAGAGTCAACAGTGACTATTGATCCGATGGCAGAGGCAACAGGGGACAAAGACTGGTCAGACGTGCTCACAGAATCTCTGATGAAGTCTACTGCAGGTCGGTCATCATGGTCTTTAATGTTGAGGGAGATTTCCTTGTCAGAGTTCAAAGAGTCCTCAGACGGTACAGCATAGTGCTTCTCTGTGGTCACACAGTCTGCACAGGACCTCGTTAGCAGCTGGTCAGTGCCTTGTAAGTCATCCTCTGCCCTCTGCTGCCCTCTGGAGTCCACAGCTGAGTCCACCACTGGCAGGTCGTCAGTGATAAGAGACACTTCACGGGATTCAGACACAGTCAGGTCAGGATCATTGCCAGGACTCACCAAGGTCTCTGTCAGTACCAGGGCTGTGTGCCACCCAGGGTCCAGCCATTCTACCAATGCCAGGTCATAGTCACAGTCTGAAGTCAGAGAACCCACCACAGCATGGTCAGCATCATCTCCATTACCTTCAGTGCCCAGAAGCACTTCACTGGACAGGGCATCGGGTTGGTTAGCATAGACCACTGTGGCCTCAGTAACCACTGAGTGGATTTCAGTGTTCAGAGATGCCTTGATGGCATCAGCTTGGTAAGCATGAGGTTCAACAATCAGGGAGTTCTCACAGGATCCTGATTCCAAGTTGTCATCATCGTCTTTGGGCAACTGAATGGACTCCAAGGTTGATTGGGCTTTAGGTGTCTTAGACATCTCAATGCACTTCAGCTCTATTATTCTTAGGCTTGAAAACTCACCATGGCTTTCATCTGTCAGAACAGTGTGCACTGCTTCCCGAATGGCTTTCTCTGCCAGCTGTAAGGAAAAATGTATGGTTCAGTACTAACAGTGTTTTCTACACATTAACATCACCTGAATAGTTGTCAAACAATTACATCACGCCATTTAAAAATAACATGCTGCATTGTCAGCAACTAACGTTAGCTAGCTAAATTAGCAACGCAATTGTAGAGGAAAAATGTTTTTCATAAATAAATATGGCAAACAACTAATAACTCAAGATAATTTACCTCCTTTGATATTTTGTCAATATCCATCACAGCGTCCTTAAAAAAAAAAAACGAGTTAAAAGATATCAAGCAAACATCGGAAGCTAGCAAGCTACTATTTTTGCTGTTTCTTTTAGCAAGCAACAAGTTGATGATTGTTTGCGTTCAAGTATTCGATGCGTTAGTAGAATACTTTAGCTCGCTAGCTACGTCAGATGCCAAAAGTCCAAATCAAAACATCTTAACTACAGCGCGTTCACGTTTTCAGCACTAGGCGCTGTCCACTGGCTCACATGGACCAGGCCAAAGCAGGCTCCATGTGCAACAGTGTTTCAACTGCGACCTAGATGGTTTTTTTTCTTCCTGTGTGTGTGTGTGTATACATTGTAGTCTATTTCCTTTGCATAAATGGTTTTAATGTGTGGGGAAAACATTATATACAGGGAAATATTACACAGTGTCAGCTGAACGAGACCTTTCAAGTGTTAGCATCTTGGGCTGTGTTTTATGAGTAGGGACTCAAATCACTTCAAACGGCATTATTGGTCGTATGGCTGGTGAGCCCTGAGTTTGTTTCCAATGCATCCCTACTCCCCAACATGGGTCCAAAGGGAAGGAGTATGCATATGGAATATGGAATATCAGAAACCCATATTGAGAAACGCCTTTTCTTTGTTTGAACTTTCATATTTTAGAAATGTTTTTATTTTATTAGGCTATATGAGCTTTCATTCAGCGTCGATTGCTATAATCTTTGCTATTATACTAGAGGAGCATACCATCTGGTGACCTGAATGTATTATTGGATGGAGTCTGGGAACAGTTTGATTAAACATGATTTTGTTGTTGCACTGCCATTTCACATTCAGTACTTGGTTCTGTACCTGACATTCATCTTTTAACACAAAGTTCTGTGACGCATCCCTTCATAAGGCTTTCATTAAAAAAACAGTAGTACATTTGACTTTATTTCATGTCTTTGTTGCCATAGAAATATACTATTGATTCACATTTTAACAATATATTTGTTTAATTTGTGCTTTTATGAATTGTAAGTGTTTGTTTTCTGCATCCAGTCTACTTGGTGTAGCTTGGCAGAAGTCCATGCCTGGCTAAATCAGCGACTGACCGTAGAATGGTTTCAATCACTAGAGATGTGATCTCCTCCCCTGGGTCCTGCTGCCTTTCGGAGAGTCTCTGTACTCCTTCTGTTGATTGTCTTGGCTTCCTGACTTGTGAGGACCCTTTCCCAGAGTCAGTGGATTTGGGACTGGCTGAGCTCACCTTTGAGACAGGTGTGGGAACAGTGGATGTTGGCAATGCATTTTGGTGGTGTGCTGGGTGACTGGGCCCAGAAGAGAGAATGCTCAGTGGTCTCTGAAAGAGAGGAACTCCCCCGACAGTGAACTGATTGAAATCGGTGCTTGTGGCATTTGCTGCACATCCTGCTACTTCACGTATGATCTTTTCCATTTCTAAGAATGAACTGTGTGTGATGTCAATCCTGCAACGCTCCTTAAATCTATCCCACGTGGTAATAATTACAGTCCCAGTCAGTCTGATAATTATCAGTTCACAGTCATCCTCAGTGCAGTCCTGCCATCTTTTTCCCGTTTTCTGATTGTCCCCATTTGGAGCTACAGGCAAGAGATGTACTGGGATCACCACATCAGACAACGCCCCCGCCCCAAACAAATATTTGTTCAGGACCCCGAGACCATTCTGCACACTTTTTGGAGAAGGCCCTCTGCCGTCTTACCCAAGTTATGTAGTCCTACACCGGAAACATCTTCCTGAGAGAAAGCAGTGGTTGACTGGGCAATGCATTCCTACAAGTAAATGCAAGATGTATGTTTAAGATGATGCAGGTTTAGTAATACAAAGTCAAGGCAAATGTTTATACAGTGAAACCACATACATAGAGCAAAGGTATAGTTCATTGATGGCTCACCACAATTATTCCTGCGTAACGGTGTATCAAGTCAGGTATCATCTCATTGTTCCTGCAGATATTTTACCATATATGTATTAGTCAGCTATGTGTCAGGGGTTTCATTAGCTGAACAAAGACGTTTCTGATGAACAGGCGTTGTAGAAAACAGGCTGTGTGCCTTTATTTGCTGAAATCCATACTTTTTCAATAAACCTTAATCAAATACAACAACTGACTGTTGGCTCATTGCAATTGCTGTTGCTCTAAAATGGCAACTAAGTGCAAATGCTCATATGCCAATTTAATCTCAAGGAAACAGTAAGTGGTTGTATTTGATTAACGTTTATTGAAAAAGTATGGATTTCAGCAAACAAAGAAAGGCATGCAACTACTGAGGACAAACATAGGTACAAGGTAAGCGGTTCATAATTCTTTTTTACAAGTAGGCCTATTGACTTTGGGCGAATCAGTGTAGTCGGAGCTGAATTCCACAAAGCCTGACTGGTCTGATCCAATCTATTGGGAGTTCATCAGAAACTTCCTTCACCGTGGAGTTCAGTTTAGTCAGCTAGGGTTTCATGTGACATGAATGACAATTTTAGATAATTCATTCGATTATTTTGTGGGAATACATTTCATATAGGCCTAAACATAGAATTACATATTATAATTAAATAGGATCTATGTGGGCCTCAATTTTTCTAATGTAATTTCACCTGGCGTTCTGGATGGTTACGGGGGTTGACCTTTTCTTCTAGTTCCATGTTAAAATGAACAAATACACACACACCCAAGTTAACACCGTTTGAAACACGACTTCTACAGTAACTAATCCGTTAAGAAATTCTAGTTTTGTTATATTTATTATATTCCTAGGTTGCATGTTTCGTCACAATATTGTTTTGAACGTTTGGTTTAGGACTGATGCACAGCTGAGCATTTTACTCAATGTGGTCTTGGTGTTGATGAAGATCTCGAATGAAGTGCATTACAGTGGCTTGGAAACACAATGACATTTCAAAAGAAGGAAAATAATTAGTAGGACAAGCTTTTGTCATTATTGTAATGCCGCCACTTGACTTTAGATGCAGTATAACTTTAGCTAGCTACGATTGAGCGGCGAGCACCGACATTTTAGTTAGCTTAACGTTAGCATTGCTAGCTTTTTCTGACGACCTTTGCTAGCTCATGGCAACATTGCCATCTCTCGAAAGTAAACTCATAACGATGCCAATGTTTTGTCAGCAAAGCTCTTGTTAGTTGACTCCAGGGGTGCGTTCAATTAGCTGTAACGTTTGCTACGTTGCGTGACGGTTTGTAGTGAACGACACGTTTTAACTCCGCCCTTGATAATAAATTGTATATTTTTATAAGAACAGTTCGTTTGTAATAAAATACTTAATCATGAACCAGAGGATTTTCTCCAATTAAAAGACTGATGACCTAAGGATTCTAAATAAAATGTTTAAATTATAAATGTTCATCCTTGACATGGTTTATGTATTTACCAGAATCAGCCTAATAGTATTTGAGTAGTTGTGTTTAATTTTGTCAACTCAACTTCAGGTTATAATTACCTAACCAAACCTTACCATTGTGTCCAATTATCATTTAAATCATTGGTTGCTTATTTCAAATTTCTCACGACTGTTGCTTTACCCCTTTCTGAGGTTATCTTTCCATTTATAATAATTTCACATCAACCTTGCTTGGTGCAGAACTTCATAGCGAAACAGGAAAGCAATCTGATCAGGGAGGGAGCACCATATTGTTTTTCAGTTGACTAGTTTATGGGCAGTGGGCTGATTTAAAAGGTATACTGTTGGAAAATGTGTGTACAAGTGTTAAAATTAAAATATTTAATGTGAATTGAAGGCATGATTTAATTTTTCAATAGAGGCATGTTGTAAGGCAGAGTTTCTTAGTAAAATGCATATATGATGTATCCTTATACAATTACGTAATGCAGTCCATAAACATGATTTGGAAAATAAATAAAATAAATTAATTAATATACATGACAATATTTCCGAAGGCTCTCGCCATGATTACACACCTTTCCCTATGTGAGTGCGCAGGTGCCTTTTGAGACGCGTTGAGGTGGAGAAGCACTTTTTACACAACAGACAGGAGTATGGGCGCTCTCCTGTGTGTGTCCGCAGATGCATGGTCAGGTCTGATGAACACCTAAACCTCCGTTCACAGACCGAGCACGGCTACGGCCGCTCCCGTGTGTATTCGCCTGTGGAGGAGCAGCTCCCCAGAGGTAAGGAAGGTCTTGCCACACTGAGCGCACTGATGCGGTCTCTCCCCTGTGTGCATCAGGTTGTGTCTTATGAGTGAAGTAGACTTGGCAAACTCCTTCCCACAGTGTGCGCACGAGAACGAGACGCTCCCCTGTGTGGGTGTTCATGTGTTCAGTCTGTGCACGCTTGGTTTTGAAGCTCTTGGGACACTGAAAGCAAGAGAATGGTCTGAAGTCACTGTGGCTGCGTTGGTGTCTTACCAGCTCCCCGTGTGTTAGGAAGGTCTTCTGACAGACGGTGCAGAGGTATGGCCTCTCCCCTGTATGAGTCCTCTGGTGTCTTGTCAGGTCCGCGAGCTGAGTGAAGCTTTTCTCGCAGTAGGAGCACTGGAAAGGCCTCTGCCCAGTGTGAATCAGTTGGTGTCTGTTCAGTATCTGTAACTGGGTGAAACTCTTACCACACTCCGAGCACTGGTACGGCCGCTCCTTGGTGTGGATTTGCCGGGGCTTTTTCAGCAGCCTCACGTGACTGAAGCCCTTGCCGCACTCTGTGCAGGGGAAGGGTCTCTCTCCGGTGTGCTTCATCTGATGTCTCCTCAGGTCAGATGGGCGGCCGTAAATCTTCTCGCACTGGGAACACTTGTACTGGCGATTCACCACGTGGGTTTGCCTATGCTTCAGCCGCTCTAGTATGGTGTCAAAGCTAGCCCCACATTTCTGACACTTGTACTCACCACTCCCTTTGTCGTTTGGCTCCTCCTGCTGCTCTGTGGAATGTAGCGGGGGATCAGCACTCTGGCCACAAGCCGTTCTTGTGAAGTGCAGGGACAGTAGGACTAGTTGGGTGAACCCCTTGCCACATTGAGGGCAGACATATGGGCGTTCCCCGGTGTGAATCTGCTGATGCCTCGTCAGATCCCAGGAGTTTTTGAAACCTTTGTTGCACTCCTTGCAGGTGTACGGACACTCCCCTGTGTGAGTGTGCTGGTGTCTGGTCACGTCTGACGAGCGTGTGAAAGTCTTTCCACACTCGTGGCACGTGTGAGCACCGTGAATAGGGAAAGGCTTGGGGAATTCAGGCCGGGGGAACTTTTTCCTGGGAGACGCTGGTTTCTCTTCAGTTTTCTGGAGCCTGCTGTACTCCTCAGGGTGATTTTGCTCAATGTGCTGGAGGAGGTAGGATTCCTGCATGTGAAAGAATAGGCACTGGGAACAGGCAAAGACCTGGGAAGACATCTCAACGGTGTGACCTGAAGGAACACAATGGGAAGAGGAGAAAGGAGACTAATCGTGAGACAGGGGCAGCACAAGCATTAGGTGGTTGTTTTATTCTATATAGTAACAGAGAAACGCAGAACGCAGAACTGAGCCATGACACAGTCTATAGGAGCAGAGATACAAACAAGTGAGTGACAATATGCTGGAAAGTTTAAATGTTTTTTTCCCCTATATTTAAATATTTTATAAAAACACCCCCCACATTGTGCTATATTTTGATTAAGTTACAAAATGCTTGGCCCATTTCAAGAAAACCAGAGAAGCCACTGGCTAGCACTTCGGCTAACAGTGTGGCCCCAGAGTGGTTATAAGGCAGTAAGTGCAGTAAGTGAAAGTACAGCTTGGATATCTTCTCCTAATAAAATACAGAAGATATATTACCCTCCTATAACTTAACCTGTGTAATGTTACCATCCTGGAGAGCACTGCACTATTTTCCCAATACAAAAACAGAAGGTGACTTGAACGCAGCTGAAGGTGACCTAGTGAGGTGTTACTTTGTGGTACCTGTCCAAGGTCTGGTACTGGCAGTATCTACTCCAGTTTAGAGAGGAACTCCCACACAAGTAGTTGCATATCTGTGTCATAGTTGGCACCGTACTCCGTCGGAAACACCTCCTGCAAGATAGATGGGGAAATAACTGGTGAAGTTGCCCCTAGATGCTAATCTTTTGTCAGTTCTGCATTTACCCCACTGATGGTCAAGGTCAGATTGGGGGCTGGGAAGCTGATCCTAGATCTGTGCCTAGGGGAAACTTCCCTCCGGAACAATATAATTCCAAGGACTGTAGATCAAATCAAATCAAATGTTATGTCACATGCGCCGAATACAACAGGTGTAGACCTTACCGTGAAATGCTTATTTACAAGTCCTTAACCAACAATGCAGTTCAAGAAAATAGAGTTAAGAAAAGATTGACTAAATAAACAATAAAATAATGAGGCTATACAGTATACGGGAAGTACCGGTACCGAGTCAATCTGCGGGGGTACAGGTTAGTCGAGGTAATTTGTACATATAGGTAGGGGTAAAGTGACTATGCATAGATAATAAACAGCGAGTAGCAGCAGTGTAAAAACAGGGGGGACTTGGCGCTCAGGTACCGCTTGCCGTGCGGTAGCAGAGAGACCAGTTTATGACTTTTGTTTTTACCTTATTCTGACACCGCCTAGTATATAGGTCCTGGATGGCAGGAAGCTTGGCCCCAGTGATGTACTGGGCCGTACGCAGTACCCTCTAGTGCCTTACGGTCAGATGCCGAGCAGTAGCCATACCAGGCGGTGATGCAACCTTTTTTTTGAGGATCTGGAGACCCATGACAAATCTTTTAGACTCCTGAGGGTGAAAAGGTGTTGTCGTGCCCCCTTCACAACTGTCTTGGTGTGTTTGGACCATGGTAGTTTGTTGGTGATGTGGACACCAAGGAATTTGAAACTCAACCCGCTCCACTACAGCCCTGTTGATGTGAATGAGGGGGTGTTCGGCCTTCCTTTTCCCGTAGTCCACAATCTGCTCTTTTGGTAACTAAACAGAACCAGGAAGCTAGAGAGAGAAGATAGACATTAACATATGATGGAGGCAGACTGACCTGGAAGAAGTGTTCTCTCTCCGCTGGGTCTTTCAGCAGAGTCTGGATGAGCTCCAGGAAGATGGCCTCCTCTGCATCCACCTCAGCATCTCCACTCTGTGAAATAGAACTCACACTCAGTGATAAGGGAACAGTAAACTACCGTCACCCAGCCCTGAAAATAAGAGGGCACAACACTGCAGTCCTTGATGGCCTTGACATATAGGAGCAAGCACTGGAAATTAGCACAAGCTAATTGGTGCAAAGGATCTGACGGTTGTTTATTCAACATAAAACTAAATGCATGCTCTTAAAACTAAATGCATGCTTTTCAATTGAACGCTGCCCGCACCTGCCCACCGGAATATCATCACTACTCTCGACGGGTCTGACTTAGAATACGTGGACACCTACAAATACCTAGGCGTCTGGTTAGACTGTAAACTCTCCTTCCAGACTCACATTAACCATCTCCAATCCAAAATTAAATCTAGAATCAGCTTCCTATTTCGCAACAAAGCCACCTTCACTCATGCTGCCAAACATGCCCTTGTAAAACTGACCATCCTACCGATCAAAATAGCCTCCAACACTCTACTCAGCAAATTGGATGTAGTCTATCACAGTGCCATCTGTTTTGTTACCAAAGCCCCATATACTACCCACCACTGTGACCTGTATGCTCTCGTTGGCTGGCCCTCACTACATATTCGTTGCCAAACCCACTGGCTCCAGGTCATCTATAAGTCTTAACTAGGTAAATCCCCGCCTTATCTCAGCTCGCTGGTCACCATAGCAACACCCACCCGTAGCATGCGCTCCAGCAGGTATATTTCATGACTGCTACAAATTGCAAAAATCCTAGACGCTAGAGGTTCCTATCTCTCTCACTAACTTTAAGCATCAGCTGTCAGAGCTGCTTATCGATCACTGCACCTGTATATAGCCCTTCTGCCATATTTATTATTTTTGCTCATTTGCACTCCAGTATCTCTATTTGCACATCATCATTTGCACATCTATCACTCCAGTGTTAATGCTCATTTGTAATTTATTTCGCCACTATGGCCTATTTATTGTCCTACCTTCCTAACCTCATCAACATTTGCACATTCCATCATTCCAGTGTTAATGCTAATCTGTAATTTATTTTGCCACTATGGCCTATTTATTGTCTTCCTAACCTTACTGCATTTTGCACTACATTTGTACTCTGTTCTCAACTGACCTACCTGGTTAAATAAAGGTGAAATAAAAAATAAATAAAAAAACCTTACTGCATGTTGCACTACATTTGCACACTCTGTATATAGATTCTTATTGTGTTATTGACTGCACGTTTGTTTATTCTCATGTGTAACTCTGTGTTGTTGTTTTTGTCGCACTGCTTTGCTTTGTCTTGGCCAGGTCGCAGTTGTAAATGAGAACTTGTTATCAACTGGCCTACCTGGTTAAATGTATAAAATAATAATATGTCAATGTTTTAATTGTATCTTATCCTACGTAAATAAATTATTTAAATAAATGCATTTCAAATTATAGGAATGGCAAAGGCGGTTCCATGAAGACCAGGGGCCGTATGCATCAAGCATCTCAAAGTAAGAGTGCTGATTTGTGATCAGTTTAGCCTTTTATATCAAAATGAATAAGATTACAAGGGCAGAGGGGACCAGATCCTAAATCAACACTCCTATTCCGAATAGTTTACCCCTGTGTGTCCAGGGGGGCGAATTCTTTCCAGGTGAGGTTGGATGATCTGGATATCGGCTGTATGATCAGCGGAACACAACTCTAGTATCACCTGAAAGGAATAACAGTCGTAATATAGATTTCCATCATTATGGAGAATTTAGTTGTGACTTATATAATAACTTAAACGACTAACTAGTTTAGTCTTTATTAAACCAAGAAGGGGGTATATTAATTTAGCATATCCACTATCTGGCAGGCTAGTGTTCTTCCTCTTCTTTATCGTTATCTTCCGGGAAAGTTTTCTTCCTCTCTGGTACATCACTGGGAAAATACGCTTATACTGCCCCCTACCGACCATTCGACATTGGCACGACTCTGGTGTCTTTGTTTACTGTGCTACCACAAAAAACTGATACAAAAACAAATTATATTTGTATAAAACATATTGTCCAAATGATTAAATATGATTACCCTATGCACATCTCAGAATGTGACAAATAAACATGTTTATTTATAGATTTACAGAAGTTAATAGTGTACATCACTTTAATTCCAAACAACCTGGATTTACACATCTCCGGTTTATGCCGATGCAGTTTCAGTAGGATCTTCAGTAGGCCGAGAATACTCTTTATCCCTTTTCCCTTATTGCTGTAATCTTGTTCCAATCATCATGTTTAGGTGGCTCAATCAAGTCGCCTTCTTTTATTTGTCTCATATCCAACCAGACAGAGTTAAACAATTAGGCATCCATCCATCTGTGAGTAACTCTGGTCTGTAATCACTCATTCACTCAGGACTTATTCATTCAGCACTCATTCATTCAGGACTGTATATACATATTCATGTACAGTTGTTATATCATTTCACGTGCAATATTTCAAGTAATTCTTGGTCTGAACTTACGTAGTCATTCACTCAGGACTGCATATTATTATCCTGTCAGTTGTATCTTTTTTCATTGCTTTTAGTATGTCGAATGTGCAATACACACCACAAACAGCCAAAAGTCAAACCAGTATGAGTGTTTTGGTAAAGATACGAAAGCTCCTTTCGCATCCAAAATCTCATCAGAGCCACAATAACCTTCAACCAGGCATTTCTGCTTCCCACAACCAAAGTCATATTGAAAACCTTACCAATAAAAGATATGAAGTCAACTTTAATCACATTCATGAGCACAAACCATGCATGGCCTCGACAGTAGGTCCACTTACTACAGGTACATCCATGTAAGCTCCATCATGACTGACCCTATAGCTCTGAGCCTCTTTAGTCTCTCTCTGTACTGGCATCCACCAAATGCTGCACTGTGTTCTCCCCCACAGTTACAGTACTTAACCTTCAACGTAACGTAACAATGGGTTAGAGGACCGTCACCAGGTAGACTATATTCAGCCGGCTGAGTATGGCTAGATACAGGTGCTGGTTCTGGCAGGAACAAAGTTAAATCCCAAACAAATGTACAGTGGCTTGCGAAAGTATTCACCCCCCTTGGCATTTGTCCTATTTTGTTGCCTTACAACCTGGAAATTAAAAAAGATTTTTGGGGGGTTTGTATCATTTGATTTACACAACATGCCTACCACTTTGAAGATGCAAAATATTTTTTATTGTGAAACAAACAAGAAATAAGACAAATCTCTAAGACTGAAACGTTTCCCTCAAGAATTTCTCTGTATTTAGTGCCGTCCATCATTCCTTCAATTCTGACCAGTTTCCCAGTCCCTGCCGATGAAAAACATCCCCACAGCATGATGCTGCCACCACCATGTTTCACTGTGGGGATGGTGTTCTCGGGGTGATGTGAGGGGTTGGGTTTGCGCCAGACATAGAGCAAACCTTGATGGCCAAAAAGCTACATTTTTGTCTCATCTGACCAGAGTACCTTCTTCAATATGTTTAGGGGAGTCTCCCACATGCCTTTTGGTGAACAAACGTGTTTGCTTATTTTTTTCTTTAAGCAATGGCTTTTTTCTGGCCACTCTTCCGTAAAGCCCAGCTCTGTGGAGTGTACGGCTTAAAGTTGTCCTATGGACAGATACTCCAATCTCCGCTGTGGAACTTTGCAGCTCCTTCAGGGTTATCTTTGGTCTCTTTGTTGCCTCTGATTAATGCCCTCCTTGCCTGGTCCGGGGGTTTTGGTGGGCGGCCCTCTCTTGGCAGGTTTGTTGTGGTGCCATATTCTTTCCATTTTTTAATAATGGATTTAATGGTGCTCTGTGGGATGTTCAAAGTTTAAGATATTTTTTTATAACCCAACCCTGATTTGTACTTCTCCACAACTTTGTCCCTGACCTGTTTGGAGCTCCTTGGTCTTCATGGTGCCGCTTGCTTAGTGGTGTTGCAGACTGTGGGGCCTTTCAGAACAGGTGTATATATACTGAGATCATGTGACAGATCATGTGACACTTAGATTGCACACAGACTTTATTTAACTAATTATGTGACTTCTGAAGGTAATTGGTTGCACCAGATCTTATTTAGGGGCTTCATAGCAAAGGGGGTGAATACTAATGCATATTTTTTAGAAACAAGTAATTCTTTTCATATTTTGTGTATGTCCATTACATGAAATCCAAATAAAAATCAATTTAAATTACAGGTTGTAATGCAACAAATTAGGAAAAACGCCAAGGGGGATGCAAGGCACTGTATGTTAAAATAAAACTACACACTAGCAAAGAGTGACCGTAAAGTCAAGACCAGTTGTGTGTCTTAACATTTGTTTGGGATATCTCCAAGTTTGTACCAAAGGAAAGATATGGGGAAGTGGATAACATATGAACAGAGACATGAGAGAGAACAGGATACACATTCTGTTTGCTCATGTGACACCAAATACCATTTATTAGGGCTTTACAAAGACTACAAAATCCCTCCAGATGATTTAAATTGCTGTCTCTGTCTATTTACACGATATGTTACATACAAATGTACAAAATATAAAACATGAAAAAGACAAATGTTTCACCAAAAAATAAACTCTTCTCTCAAAGTAGTACATGCAATGGTTTCAACTAAGATGTAATTGCAAATGATTGGTCTCACAATGACATAACGGTACACTGTTTGGGTTGTGAAGATGTTTGGTTAACTAGGCAGCTGATGGTGTACTAAGGGACCAGGGAGGAGTGCACGTGATCATGAATACATTTCTGCTGATTTGGAGGAGAGATATGTCTTACCAACAGTGCCTGTGTGTGTGTGTGTGTGTGTGTGTGTGTGTGTGTGTGTGTGTGTGTGTGTGTGTCAGGCTCTAAGTTTAGATACAGGCTGATGGCGTAGACCAACAATGATGCATGCAAAAACAAAATAGAAAATACATTTGTCACAGCCATGTAATGACAACAAGAGGCTTTGTTGCTTGTCCTGAGGTTGTGACAACATTGTCTGCAGAAAATGGAATCTGATAGATTTAGTTGACCAGTAGCACCTGTTATTTGGAATTGTAAATATAACAACAGCAGGCAAACAGTACCTCAGAATGGGATGACAAAGGAAATCGTATTCTACTAAAACCGGTGAATACAAGACTGAATGAAAGTAAATTCAGAAATGTTACAGTGTAATGCTTTGGGAAGTGAATTTTCGCCTGTTTAATAGAGGGATGAGTAACCAAACACTAGTTCCATAGAATACACAAAGGGGCAAGCTGTGACAATGACCAGATTTGCTTTTCTTGATAAATTGAATGGTTTGCTCCCCAAATCTGTGATTTAGTGAACATTAATATACAGCTTTAAAAAAAATAAAAAAAATCATACTTTACATCGTATGCCTCCTGCATAGGCAAGACAACCAATCATCACAAGACATACACCTGTTTCTGACAGCTTGTTGGTTTTTGCATTTCTATTTAGTATTTTTTTTTGCAACGTACAATAATTCTCAGCGAGTTAAGCGTAATATAACATCAACAGGGAAGAATGCATCTCTGATTCACTGTGCAATACTTTATTATTTACACCCCCACCCCCACTCAAACTGTGCAAAACCAACCAACTCCTTAATGGAGGAAGGACAATCAAAATCCAAAATGGCTTCTGTCCTTACCACACGCTGTTATGTAAAAGTAATATTCCCCCCTAGAAAGCTTAAAACATGCTCCTTAGGCTATAAAATCAAAAGGGTCGGGTTGTGCTCATGACAGTTCAAGTGAACCCAGCTCAACTGGGTAAAAGCAACAACTAAAAAATGCCCACCCCTTTAAATTTTATACAATTGGTCAGTTCTACTTGCAAATACAGTATACCAGCCATTATGCTTATACAATATTACTGTCAGAAACAAAAGTGGATGGTTTTGGGAAACATACTTTTTGACAGGATTTGTGAGAGATTTTGGCCTAAAAGTAGTTATAAAACTCTCCTTTACTATACTAAGTTTAAAGCACCCACTGAGACGATATGGGACAAACTTCATTTGAATTGTTGTCTGTCAGGAAGTGTATGTTCCTGTCAATCTCCTATCCACTCAGGATGGTCAGCAGGGAGCCAAAGGCTGAAGTAATACACCCCCTGTCTCACAGAGCTTTGCAGTGAGAAAGCTGTACTGTTCTTGACCTGGCCCTTGGATTGAAGGAGCCTTCACTCACTTTAGCACCTATCTGTTGGTATAGTGCTGTCAATCTTTTAAGGAAACTGGTCTGCCAGTGTGAAAGCCTAAAAGGACTCTGTTTGCGGATGTGGACGGACACGTCGCGGTGCACTTGGCAGTAAATCAAACGTTAACATTGGCACTTGCCCATTGTTTCACACTAGCAGTTGGTTGGACGACAAACAATGCTCTTTTTGTGCTTGTTGGCGAGTGGGGTATCGAGGGTCTTGGCGTTGCCTGTAAACCAGGGACAGGTTTAGGCACAGGACCAGCACCATGTGGCTCGTCTGAGGTCAGGGTTTGACGGGATGGATGCGTGCCTTTTTTGTTCAGCACCATAGTAAACAAAACCAGAATTTGGCCCTTGTAAACATCCGTAGTTAATACAACAACCGTGAATCAACAAAATAAAACAAAACTGTCAATTCCAGTTTAATGGTGTAGAACTACAGACATAATTGTCTCTCACTGTGTACGTGCAGCCTGCATTTTGGGATGCCACATACAGTGGAGAAATGGAGGACTGTGTCTCAACCACCAAACACAAAAATCTACTCCATTTTGTCAGAGGGCTTACTCCACCCGACCCTACCTAACAGATCTCCTGTCTACACACATCTCTCTGTCTTATGTGTGGGGTGCCTGGAAGAGTTCGAGCCGCCACATCTCACTGACGCCACGCTGAAAAGCGCTCCGCTCCGTCATTCCATCCGAGGTCTCCTCTGAGCTCTCGTCTAGAGCGCCGACTCCAGCGATGAGTCCAGCTGGTCGTCATGGTGACTGGCGCTGTCGCTGTCACAGCTCTGCGCACTGGAGTAGTTGGCCGCCTCCTGCAGCCTCATTAGCATGTTCATCTGGAAAACACACAACGAACACAAAAAGACTGGTCAACAAAAAGAGAGCCAACACCACATAGCTATTAAAAGTCCACTATCAAAACTATGAGGTATTAGACTGGGTATTATCATTGGTGGAAGTTCTCATTAAGGTGGCATTGCAGTGGCCCTTTATCAGGCATGGATACCAGGTGACATTGCAGTGGCACTTTATCAGGCATGGATACCAGGTGACATTGCAGTGGCCCTTTATCAGGCATGGATACCAGGTGACATTGCAGTGGCACTTTATCAGGCAAGGATACCAGGTGACATTGCAGTGGCCCTTTATTAGGGATGGATACCAGGTGACATTGCAGTGGCCCTTTATCAGGGATGGATACCAAGTGACATTGCAGTGGCCCTTTATCAGGGATGGATACCAGGGGGCCCGAGTGTCAGCTGATTTTTCCACTTGCCTTTTGCTTAATTGCACACAAGTGCACACACCTGGTTCCCCAGGTCTACATCATACATGGTTAAAAAATAAAAAACAGTCGATCCTCGAGCCCCTGAGGAACGGAGTGGCCCATTCCTACCATATATGGAAAGAACCTGGCACAGTGGCCTTCATTTTCCCTGTAATGGTCCTGGTGGGCCAATAGGGAGGCGAGCGGCCAGGGCTAGGCAGCTCTGTGCAGGCCTACTCTGATGATTACACAGTAATGTGTTGAGGATTAAGTGGCCAGCAGAGAAAGACCATTCCTATTAAACTCCCCAGGAATCGTCCTCTGCACGGGTTATCACGCACAAAATGGAATTAAAGTGGAGTCATCTGAATAACGAGTTGCTGAAATTTCAGAGCTAAATGGGCCGTGTGTTTAAATCCCCCTTTCAGAGCTAAATGGGCCGTGTGTTTAAATCCCCCTTTCAGAGCTAAATGGGCTGTGTGTTTAAATCCCCCTTTCAGAGCTAAATGGGCTGTGTGTTTAAATCCCCCTTTCAGAGCTAAATGGGCTGTGTGTTTAAATCCCCCTTTCAGAGCTAAATGGGCTGTGTGTTTAAATCCCCCTTTCAGAGCTAAATGGGCTGTGTGTTTAAATCCCCCTTTCAGAGCTAAATGGGCTGTGTGTTTAAATCCCCCTTTCAGAGCTAAATGGGCTGTGTGTTTAAATCCCCCTTTCAGAGCTAAATGGGCTGTGTGTTTAAATCCCCCTTTCAGAGCTAAATGGGCTGTGTGTTTAAATCCCCCTTTCAGAGCTAAATGGGCTGTGTGTTTAAATCCCCCTTTCAGAGCTAAATGGGCTGTGTGTTTAAATCCCCCTTTCAGAGCTAAATGGGCTGTGTGTTTAAATCCCCCTTTCAGAGCTAAATGGGCCGTGTGTTTAAATCCCCCTTTCAGAGCTAAATGGGCCGTGTGTTTAAATCCCCCTTTCAGAGCTAAATGGGCCGTGTGTTTAAATCCCCCTTTCAGAGCTAAATGGGCCGTGTGTTTAAATCCCCCTTTCAGAGCTAAATGGGCCGTGTGTTTAAATCCCCCTTTCAGAGCTAAATGGGCCGTGTGTTTAAATCCCCCTTTCAGAGCTAAATGGGCTGTGTGTTTAAATCCCCCTTTCAGAGCTAAATGGGCTGTGTGTTTAAATCCCCCTTTCAGAGCTAAATGGGCTGTGTGTTTAAATCCCCCTTTCAGAGCTAAATGGGCTGTGTGTTTAAATCCCCCTTTCAGAGCTAAATGGGCTGTGTGTTTAAATCCCCCTTTCAGAGCTAAATGGGCTGTGTGTTTAAATCCCCCTTTCAGAGCTAAATGGGCTGTGTGTTTAAATCCCCCTTTCAGAGCTAAATGGGCTGTGTGTTTAAATCCCCCTTTCAGAGCTAAATGGGCTGTGTGTTTAAATCAAAGGCCTTTGATTTCAATCTTCATCATTGTGTTGTGCTGGCTCTCTATTTTCTGGACCCCTGAAGTGGTGTTCAGTCCTAGGACTGTACAACTGAAATGCTGAAAGAGGGTTCAGGGTGGCATTCTAATTATTTTCAATAACGTTTAACGCTGACACGGTGCGCCGAAACATGATTGAAATAAATTAAATAACTGTACAAGAAGAGACGCGCCTCTCGCTCACAATTAAAAACACATTGTTTTATCAGACACGTTTAAAAAATTGAAATGAAATTCCTGTACTGGAGCTACTTTCGGCATTTCATGGCTTTGTTTTAATGTCTCCTTACCAGTGGGTCTCCTTCCGTGTCACTCTGGGACACTTGTTTGGAGGAGGTGCCCTCTTTGGAGGAGCTGTAGCCGTCGTAGCCCACGTCCTCTGGCCGTAACTGGAGCAGGGCCTGGCTGTCGTGCTGCAAGGAGGCAGATCTCCAGGGGTAGGTGTCCTTCACCCACTTGGACGGGTCCTCCCACGCCGCCCTCTTGCCGTACAGCTGTAATGGTGGCCACAAAACGGGAAATGAGTTAAGTGAAGGGAGAAATCATAGACGCTGATGATAGGAGCAACTTCACCCTACACCGGTACACCTCTACTTTGTGTCCTTTGACCTCCGTCTGTACCCACCTGGAGCCCTTCTCTGACGGCTTCCAGTAGGTAGGGCACCAGGGAGTAGTTCCATAGGTCAGTGAACCACACCCGCGAGCCATCTGCATCCATGGGGCAGGACAGGAAGAGCCTGGGACCTGTAGGCAGAACACAACACATTCAGTGTGTTTGGTGGGGTCAGAGACAATTTATGCTTGATTGGAAAATGTGGTCGGAGGCACAGTATGCAGTGGTGGAAAAAGTACCCAATTGTCATACTTGAGTAAAAGTAAATACCTTAATAGAAAAGTGAAGTAAAAGTCACCCAGTAAAATCCTACTTGAGTATTTGGTTTTAAATATACTTAAGTATCAAAAGTAAATGTAATTGCTAATATATACTTAAATATCAAAAGTAAAAATGTAAATAATTTCAAATTCCTTATATTAAGCAAACCAGACGGCACCATTTTCTAGTTTTTTATTTATTTACGGAAAGCCAGGGGCACGCTCCAACACTCAGATATATTTATAAATGAAGCATTTGTGTTTAGTGAGTCTGCCAGATCAGAGGCAGTAGGGATGACCAGGGATGTTCTCTTGATAAGCGTGTGAATTAGACCATTTTCATGTCCTGCTAAGCATTCAAAATGTATTGACCTTAAAAAAGTACTTAAGTAGTACTTTCAAGTATGTTTTACTTAAGTTCTTTACACCACTGACAGTATGGATGGTGTGATGCAATCGCAGAGCCTCCGGAGGCACGCAGAGGCCAAATTGAGCTCCGTACCGCATCGCCGCGCGCCTCTCAAATTATGTAACAATGCGGAGGGCTCTGTATAGCTCCGCATTGACATGATTGGTTAACAGTAGGTGGGGGTTCTTTGACAACAGCTCTGCGCTGCTCCGCGAAGAGCAAGAAGTATGAAGGCCCTGACATCTGCAGAGGCCGTGTCACCATAAATGCTGAGCGTTCAGATTGACCATGCAGTGCCTTTCAGTTTCAGCAAGGCATTATCTCACATAGCCAAAGCCACAACACCAAAATACACTTATTAAGTGTCATGTGCAATGTTGAAACTATCATTAGAAATATGTGAACTCAAAGTGTGTGTGTGTGTGTGTGTGTGTGTGTGTGTGTGTGTGTGCGTGCAATATCTAACCGATGGTGACATCTGAGGAGCTGTGGGCCTCCAGGAAGCCGTTGAGGTGCTGCCACGTCTTCGGGATCCAGTCGATGATCTTGATGAGGTCATTGCTGCGCATGTTCCTATCGATCTCCGTCTCGATCAGCTTCCTGCGCAGAAATCGGCCCAGGAAACCCTTGACCGGCTCTGTGTGGTTGGCACACAGCACCCACCTGGAGACGGGGGAGAAGGATGACGAGACAACATGTAAGACATCACACTCTATGAAGCAGCTGGGATGGAATTGGGGGCTACACCATTCCGATAGATCTGAAATGATTGGATATGGTGGTTATTCCAAACAGCCTATCGAAAGGAAAGAAGCACCACGTCTCTTGTACCTAGATCCAGTTATTTCAGAGCTTTGTGTGCACCCAGGGAGAATGACACTAGGGGACAATTTATAAGGTTAAGATGCACTATGCAGACATTTCCTGGTTCCTAAAATTCTAATAGTAATAATCTGTAATATCTGAAGTTGACTGACAAAATCATTTGAAAGACATCCACACAACTATTTTGAGGCAGTAGGCCTGGTGCTGGTATTATTATTTATACTTGTGGAAGCAGAAATTAAATGCTGATGAAATACTGTACATAATCACAATGTTCTTATTGGTAGTTATACTATTGACTATTAACCCTTTTTAAATAATACAGCACATCAGCACAATACATCTTATATTTGAAAAAGGCCCCAAAATAATGTTAGTTAGCAAAAATCTGCTTGAATACGTTGTCTGCACAGGAAAAACAATACGTTCAAAGCAAAGAGCAAATTAACCTTTTGAATCCTGGTTTGAGTGTTGGTGAGTGTAGACATACCTGAAATTGTGGTGAAGCTCAAGGTTGGGAGAGGAAGACACTCCCTGGTTCATGGTTCCAATCACATACGGGCTGCAGACAAGACAGAACAATTTGCAAGACAGTGCAGTTACGTACCAGGGCCAGGTAATAATGATATTTACCTTTTCTTTAACAACACTGATTGTGCATGATCTTTTAATGAGTAAAGCTAGAAATGGTTGTTGGTATAGAATCCCATGGTTCACAGTGCAACTACCACACCACACTATAGACACATTAACTCTAACTGTTGCATTTGAGTTAGAAACAATCCCCATCATCACCACCACCACCATCACCATCACCACCACCACTACAACCATCACCATCATCACCACCACTACAACCATCACCATCATCATTATAATCCTCATCATCACCACCACCATCACCACTACCATCCTCATCACCACCTCCATCATCATCATCACCACCATCATCATCATCACCACCACTACAACCATCACCATCATCATCATCACCACCACTACAACCATCACCATCATCATTATAATCCTCATCATCACCACCACCATCATCACCATCATCACCACTACCATCCTCATCACCACCACCTCCATCATCATCACCACCTCCACCATCATCATCATTCTCACCATCATCACCACCACCTCCAACTCCCCCATCATCACCACCATCACCATCATCCCCACCATCCTATAGCGGCTTGACTTGATTCCTATGGCGGTGGGTGGAGATACACTCACCATTGGTGGTTCTTGTAGTTGAGGAATCCGTTGAAGATGTCGCTGAGCGAGCCGATGTGGTGGAGGTTGTCCAGTATGACCACGGTGGGCAGCTCCGTCTCGCTCTCCTCAGAGTTGCACTGCTCCGCAAGGCTGGATAGGTACTGACGCAGGTCCTGCACAGAAACAATGCACAGTGAGCTTAAACATGTGGCCATTATTCAGTAAGTGAGTGCTACTTTGTCTTTGAAATAGGACTAGTGTCCTTGATATACTGTTCAGTTCCAAACGAGGGGATTATAGACAAATATGCCGATTCCTTAGTGACTAGCTCCTTAATACTCTCGGCTGAGCGTTTTCTTACCTTGCTGGATTTCTGGTCCACGTTGAAGCTAGCCAAGTTGCTCTCCGTGACCTTTCGACCAGACTTGGTGACGAGGAACTCAGCCAGCTTGCTGGCCAGGAAGGACTTCCCGGTGCCGCTGGGGCCAGAGAGGATTATGCGGCGATGCTCCATGAGCAGGTTGAGGTATCTCTGGATGATGGGCTTGGGGATGAGGGTGTCAAATACCAGGCTGTCTATGCTGTTCTCCTTCACACCTGCAGGAGGAGAGACGTGATCGTCTGATGATACTAGGTGCTAATAATACAGGATATTAACATGCTAACGGTATATGGATCATAGCCTCTCACAACCTGTGTTGACTGAATAGAATTCTAAAATGAATGGAATGAATTAAGTTCATTCACTCAGGTAATAGCACATAAAATATCATAATTAAATGCATTGGGACTGTGCGTTGGCCAATAAATTATGTTAACATAAAATAAATAATGAGAAATGGGAAGACAAGAGTTGATTATTGTATGTATCAAGTGTCTCAGAGTAGGAGTGCTGACTTAGGATCAGTTTAGTCTTTTAGATCACAATTAAGAAGATTACATGGACAAGGGTGACCTGATCCTAGATCAGCACTCCTACTCTGAGGCACTTGATACGTACAGCCCCAGAAGTCGGCTGCAGGTCAGTGGACTGTGATTTTATGTTTTAATAGACATAGCTGCTCAGGTTGTGTAGCTGATTGCATTTTGTCACACTGAAATGTGAACAATTATAGACCGTACTGCAGCGCACCACATTACACAACAAATCAGTCCCTGAAACACAATCCATTAGTCCTGAATAGCGATGCACTTAATCGACCCTGGCCGAGTAGATCACATTTACGAGACCACCTCAAGTTCTACAAATAAGAGTAAGTTAACAAAAAAGTAACTATAATTCAGCTTCAATGACTGTAGAGTAACTATAAATTAGCTTCAATGACTGTAGAGTAACTATAAATTAGCTTCAATGACTGTAGAGTAACTATAAATTAGCTTCAATGACTGTAGAGTAACTATAAATTAGCTTCAATGACTGTAGAGTAACTATAATTCAGCTTCCATGACTGTAGAGTAACTATAATTCAGCTTCCATGACTGTAGAGTAACTATAATTGACTGTGGATGGGAGTTTGGACACTACTTCTCCAGGCAAACACAATTGTGGTGCAGAGTGCTGACACCGGATTCAATGGCACCCAGTTCAGGCCTGGCCCACTACATTTTCCTGCTGATGGCCATTGTTGTGACTATGGGAGAGAAGCGGCCATTACGACCACAGGAATATAGCAGCCAGCATGCGAGTGAAATAAAGGATGTGTTGTCTACTTTTTTGCTCTGGTGAATAAAAATGGAAGCTGATGTTAGTCCATTTAAACACCTCCTTTTCCTTTTCAGGAGCAGAAAGTTGACTGAAGTGTCCAAAGTGCATGAGGGTGTTGCCATGTCAGGATTAAATAAGTTTTTGGATCTTCTATTTAAACCTTCTGGAGTTCCATTTTGTCATGGTTGGAAATGTGCCATCCTATAGGTAGGGCCCTGGGTTGTTCCTGGTCAGGTCTCATGGTCAAGACTCAAGGCCCTTCCTATATCTGTGGCATTTTGATTTACAAGGGGTCATGTCCTTAAAAGGACGTAGGATGTACAGTAACACATAAACACACAATAACAGAAACAGTGAAATGCATCAAGCCGTTAGTCTGGGCCATCCTAGTACCTTTGAGGTTGACGCTGATGACGTTGTTGTCCCCAACCAGGTAGCCACAGGGCAACATTTCAGGCAGTTCAGAGGCGTGGCCTCGCACCACATCACCCATCCTGTAGCACACTATACTGTCCGAGTTCAGCCCCAGACTGGTCAGTGGGTCCACCCGGAACACATACTCCTGGAGGGGAAATGGCCAAATAGGATTTTAAGATAAAGACACTACCTAATATCTCAGTGTTAATCCATATATGTTTCCACAACAAATAAATATTCTGTCAATCATACAGATGAAGAATCATATATCATGAGCTTTTTGTGACTATTGAGATAAACATGACACTTCCTCATTAAAAAAATAAAGACACAAATAACTGCAGAGTCTGACTCAACTATCTTTCAACCATAAAATTGCTGCTATACACACTTAAAAAAAAAAAAAAAAATATATATATATATATATATATATATATATATATATACATACATACACGTGTACACACACATATATATATATATATACATACACATATATATATATATATACTGGGTTCCAAAAGTTTGGAATATTTCTCATTCAAGTATCTTTCTATATTTGCACAATTTTTTACATTGTAGAATAAAAGTGAAGACATCAAAACTATGACATAACACATATGGAATCATGTAGTAACCAAAAAAGTGTCAGATTGCAGCCCAAATAAATGCTTCACAAAGTTCAAGTAACAGACACATTTCAACATCAACTGTTCAGAGGAGACTGTGTGAATCAGGCCATGGTCGAATTGCTGCAAAGAAACCACTACTAAAGGACCCCAATAAGAAGAAGAGACTTGCTTGGGCCAAGAAACACGAGCAATGGACATTAGACCGGTGGAAATTTGTCCTTTGGTCTGGAGTTCAAATGTGAAATTTTTGGTTCCAACCTCAACCAAATTTAGATGGTTTGGGATGAGTCGGATCGCAGTGAAGGAAAAGCAGCCGACAAGTGCTCAGCATATGTGGGAACTCCTTCAAGACTGATGGAAAAGCATTCCAGGTGAAGCTGGTTGAGACAATGCCAAGAGTGTGCAAAGCTGTCATCTAGGCAAAGGTGGCTATTTGAAGAATCTCAAATATAAAATATATTTTGATATACACTTTTTTGGTTACTACATGATTCCATATGCATTATGTTGAATGAGTAATATTCCAAACTTTTGGCCCCCAGTGTATATTTGGAAAAGGAGCTCTTCATATTTAGTTTTTCATCTGTAGGGTTCAGTCGGTGATTGATCATATGGTGAGCAGGGGGAGGAGTTTACCTTGAATAATCATCTGATTACTCCATTTAGCACATCCCACTTGGCCTTTCTTTAGGGTTAAGTCAGTAATTGGTCATATGGTGAGCAGGGGGAGGAGTTTACCTTGAACAATCGTCTGATTACTCCATCTAGCACCTCCCACTTGGTCTTTCCGCTCACGCCGATGGAACCAATGAGGTACTCCTGGCTTTGCATACCCTGAGTGTATGATAGGGAATTAGAAAATGTAGGATGTCAGAGACATGAATGAAAATAAGTGACAAAATGTTGAACCGAACAGTGACTTGGACTGAAATAGGTGGTGGTATTTATTTTGGTTGCCGGTACTATTTCTATTAAAGGTGCAGGAGCTCCACAATACTTTTAAACTAATATTTTATAAGAGGAACAGGAGCTCAAGCAGTAGAAAACCTGAGGTGCTGGTACATGGCCCCTGTGAGCTCCTGCCCAAGTCAAGCGCTGCTACCGAAGCATCTGATTATACAACAGCATAAGATTCTCACATTGTTATTCTAGAAACCTATATCTCATTAGTTACCTTGGTCTTATTAGAGCCAGTGTTGATTGTGACCACAATGCGGACACTGCGCCCCTCTTTGCGTAGATTGCCCTCATAACCATCGTCCAGGAGAATATCTGTAGGCACAAACACAACTATCTATCAAGGAAGGAAACAGAGATAAAAACATCTCTGTAATAAAACATCTGCAAAATAGAGATGCAAAAACGACAGAGACAAAATGTAATACAGAACGGTCCCTCTGCCTGTTAACGGTGCCGATTAACGGTCCCTCTGCCTGTTAACGGTCCCTCTGCCTGTTAACGGTCCCTCTGCCTGTTAACGGTCCCTCTGCCTGTTTTTTATTTTACCTTTATTTTACTAGGCAAGTCAGTTAAGAACAAATTCTTATTTTCAATGACGGCCTAGGAACAGTGGGTTAACTGCCTTGTTCAGGGGCAGAACGACAGATTTTTACCTTGTCAGCTCGGGGATTCGATCCAGCAACCTCTCGGTTACGGGCCCAACACTCTAACCACTGGGCTACCTGCTGTTAACGGCCCCTCTGCCTGTTAACGGCCCCTCTGCTTGTTTGCAAGACATGGTTGTCAGGCTAAAAAAGTTACTTTGCTAGGAGCTCCAGATATTAATTATAAACAGGTTATTTGCCTCTCTCTCTGCTTAATTTACATTGAAGTGGGGAGGAAGGGGAACTACTTTGTATTCAGCTGGCTTGCTGGCACGTAGGCTCTGTACAGGGGTGATAAGGGCCCTCTGCCACTCGTCTGCCCACGCGCTGCTGCTCCCAACTCATCCCCCCATCAATTAAACACCCCCAAAGTCCTCCGAGAGTGTTCTATTTTAATTACAGGACAAGACGAGGAGACCAAAGGAGGACTGAACGGTGCTCCACTCATCGACGAGGACGGATTCGGAGAAGAGAAGCATACAAAGTTTAATTAGTCTCTCACACACACACACACACACACACACACACACACACACACACACACACACACACACACACACACACACACACACACACACACACACACACACACACACACACACACACACACAAACACACACACACAGCTCTCCGAGGAGTTCTGTTCTGACGTCTGCTTGATTGATGCAGATGTTACTTGAGGAACTCTACTTGGACAAACGTGCTGTGGTGGCTCACCTTCATCCAAAAGGATTAGCACATTATGACTGTTCTTCAAACTGACCGATAGAACAGCACAGCGTGTTTGGTAACAGTAAAGACTTTAATACAGTGAGTGTGTCAAAGCTATTGAAACCCCTTGTACTGTCATGTTGTAGAGTCACGGGGCTGTGGTGGATCACCTGACATGATGGTGTCTGTCATGTTGTAGAGTCACAGGGCTGTGGTGGATCACCTGACATGATGGTGTCTGTCATGTTGTAGAGTCACGGGGCTGTGGTGGATCACCTGACATGATGGTGTCTGTCATGTTGTAGAGTCACGGGGCTGTGGTGGATCACCTGACATGATGGTGTCTGTCATGTTGTAGAGTCACAGGGCTGTGGTGGATCACCTGACATGATGGTGTCTGTCATGTTGTAGAGTCACGGGGCTGTGGTGGATCACCTGACATGATGGTGTCTGTCATGTTGTAGAGTCATGGGGCTGTGGTGGATCACCTGACATGATGGTGTCTGTCATGTTGTAGAGTCACGGGGCTGTGGTGGATCACCTGACATGATGGTGTCTGTCATGTTGTAGAGTCATGGGGCTGTGGTGGATCACCTGACATGATGGTGTCTGTCATGTTGTAGAGTCATGGGGCTGTGGTGGATCACCTGACATGATGGTGTCTGTCATGTTGTAGAGTCACGGGGCTGTGGTGGATCACCTGACATGATGGTGTCTGTCATGTTGTAGAGTCATGGGGCTGTGGTGGATCACCTGACATGATGGTGTCTGTCATGTTGTAGAGTCATGGGGCTGTGGTGGATCACCTGACATGATGGTGTCTGTCATGTTGTAGAGTCATGGGGCTGTGGTGGATCACCTGACATGATGGTGTCTGTCATGTTGTAGAGTCACAGGGCTGTGGTGGATCACCTGACATGATGGTGTCTGTCATGTTGTAGAGTCACAGGGCTGTGGTGGATCACCTGACATGATGGTGTCTGTCATGTTGTAGAGTCACGGGGCTGTGGTGGATCACCTGACATGATGGTGTCTGTCATGTTGTAGAGTCATGGGGCTGTGGTGGATCACCTGACATGATGGTGTCTGTCATGTTGTAGAGTCACAGGGCTGTGGTGGATCACCTGACATGATGGTGTCTGTCATGTTGTAGAGTCACGGGGCTGTGGTGGATCACCTGACATGATGGTGTCTGTCATGTTGTAGAGTCATGGGGCTGTGGTGGATCACCTGACATGATGGTGTCTGTCATGTTGTAGAGTCATGGGGCTGTGGTGGATCACCTGACATGATGGTGTCTGTCATGTTGTAGAGTCACGGGGCTGTGGTGGATCACCTGACATGATGGTGTCTGTCATGTTGTAGAGTCATGGGGCTGTGGTGGATCACCTGACATGATGGTGTCTGTCATGTTGTAGAGTCATGGGGCTGTGGTGGATCACCTGACATGATGGTGTCTGTCATGTTGTAGAGTCATGGGGCTGTGGTGGATCACCTGACATGATGGTGTCTGTCATGTTGTAGAGTCATGGGGCTGTGGTTGAGGTTGTTGAGGGACAGGCCCAGATCTGTGGCTCACCTGACATGATGGTGTCTGTGATGTTAAGGTTGTTGAGGGACAGGCCCAGAGATTGGCGCGAGGAGGATGAGGATGTGCTGGAGGTCTCAGAGGGCGGCCGGCCCGTCTTGGCGGGCGTGGCGGCTGGTGTGGTGCCTCCCGTCTTGAGCCGGTCGTTTTCCGCTTTCAGCAGCTCGATTTCGTTCTGCCCAATGACAGAGAATAAACCTCAGGAGGATACTTTAAATCTCACTGTCTGCGTTTCCAAACCATAGAAACAGAATAACCAGAACGGACATTCCCATCCAAGTCAATGTTCTGTGATGTGTGGACTAGCGACTGTATTGAGTGTCCTGTCTAGTAATTATATTTCTATGGTTATAACTCATCATGTAGGCCTACACCACCTGTTGGGAGACAATGACTTCACCATAAATGGACGCTTTTAGAGAGCACTCCAGAAACTCAGCCCAACTCAATGTAAAACAAAATAATTCTACCGAGAGGTAAGCCGATTAGGAGAATATGGACATTTCTTTGCATTTAGACTAGCCATAGTTATCATTGTGGATCAGTATTAGCCTCATTGTTGGCTGTGACATCCCCTTTAATCTCACCAGAGCTCTCTGTACTGGGCTGTTCCCCCAATAATGTCTCCTTCCTGAAGTATTTTTTACAGACCGCATAAACAATATGCAGACAGATAAAACAACAGATAAATGGATTGGATCAGTGTTAAACACAATAGAAGGCTATGTGTACAATTAGACATTTGATATATAAGTCAGTGCTAATTCACATTGGTGGTCCCCCACGGTTTGGGTTGTGCATTCGTTTAGCAATCTACCTGGTTCCTCACCTGCATACGGTTCATGGCCTCTCGGATCTGGTCCAGGTGGTGGGCGGAGCTAAGAGCCTCCAGGCGGATGTCTGTCAGCTTCAGTTCCTTCTCCCTCAGCTCGTTCTTCAGCTGCAGGATGATCTCCGCCTCCGCCTCCGTGCACTCACACAGCCTGCAAGGGGTCGCACAGGGGTCACAGGGCTAGTAATACTACACACAGGGGTAGTTACACATACAGGCTAGAAATACTACAAACAGGGATAGTTACACATCCAGGATAGAAATACTACAAACAGGGATAGTTGCACATCCAGGATAGAAATACTACAAACAGGGATAGTTGCACATACAGGATAGAAATACTACAAACAGGGATAGTTACACATACAGGCTAGAAATACTACAAACAGGGATAGTTACACATACAGGCTAGAAATACTACAAACAGGGATAGTTACACACACAGGCTAGAAATACTACAAACAGGGATAGTTACACATACAGTACAGTACAGACATGTGGAGCGTCCACTGAGGGAACCAGGGAACCTCAATCCCAGAGGGAGTCAGGGAGAGAACTCGGCTGAACAGTCAAACCAAAGAGGATCCAATGGAGTCAGTAGAAAACCGTTATGGCAGACATACTTAGAAAACGAACGAACGCACATACACACAGGTGGTATGGGGTCACACAGAGATCAGGAGAGCATTGGGGATGAGTGAATCCTCCATCACAGGAATTTTCCATCTGGCATGCCAAGCAAAGACAAAGATGGTGTCTGTCTACGGCCCCAGTGTTGCTACATTTTTACATTTTAGTAATTTAGCAGACACTCTTATCCAGAGCCACTTACAAATTGGGCAACTACTGCTACCATATAAGACACTCACTACTATCAAACTCTGCAGGTCACTATCTGAGTTTACAATCTGGAATGGGGATATTGACTTCAAAACTCAGCCCATGAGCATCACCCTCCACGGCTAGGACAGCCTGTCAGGGGTCCTCCAAAGAAATGAGGGCAACTTTCCAGCTGGCCCACACACAGCAGATGTGAATGAAACTAGCATGCTTGTGTCACTGTCTGGCAAATGCATGGCCAGCCGAGGATATTAGCAAGATGTAGGGGCCTTCCGTACATGGCCAATTCACCAGCAGTATCAGTAAGCACGGAAATATAATCTAATCTCCCATGACTGCTACAAGTGATTTTAATATTTGTGTACGCGGCTCACTTTCTGGTGCATTAGATGTGTGTCGTGGCCGGATTGGGGCCCTTTGTGAGAGAAAGAGTGAGTCCCAAAGGGCACCCTATTCCCTACATAGTGCACTACTTTTGACCAGAGCCCTATGGGTCCTACAGTGCACAATATAAGGAATAGGGTGCCATTTGGGACACAACCAAAGATAAAAGCAGGCTGAGTTAAGATGATGAAAGCACTCCACACCCCAACAGCGTGCCAGCCACACACTGCCTGTTACCGAGATCTGTGCTTGTAGACCACATGACCGTTTGGCCTTCTCTTTGACATCCAAATGTGGAGGGGCTTGCTATCACAAAAGCACTTGTTACTGTACAGACACATAGATAGACATATGAAATGGAGAAACAAGGTGAACAAGAAGAGATAAAGAAAAGACCAGGTCAATTCAGATGAAAAAACAACATTTGTGCCAAGAAATGGAAAATGCTGAAGTATGATTTGTTGGTAGATTGAGATGTAGCCTGTGTGTAATAATAATAATAATAATAATAATAATAATAATAATAATAATTAGGTGGGTGCTTATATTTGTCCCATTTCACATATACACGTGTGTATTATACGCATGTGTTGATTAGAAATGTGTTTTTTGCATATCCCAACTCCCCTCAGAGAGTGGGGTTACGGTCAGGGTCAGCCATTATCAACAGAAACCCCAGAGCAATTAGGGTTAATCGACAGAATTTTCACCTTGTCTCAGGGATTCGAAACTAGCGACCTTTCGGATACTGGCCCAACACTCTAACCGCTAGGCTGCCTGCCGTGTGTGTATGTTCCAGTATACTCACTCTGTGGTAGAGGCTGAGGAGAGGAGTGTGGGGAAGCTGTCCTGTCTGTTAGCATGCTGTAGCTTGGGAGAGGACGGCAGCGATGAGTCCGTCATCTCTTCGATGTCATCGTGGGGAGACTGAGGCTTGTTTCCCTTCTTCTTACTGAACGCCTGCTTGAACGAGCTTCGCAACTGAAAGAGAAACACCAAAACGTCAACATCGCCCATCTCTCCAACTTATCGGACATCATTTCCTGTCGTGCCAAGTCAGTGCTGTTCTTAGGCAACAGTCACCATCTGAGAGAGAGGGAAAGCAAGGCAACTCAATCAAGGGCGAGAGAGGGATCCAATCAAGGGCGACTGGATGCAGGAGGAATGAGGAATGCAGGGGAGGAGCCAGACTAGATGGGGGAGGAATGAGGAATGCAGGGGAGGAGCCAGACTGGATGGAGGAGGAATGAGGAATGCAGGGGAGGAGCCAGATTGGATGGAGGAGGAATGAGGAATGCACGGGAGGAGCCAGACTTTTTAAGGTCCTGGAACTAGAAACAAACAGGCAGTCAAAATGGAGGAGGAGAGTGGGGCTGTTTCCAACAGTTGTAGAAGGGGAAAACGTTGAGGAACTGAGGAGAAAGGGTAGGAGGAAGAGGAGGAAGTCACCACAGTACATGGACGGTAGACGCTTTAGTACAACTGACCTGTGCTGGGATGGAATCAGCCACCTGAGGATAGAACAATCACTACTGTTACCACAGGGACACCCCGCTCCACTGACCCACACATCATCACTACTGTTACCACAGGGACACCCCGCTCCACTGACCCACACATCATCACTACCGTTACCACAGGGACACCCCGCTCCACTGACCCACACATCATCACTAATGTTACCACAGGGACACCCCGCTCCACTGACCCACACATCATCACTACTGTTACCACAGGGACACCCCGCTCCACTGACCCACACATCATCCCTACCGTTACCACAGGGACACCCCGCTCCACTGACCCACACATCATCCCTACCGTTACCACAGGGACACCCCACTCCACTGACCCACACATCATCACTACTGTTACCACAGGGACATGCTTAAAGAGCTTTGTTAAACTGTCATACCTCAAAATACTTCCCTTGCCCCTTTAAAACTCATTTTGGAACTCAGAGCTGAGCTGCCTCATATCTCTAAGTTCCCTTGTTTGTAGGAGGAGCCCTAGCATAATCACATCCTTTTCAGTGCGAGTGGAGCCTTTCCCCCCCATGTCAAAGAACATCTGGAGCCACAATGGAGCCGGCAGTGGGAGACATTTTGTTTCCTGTACAAGGTGAAGAATGGCTCCAGGGAGGGGAAACTGCACTTGATGTGTGTGTGTGTTTGTGTGTTTGTGTGTGCCCATGACCTGCTCCCTGCTGTTAGTGATGCTTCTTCAGCCAGATCACAGGCTCTTCATTAACCTCTGAGCCACACACTCCCAGTAATTCAGGCCACAGGGGCACAGAGGCAGAAAGTATATGCAAATGAATAATAAAAAGCTGCATAAATAAGAAACTGATTTGTATTTATGAGCGTGTGTTTCTCTGGCTCAGAGTCTGGGAAGGATTGGGAAAGAGAATTGACCAGTTGTAAAGATGCTGGTTGTACTGCTTGACAAACATTTAGCAGTTCATCATGGTCTGTTTCCCAGAAGAGATAGCATGGAGGTCAGATTGTATACTCTTAAAGTGGGGTTGTCTTCTGTACTTAACTTAATATAAGAATGTATGAGTTATTATTGAATGTCATGACAAATAGTATTCCTTAACCAGCAGGAAACATGCACACTGTATTATTGGTGGAAAAACACAGGGTCGAGGGAGGATTTACAAAAACGTGGATTTTGAATGAGTGTGTTTCTCAAATAGGGTGTGTCATATTTTCGATTACATGCTGTATCACAACCGGCCGTGATTGGGAGTCCCATAGGGCGGGGCACAGTTGGCCCAGCGTCGTCCGGGTTTGGCCGGTGTGGACCGTCATTGTATCATAAGAGTTTGTTCTTAACTGACTTGCCTAGTTAAATATATATAATAATACTCCACGGGGGCAAAAGCGTAAGTGCACACAGCAGGAGAGGAAGGTTAATATTACTAGGAGAGATGGACTGTACTTAATCAAGAGGTACACTGACTGGGGGACTGAAGGAAACTAAGCTCTGATTCACGCTCAAATATGTATCTGGCCTTTATGTAGTGATTCTTATTCACACATGAAAGAGTACAGGAAACACTGAATGAAGGACTAAAGACTGGATAATACTATAGAATAAAAGTCCTGGCTAATACTATAGAATAAAGGTCCTGGCTAATACTATAGAATAAAGGTCCTGGCTAATACTATAGAATAAAGGTCCTATTTAGCTACTTGTATACACAATTATACTCTTAGGAAATGAGTGACAATATGTGGTCCTTGTACAAAAGTGTTACCCCTCTTTGTCTCTTTCTCTCACAATCATTCACTCTGTCATACAGCCATGCGGGAGGATGGGGGGTTTCATATTCACCTTGTAGCCTTTCTCCTTTCCCTGGCAGAAGGTTAGGGTTAGGGACAGCGTGAGAAAAGGGAGTGGAATTACAAGTCACAGTTATGACAATGTATGACTTCTCAGTAGAAAGGGGTGTGAGACGGGCACTGGTTTAGATGGTTCAGAGGTTAGAGTGAAGTGCACTGCATGGAGACGTCTATATGACCCAAGAAAACCTGCTCCTATCCTTCTCCTTCTTCACTCACTAACTTACCCAGTTCTTCTTCTTCTTCTTCTTCTCCTCTAGGTCTTTGGCGTTGCCCAGGGATGAGTGGCTGGCTGCACTGTTGATGCTGGACATGCTCTCCGACGAGTGTTGCCGCCTAATCCGCAGGTCTGGAAGCACAAGACAACTCGCTTTTCAGTTCCTACCCAGTCTAACTCCTGAGTGGCAGGTGTTTGAGATCAACTTTCAAAGAGGGTGAACATTCTAGAGTGGTGTATGGCTGCTCTCATGAGTAAAGAAGAGTGTGAAATGTGTGGGTCGATCAAGAGGAAGAGGTGCGGGTTCTCCTCTGGCGCACATGGAGGGTTCTCCTCTGGCTGCGCTACCTTTGTGTAGGTGGTCGGGGCCGTTGAGGGCCACTTGGATGGCTGTCTGGGCGTCTGTGTTCTGGGCTTTCAGCGCCTCGATGGTCTCTCTCAGCTCAGCCAGCTCCGACTCCTGAAGGAAGAGAAGCAGTGCCACAGATCAACTTCCACAGCACCACAGACAATACCAACCTGCACCATTGAAAACAATGGCAGAATGTGCTTGATTATAGACATGCTGTAGAAACATAATCTGAAGTCCCCCCAAAAATTACAAATGTGCTTTATGTGGATCTTGAATAGATCTTTTTGATCGCTAACCCTACTGGAAGAGAAAACTCTTGTTTTCTGCCTCTAAATCTCTAAAACGGTCTACCTTTCATTTCGGCCACTCACTTAATTCTCAATCCAAAACTCAATGACAGTCATACGATATCACAGTCAGATATTCCTGCCTCAAAAGTACACAGAGATAGAACACAAGCATTTTTAAGAGGATAAGGTTTGGTAATAGAGTTTAACCCTCCGCCCCACCTGATTGGATAAAACCTACATGGCACAGTTCCTCTCTATTAAACCCACATGATTAGATAAAATGCAACAGCGCTCCAATTCCCCCAAAACCACGGTGGGCTTGTGATAGGGTTTCAGCCTTAATTAAAAGTTGGGAGGGCGCAGGCGGCTTGCTTAACAAAGACGTCCCTCTTGAATTTATCCAGGATTAGGGCTGCCACGGCTCGTCAATGTTATGAGCAGGGTTTCCACGAACAGGCCGACAGGTGGAGGCGCTCACGTTTCATCACAAGGATGGTTTTACATTTACAACACATCCACCATTCTTTCACTGATCCTCGTTTTAGAGCTTGACGACGCTACCCTGACAGGGTTATTCTCCCAGACCATAATCCCACTCAAGTGCTGCTAATTAAGTACGGTAAGAAACACTTCTGTCATCTCTAATGTGGTTTGATATCTGGCTATGAGTATAGCATCATTCAGTACATACGTCACTGAATAAATAACTCTGCAGAGCATGGAACAAAACCAACGTCCTGGATTAGGATGTGACAAGTTACAGTATACCAATATCATTAATAACTTATTGTAAGAGGGGAAAAGGTCCCACACTAAACCTTAAAGGAAAACTCCACCCAAAAACTATATTTTGGTATCTGTTTCATTAGTCCACTGTTGGCATAGTCCCAAAATGTTTTGATTGTCAGAAATCATGTTGTCAAGATATGTAACTTTCAATATACAGAAATCATGATGTGTTTTGCATCATATGACAATGGACTAATCAAACAAATACCAAAATATAGTTTTTGGGATGGAATTTTCCTTTAACATAGCATTTAACTGAATGAAGCCTTTATAAAAAGGTCTATCTATACAGAAATCATTCATAAGCAAATGTCATGCTGTATAAAGGGTGGCAAATATGCCACGGGGACAACACAGGATGATTATAAATGATTTATGATATGTTATTTAGTGCTTATGAAGATCTTATGAATGCTCTATAACGCTTCTAGAAGTTATTGTAAAGTGTAAATTAAAATGGATTAACAGTTATATGTAAACAGGCAGAGACAATGAAACACTAAAGCCTGATTCAAACGTTATGCATGAGAATGTATATCTGGAAGACAATGAAACACAAAAGCCTGATTCAAACGTTATGCATGAGAATGTATATCTGGAAGACAATGAAACACTAAAGCCTGATTCAAACGTTATGCATGAGAATGTATTTGGAAGACAATGAAACACTAAAGCCTGATTCAAACGTTATGCATGAGAATGTATTTGGAAGACAATGAAACACTAAAGCCTGATTCAAACGTTATGCATGAGAATGTATCTGGAAGACAATGAAACACTAAAGCCTGATTCAAATGTTATGCATGAGAATGTATCTGGAAGACAATGACACATTAAAGCCTGATTCAAACGTTATGCATGAGAATGTATATCTGGAAGACAATGAAACATTAAAGCCTGATAGAAACATTATGCATGAGAATGTATCTGGAAGCGGTTGGCCGCAGCAACAGAAAAAGGCACGTACCTTTTGCTCAGCTGTCATGGTGAGGCTCGTTAGGCGACATGTCATGTTCCCCAGGCTCTTCTCAAAGGCTGCCACCAGGTGAGCCTGCCAACACAGAGGTCAGAGTTCAACACAGCAGCACAGTCAACACAATCCCTGGACGGGTCATAAAAGCAGGCATAAAGGAACAACGTTAAATTGACACGATTTCTGTCACATCTTCCTGAGGTCCTATAAATATACCATTCTCTGTAGGTGGAACAACCTCTAACCAGGTGGATTCAAGATGATCCACAAAAACACATTTAGCACACAGTGTAGAAAATCCATCATAGACAGCCACGTAAACATGTAGAAGAAGAATCAACACGACCTGAGGGTGTAGGCAATTTTTTCCCCTCGTGCTTTTCACGTTCCCTCGTGTTTCTCATGAGTCATCACTCTCCCCAGGGACCCTCAGCTCTGATATACTGAGTCAAGTCATTACTCTGCTGAACCACCAGGGCTGACTGACTGGCTGGCTGGACCATCATGTTTATTTCTGTATCTGAACCAAAACAATAGGAACCTTCACCCTAGTTACAGCTTGCTCTTTACCATGGCAATGCTAAGCCTGCTGCAAGCTTTGAAGTGGGTTATGAACTGGAAGTTAACATGAGGAGGTTCAAACGAGACATGATGCACAGAACTTCTTGGGGAAGTTGCTGCTGTGCTACAGAAGAAGCGGGAGCTACGCTACGTCAGTTCTTCTAAAAGCTATAAACCTTCAGTTTCACTGTGGTTCAACCTGAAGACAACAGCTGCAACAACAGCATCCATGATTATGACCGATATTCACAGCCAGCTGGTGATTTGAACATGCATAAAAGTAGCAGCTCCATGTCTGATTCTACAGTTCAGACAGCAAGTTGTGTAGGAAGCTGTCCCCCTCTCGGCGCTGGCTGGTAGTTACTCCCTCTCTGTCTCTTCTCCTGTTGAGATCTAAGTCCCAAAGTGCAGAGAAAGGTGGGCATATCCTCTGGTACACAGGTCAGAGAAGGTTAATTATTTCTTTAACGACGCCTGAATTAATTTTTCACCTGAAGAAACACCGGCGACAAACTGAAGGGTGCCAAATGTTTAGCAGTATGACACCATCTGCTGCACTGAGCCTGCTGGAAGTAAAGCTCCATGAAAATGGGATAGCACAGTGAGGGATAGTGTGTGTGTGTGTGGGTGTGGGTGTGTGTGTGGGTGATAAGTCCTCACCTAAAAAATACAGGAATGGTAATTGTGTGTGTGCATGTGTGTGACAGAGAGAGAAAGAGACAAAATAGTGTGCGCTCACCCCCAACCCCTCCACAGTATGGAGCCTCAGACACCTGTCAGGACCAGTGAGTCACAGAGAGCCAGGCAGCGTGCCCACAGATAAGAGAATCTCAGCTCAACAGGGCGGAGGAGTAGCAACACAGTACTACACCAACAAGCCAACACCACCATGTTGGTCCTCTTCTCTCCTCTCTGGCTGAATCGCATATAACATTTGCAAAATGTCATACGTCCAATCTCATCAGTCCCCTCCATCATGTGACATCCACCCACCGCGGCTGCCCACCTGTCTGCCCTGCGGGTAGGGCTTTGCGGCTCCCCACGCATCCCGCGGCTGGCCTTTGGCCTTGCAACCCCTGCCCTGGGGCCTCTGCTGGGAGCCGGGGTAGTGGTTGAGGGTCGGCCAGACCAGTGAACCGGCCAGAGAGCTGCCCCTACTACTGCTGCTGCCCAGTGTTGACGCAAATCCTCAGAGCCCTCTCTGCTCTACCCATCCACACTCACTCACACACACACAGAGCAGCATGACTACTGTAGTCTAAGCCAGCACTGACGGCTAGATATACTAATTCCCAAATCCCCAAAGAGAGAGGGCAAAAAAGAGGTAGAGGGGAGGGGATAAGCGAGAGAGAGGTCAATCTAGAGGTTAGAGAGAAAGGAATGAGAGAGAGAGGGTGGTAAATAGGTAGGTAGGTAGGTAGGTAGGTAGGTAGGTAGGTAGGTAGGTAGGTAGGTAGGTAGGTAGGTAGGTAGGTAGGTAGGTAGGTAGGTAGGTAGGTAGGTAGGTAGGTAGGTAGGTAGGTAGGTAGGTAGGTAGGTAGGTAGGTAGGTAGGTAGGTAGGTAGGTAGGTAGGTAGGTAGGTAGGTAGGTAGGTAGGTAGGGAGCAGAGGTATAAACCCTCCTCTTAAACCCACTTTAATGACATCCAAGGCAAGGAATGGAATCCCTTCTGAGGAGAAAATAAAAACCTCACAGTACAACACCAAGATGCTTCTGCATCACTTGTTCTTTTTAATCCTTTTTCCAGGAAGCTGGTTTTGCTAACTCTGCTTTGTTCTGATCAAAGAAAATCGAAAAAAACATGAACTTGATTGACATGGACGTGGGAGAGCTTCTCTAACCATATGTGTCTACACACATTCAACTGTGTGCCTGATGTGGCGGCCATTTTAGCTACAAGTCAGGCCAGACTGACCTGTTAGGACCATGCTGAAGGTGACACAATGAATAGTCCTTTATTTAAAAAATTCCTTATTCAAAAAAGGTCAAAATATGAATTTCTATGTTAACATATTACAAAGAGATTGAGCAGATACAGTAAATTAACGTCTTACATACAGTACATTAGTGTCCCGTGTAGTTCAGCTGGTAGAGCATGGCGCTTGCCACACCAGGGTTGTGGGTTTGATTCCCACAGGGGACAAATACGAAAATGTATGAACTCATTACTGCTAAGTCGCTCTGACACCACACTCACAGCTCTTCTCATTCGTTCAATGACAAAACAGTGCTCGCTCAAAGTGGGATTTACATTTAAAGAACATGACTGAAAACATACAGTATGCACTTTCTGAAGATACAGTATCTCTGCCAGCCAAATTAGCCTACAGCATCTTAAACACTGCCTTAAGCAATGCTGCAGTGCATGTTTCAATCACTGGAATCCCGGGAAAGAAATGTTGTCCCGATGCACAGCACGGGCCATGAAACTTATGATACCAGAGAGAGTGTATGGGTCTGGCGGGGATGACATTTCGACTGCCACATCCCTTACAGGAACAGATTGGGATCAGGAGCCCAGGAAAGGCTTGAGGTGTGACTGGGTAGGGGAGCAGCCATGGGTGGGCCTGTGAGGGCATAGCCAATCAGAATTAGTTTTTCCCCACAAAAGGGCTTTTCTAACAGACATAAATACTCCTCAGTGTCATCAGCTGTCCGGGTGGCTGGTCTCAGACGATTCCGCAGGTGAATAAGCTGGATGTGGCATTTTATTGTCCCCAGCACAAGGTGCAACTGTGTGATGATCATGCTGTTTAATCAGCTTTTTGATATGCCACACCCGTCAGGTGGATGGATTATCTTGGCAAAGGAAAAGTGCCCACTAACAGGGATGTAAACAGATTTGTGCACATAATTCGAGAGAAATATGCGTATGGAAAACGTCTTAGATCTTTTATTTCAGCTCATGAAACATGGGACCAACACCGATGCATTTAAAAATGTTGTTCAGTATACATACACAAAACATCTAAAAAAAGCTTTCTCATAAATTAAACAATGCAACTTTTCTACAAAGACGTCTGGGGTCTGTGTGAGTCACACCAGTAAACACAAAAGCTAGTTGGAAGTTTCTTGGCAGTATGGTTAGTGCCTGGAGATGTAGAACTCCTCGATCAAAGCCAGATGCCCCGGTGAAGACCCTGTCAGCCTCGCACTTGATCAGACGCTTCACGCAGGGCCCAGAATTGAGAGAGACACAGGAGCCTCCATCTCTCCACAGAGACCAGACAGTCTTTGGGTTCTCAGGGTTCTCTCTCACTCTGTACAATACAATTCCTCCCTCCAAACTGGGCTCACAATCTCCCTCTTTCCCCTCTCTCCATCTCTCTGTTTTGTTGAATCTGCATGTTCTTGCTAGGCTGCCCTATTTTGCTACCCGGCTGGATGAGGCCCGCTTCGCTGGACAATTCCCTGTAAACAAACCCCTTATTCGAGCCATGTTCGAAAAGAAAAAACAACCCAGCCTTCAAAACATTTCATCAGAAGCTTAAGAAACCTTGTAGTCAGAGAGAGAAAGGGAATAAGTGGGCGTCTAGACTGATTTACATTCAAGGGTTTGGCAAAGGCAGAGTTTCCCCCCGAACCTCTCTGACAGGCTAGGATGCAAATGAACCACGAGGCAGACGTTTTGACTGATCTGTGTTTGTTGAAGTAAGAGGCACTTACATTGGCAGACAGCTGAGATGTGAGGGTCGCGACCTTTTCCTGGGAGGCGTCTAGCTCTCGTCGCAGCTTCCTAATTTGCTGTTTGGGTGGGAAAAATATAATAAAATTACCATGATGCTCACGTCTCTCCTAAAAAACCAGGACTGATTGAAAATATACAGAGCATGCCTATCTTCCGATTCCCTCCCTTTAAAAGCAAATCCAAATCTACTGTATCAGCTGCCTAGTAAACATCCATTTGAAAACATTGATGTAAAGTCTCTGTCTCATTGCCGCAATAGAAAACAGTGGGGTGAATGTAAGTGTGAAGGTAAATGGGGCATTACCGTTGTATTTTGGCCTGTTTGACCCTTGATTGAAAAGAGAAGAATACAATTAACTCTATGATGCATTCTTAGTCCAAACAGAAGATATGGTGAGAGAGAGATCTGCTACGATGATGACAAAGCAGCATGTTTGCTCACGGTTAGCAGTTTAAACCATTAGCCAATAAGGCATTAGGCAATCTCTCACACATTAACAACAGTACAGTCTTGGACAAATGAGCCAATAAAAGGGAAAAAAAGTGCACAAGCATCTAAACACATTAGGGTAGTTGTCACTTTGGTAACACTGTCTTTAAACCTGACCTGTATAACACATTTAAAATATACATAACAAAGGCTCCAACATGCTCCTAACAAGCAGTAAAGCATTATACCTGTGGGCTTTAATTAAAGTGTTAATGTAGGGTTCAAACAGAAACATAGTATTTGTAATGAAAGAAAAGCCAGTGATAACTGAATAGCAGGATAAAGAGTAGGGTGTATTAATGATGTTTGTCCGTGGTAAAGATCATGTTAAAGTGCTGTTTGGTTATATTCATATGCCTGGTTGTTTAAAATACTGGCCCATGACAAGCAATGCACCATAGGGTCAAAGAGATTTGACTTGGACACAAAGTCCAAGGTTATATACACAATCACTGAGGTATGTTGGTTTTATGCTCAGGTCCGCCACTGATAAACCACAACCTGATTTAGGACGAAGTGGATACATACAGTTGAAGTCTGAAGTTTACATACACCTTAGCCAAATACATTTAAACTCAGTGAATCCTAGTAAACATTCACTGTCTTAGGTCAGTTAGGATCACCACTATTTTAAGAATGTGACATTTCAGAGGATATTTTATTTAAGCTTTTATTTCTTTCATCACATTCCCAGTGGGTCAGAACTTTACATACACTCAATTAGTATTTGGTAGCATTGCCTTTAAATTGTTTAACTTGGCTCAAACGTTTTGGGTAGCCTTCCACAAGCTTCCCACAATAAGTTGGATGAATTTTGGCACATACCTCCTGACAGAACTGGTGTAACTGAGTCAGGTTTGTAGGCCTCCTTGCTCACACATGCTTTTTCAGTTCTGCCCACACATTTTCTATAGGATTGCGGTCAGGGCTTTGTGATGGCCACTCCAATACCTTGACTTTGTTGTCCTTAAGCCATTTTGCCACAACTTTGGAAGTATGCTTCCAAAGTTGTCCATTTGGAAGACCTATTTGCGACCAAGTTTGCCTTGAGATGTTGATTCAATATATCCACATAATTGCCATCTGTTTTGTGAAGTGCACCAGTCCCTCCTGCAGCAAAGCACCCCCACAACATGATGCTGCCACCCCCGTGCTTCACGGTTGGGATGGTGTTCTTCAGTTTGCATAACGATGGTCATTATGGCCAAACAGTTTAATTTTTGTTTCAACAGACCAGAGGAAATTTCTCCAAAAAGTACGATCTTTGTCGCCATGTGCAGTTACAAACCGTAGTCTGGATTTTTTATGGCGGTTTTGGAGCAGTGGCTTCTTCCTTGCTGAGCGGCCTGTCAGGTTATGTCGATATAGGACTCGTTTTACTGTGGATATAGATACTTTTGTACCCGTTTCCTCCAGCATCTTCACAAGGTGCTTTGCTGTTGTTCTGGGATTGATTTGCACTTTTCGCACCAAAGTACGTTCATCCCTAGGAGACAGAACGCGTCTCCTTCCTGAGCGGTATGACGGCTGGGTGGTCCCATGGTGTTTATACTTGCGTACTATTGTTTGTACAGATGAACGTGGTACCTTCAGGCATTTGGAAATTGCTTTTGCAAAGAGGCACTGAGTTTGAAGGTAGGCCTTGAAATACATCCACAGGTACACCTCCAATTGACTAAATTATGTCAATCAGAAGCTTCTAAAGCCATGACATCATTTTCTGGAATGTTCCAAGCTGTTTAAAGGTACAGTCAACTTAGTGTATGTAAACGTCTGACCCACTGGAATTGTGATATAGTGAATTACAAGTGCAATAATCTGTCTGTAAACAATTGTTGGAAGAATGACTTGTGTCATGCAAAGTAGATGTCCTAATCGACTTGCCAAAACTATAGTTTGAAATCTGTAGAGTGGTTGAAAAATGAGTATTAATGACTTCAACCTAAGTGTATGTAATCTTCCGACTTCAACTGTATATCTCTGCTCGTGCTTTGATTGTGATCATTCATTATGGAGATCTGACCGGACCAGACAAACAGAGAGACAGACAGACAGACCAGACCAGAGACACAGACAGACAGACCAGACCAGAGAGACAGACAGACAGACCAGACCAGAGAGACAGACAGACAGACCAGACCAGACCAGAGACAGACAGACAGACAGACAGACAGACAGACAGACAGACAGACAGACAGACAGACAGACAGACAGACAGACAGACAGACAGACAGACAGACAGACAGACAGACAGACCAGAGACCAGAGAGACCAGAGAGACCAGACAGACCAGAGACCAGAGACCAGAGACCAGAGAGACCAGACATACAGACAGACCAGAGAGACAGACAGACAGACAGACCAGACAGACCAGAGAGACAGACAGACCAGAGAAACAGACAGACCAGACAGACCAGAGAGACATGTCGTCCCTCACAAAGCCAAGCCTCTTACCTCAGAATGTGCCTTTTCCTCTGTCTGTTTGGGAGAGAAGACATGTCGTTAAGATGTGCAAGAATAATAAGCCATGTTGTATGAACAATGATTCACTTCTGACAGCTTCTTTATGGACGCAATATTCAAATGAATGCCCACTGTCATAATGAGTAGATAATTGGGGTTTAGCTTTTGATCGAGAATGATGCAGGAGTCAAAAGGCTGTAGATGACGCCAGTTAGTGAAAGCAAATGCAAAGACAGGTCTTGATGCATCAAATTAAATCAAATCAAATATTTTGGTCACATACACATATTTAGCAGATGTTATTGCGGGTGTAGCGAAATGCTTGACTGGGGTGTCATCTCATGTCATGTCAGACGTTACTAAGAACTTACACAACTTTTTATGTTGGCCGTTCAAATAATATGTAATCGATGTGGTAGGGAGAATTAACATAATACATTGTATGTATGTATTACAATATATACACTGGTAACATTGTACACAAGTAACATTGTTTTTGTTCCCACACCAACCAAAAACCTGTGTGAACATCTGCCACATTCAACCAGCATCAGACCATGTGGTGGGCAATACAAACACGTTGTCTGTGTGGTGTGGAGAGATCATAGCTGACAGCATCATAGTCTTTACCTTGGCCAGAAAGGAAAGAACCTGGAAGTAAGAAAACGGTTGTTCAAGCTGCGACAATGGGAAACCATGGCAACTCAACACTTTGCACTGGCCTGAAAACAGGGTGCCGAACTTTTGTGTAAGCCAAGCATTCTCATTGGTTATCATCTATGGCCTTTTGATTGACATCTTATACGTTCTGTCTACCTTTATATTGTTGGGCTGAATGATTGGCTTTGTAATGACTTTGGGAAAATGTGTCATGATACATGATACTACCATAGTGTTCTTAGTGCGAGATTTTAATCAAATTGCTCTATCATTCCTGTTTATCAGGGTCGTGTTCATTAGGGTGCATCGCAGCAAAACGCTTTGCAACGGAAAAACAAGCATTTCTCATAGGACAGGTTGAAATAGTACCTCCCGTTTCACAACGTTTTGCGCCTACTGAACACGCCCCCCAGGTGTTGAGCGATAACAGATGAGATTAAACAAAACTGATGACCAAATAATGCCAAAGATGGTAAGAAATGATAAAATAGCAAACAGAAAAGTATATGATCAAATTCAAATCTTAACTGAGCTAAATCAAAATGATAGAAACATATTATAGTAATGGAAACAAATAAACATTAAATAAAAATTGTAATATTAAAATACGAACACAATCAAACATCAACACAATGAATTGAAGAATAAACAATAACGGTATTTCTGCCCCAATAGTAATACATCTCGAGGACTTTCTAGAACTTTCTGCTGGGGAGGAAAGAGGTGGAGAGAGCCAGTAATCAATTCTCTTCCTCAACTGATCTGTCTTCTCATTGAGTTTGACTGCAGCTTGAGTGTTGCCTGTTGCTAAAAAATATCCACACCTTTACCGAGATTGATTTTGCCTAAATCACCTTGGATGTACTGATAAAATATAAAAATGTATGATATATACCCATTTATATACCTATTTATTATTGAAGAATGTAACTTATAAAGTACAACTGTTGTACCCGATCATAACCCAAAATATGTTTAAAAATAATACTCTGTCCTTGCATCCATAACACAATCTTTGAATTTGAGAGTGGTTACATTTCTCCAGCCTTACCCTTTAGCTTTATAGCAAAAAAGTGGTGGGGCTTCGTTTTGCTGAAACATGTATTACATATGGTCTCCTAAAATAACCAACACCACACACACTACCCATGGCTGCCATAAGCATGACTGTCTAAATGTAACTTACCGCAGAGTACAGGGAGGAGGTGCTGGAGACCAGCGACAGTGAGGATCCATGGACTAGAGAGAGAGAGAGAAAGAGAGAGGAGAGAGGGGAGAGAGAAAGGAGAGAGGGGAGAGAGGGGAGAGAGAGAGAGAGAGAGAGAGAGAGAGAGATAGATTAGAGAGATAGAGAGAGAGAGAGAGAGAGAGAGAGAGAGAGAGAGGAGAGAGAGAGAGAGAGAGAGAGAAAGAGAGAGAGAGAGAGAGAGAGAGAGAGGAGAGAGAGAGAGAGAGAGAGAGAAAGAGAGAGAGAGAGAGAGATGGTTATGAGGTCTGGGGTCCGCTCACCAAGCAAGAATTCACAAAATGGGACAAACATCAAACTGAGACACTGCATGCAGAATTCTGCAAAAATATCCTCAGTGTACAACGAAAAACACCAAATAATGCATGCAGAGCAGAATTAGGCCGATACCCGCTTATTATCAAAATCCAGAAAAGAACCGTTAAATTCTACAACCACCTAAAAGGCAGCGATTCCCGAACCTTCCATAACAAAGCCATCACCTACAGAGAGATGAACCTGGAGAAAAGTCCCCTAAGCAAGCTGGTCCTGGGGCTTTGTACACAAACACACCCCACAGAGCGCCAGGACAACAACACAATTTGCAAATATATATTTATATATATATTATATATATTAAATATATATATATTAAATATATATATATCAAATATATATATATGCCATTAAGCAGACTACTATAAGTCACTTTTTATCCAAAGTAGTACTTGTATACATTTTTGTATGGGTGGCAACAACGGGAATCGGAAACTCGCGATTGGTAGCACCCTGCCCTATCAACTGAGCCACACAGGACCACAGTCTGGGCCTACCTTCGTCGGTGCTGTCCCTGAAGGAGCCAGAACGACTCATACCCCGGGGTCTGTCCTCCAAAGAGGTGGCGCTGCCCCCCAGGTGGGCTTCTCCATACAGGTCAAAGGAGTCCTGGGCAGGTATGCTGTTGGAGCGACTCATACTGCTGGGTCCTGGCAGATTGTAGGGTGACAGGTTGGTGGGGCTCACTGGGGGAGAAAACACACACACGCACAAACAGGTTGGAGTAGTGGTATTTGGAGTAGTGGTATTTGGAGTAGTGGTATTTGGAGTAGTGGTATTTGGAGTAGTGCTTACGCAGGTTGCTATAGTGGTATTTGGAGTAGTGGAATTTGGAGTAGTGCTTATGCAGGTTGGTATAGTGTTATTTGGAGTAGTGGTATTTGGAGTAGTGCTTACGCAGGTTGGTATAGTGTTATTTGGAGTAGTGGTATTTGGAGTAGTGCTTACACAGGTTGGAGTAATGGTATTTGGAGTAGTGGTATTTGGAGTAGTGCTTATGCAGGTTGGTATAGTGTTATTTGGAGTAGTGGTATTTGGAGTAGTGCTTACGCAGGTTGGTATAGTGGTGTTTGCAGTAGTGGTATTTGGAGTAGTGCTTACACAGGTTGGAGTAATGGTATTTGGAGTAGTGGTATTTGAAGTAGTGCTTACGTAGTTTGGAGTAATGGTATTTGGAGTAGTGCGTACGCAGGTTGGACGGATGACATTTGGAGTAGTGGTATTTGGAAGAGTGGTATTTGGAGTAGTGGTATTTGGAGTAGTGGTATTTGGAGTAGTGCTTAAGCAGGTTGGAGTAGTGATATTTGGAGTAGTGCTAACGCAGGTTGGAGTAGTGGTATTTGGAGTAGTGCTTTTGCAAGTTGGAGTAGTGGTATTTGGAGTGGGGCTTACACAGGCTGGAGTAGTGGTATTTGGAGTGGGGCTTATGCAGGCTGTAGTAGTGGTATAGTAGGCTACTGCCCTATATACATAGACATGGAATCACTGGCCACTTTAATAATGGAACACTAGTCACTTTAATAATGTTTACATACTGCTTTAGTCATCTCATATGTATATACTGTATATGCCACTCCGACATTGGTCGTCCTAATATTTATATATTTATTAATTCCATTATTTAACTTTTAGATTTGTGTGTATTGTTAGATATTACTGCACTGCTGGAGCTAGGAACACAAGCATTTCACTACACCAGCAATAACATCTGCTAAATATGTGTATGTGACCAATAACATTTGATTTGATATTTGGAGTAGGGCTTATGCTGGTTGGAGTAGTGGTATTTGGAGTAGGGCTTATGCAGGTTGGAGTAGTGGTATTTGGAGTAGGGCTTATGCAGGGTGGAGTAGTGGTATTTGGAGTAGGGCTTACATGGTTGGAGTTGGGTATTTGGAGTAGGGCTTATGCAGGTTGGAGTAGTGGTATTTGGAGTAGTGCTTACTCAGGTTGGAGTAGTGGTATTTGGAGTAGGGCTTACGCAGGTTGGAGTAGTGGTATTTGGAGTAGGGCTTATGCAGGTTGGAGTAGTGGTATTTGGAGTAGTGCTTACGCAGGTTGGAGTAGTGGTATTTGGAGTAGTGCTTATACAGGGTGGAGTAGTGGTATTTGGAGTAGTGCTTACGCAGTTTGGAGAAGTGGTATTTGGAGTAGGGCTTACGCAGGTTGGAGTAGTGGTATTTGCCGGTGCTTGTGCATGCGACTCCAGTGGGGGAGAGAGGGGACTGATTCCCCGTGTCCTGTAGCCCCCCAGTGGAGTGAGAGCGCAGCCACTCCTTCCCCTCCTCATGGGACGTCTGTCTGGATGAAGGAGGGTACCTAGAGAGGACATGGTACACGTCAACTAGTGGCACCACTGATTCAACATGGTTTCTATTGAACTATGCAGCTGCATTATCCATATATCATGATCACATGACTGGAGCGTTGTGACAAATGTATTCACTAACTCATACATAGTTCTGTACGTACACACGGTGCTTGACTTGGACTGAAATGGGTTCCGGTACTCTGTTACTCCGGAACGCCACAATAATATTTTTAAGTCAGGATTCTAAAAGAGGTGCTGGATCTCAAGCAGTATAACATTGGAGGAAGGTGGTGGAGTTCTGGTGTGTTCCGGCCCAAGTCGAGCACTGTGGATACAGACACACACACGCATCCACCCACACACAGGCACGGCCACCCATCCACCTACGTGCAAGCGTGCACGCACACACACATGATCGGAGACACTCGGTATACACACGGTCAAAGACACTGACACTCTTTGCTCTCCTCATCTCTAGCTGTTCATAGCGAGGGGAGGTGTTATCTAAATGATTGATAGGCAGCCATATTTAATCCTTAACGGAAGATAATTGAGTTCATGCTCATCCTTTCAACACTGAAGCTCATAACAGACCTCTGTTCTGTCTGTCATACTAATACCACACTCTGAATTCTTTCAGACAAAGAAAGGTACACTGATTGAGATCTAATACCAGTAAAAGGTACTGAATTATAAATCATGTGCATGTTCAACTTCAAATCAAATAGTCTATTTTTGTACATATTTGGACAGATGGATATGTAATCTTCACTTCAACACTATTGACAGATAAAGGTTAACCAATTTAACAAGTCATACAAAAAAATTAAAATAAAATACAAAAATGCCTTTTCCTTATGGGGAAAAAGTTAGTACACCCCTACCTTTACCATCACATAAAATGGCTAAAATTAGAATTAGGTGTACCAAAACAAGTGCAAATGATTAGAAAACATTAGAGAGAAACTTAGGAGGGTCCAGCCTTCCACAAAGATAATAAAATTGGTCCTGTTTTGGTCTTAACCATATAAAATTGGCCTACTTGGAGGTCAGGAAGGAAGAAGCCTCTGCTCTCAAAAAAGAATATCAACACACAACTGACTTTTGCCAGACAACACCTGGGTAAAAACAGTTCTGTCTTGATATTATTTTTTGAGAGCAGAGGCTTCTTCCTAATCTATTTGTTGCATGGCGCTGTGATAGGGTCTGCATCCCAAATGGCACCATATTCCATAGTTCACTATTTTTGAGAAGAGCCGGTAATTTTGAACGGTGCCATTTGGGATGCAGCCAGGGTTTCTTTCTAGTGTTGAGGGTCTGGATATGATTTCAGTCATTAGATAGGCCAAGAGTAATGGAAACTTGATTTAAAATGGATGCTCTGCCTTGCCCTACAGTCAATGAGGATGGATATAGCTATTCAGAGTCCACTAGACTACATGGGATCATTTACTTCAGACACCTGTAATCTGTGAGGAACTGTGGAGTGTCGAGAGGCACAACAGTTACTAACAGTCTAACTCTTGAAGATAATACTTCAACAGGATTTGTACAGCAATTTAACCCTTTTATGAGGTGAAACTAAATTGTTATTCCCATTAATATTAGCATTTTCAATGCGCCAAACACTCAAACCCTCATCGGCTAAATCTCCTAAGACAAATGTCACGGAAAATACTAATGTCATTATGCAACATTGCTTTCCTACACCAACATGCCATTAGACACAAAGGTGATTTAGTCAGTTAGAAAGACATGTATGAATGAAATGTGAGAATGAATGAAAACACAAAACAAGGAAACACCAAAAGGACACATGAGTGATGAGTTACCTCAGTCCCTTTTTGGGGAGTGTGTTTCTGTCAAGAGGCATGCTGTTAAGACACAGAGAACGAAAACATTACAATTACCTACAGGTGTTGGATCTTAATTTGATCACCCTGTTGTTGCACAGCAGGAAATACAAACTTGTAGCTTCTAAAGTTTGTAATTTCCACTTTGCTGCAGGATTATTTTCCTGCTGTGAGAAACTGGTCAAATTAAGATCCTACATCTATAAGAACACATGTTGAGATAGATTCAATTCACATCTATTGATTGATAGAACAGGACAATCACTACAATGGGCAACGTTAACACTCTTTGAAAAAAAGGGTTCTTCGGCTGCCCCCATAGGAGAACCCTTTGAAGAACCCTTTTTGGTTCCAGTAAGAACTATTTTGGGTTCAATGTAGAAAGCACTGTGTAAAGGGTTCTACATGGAACTCAAAAAGGTTCTGCCTGGAACCAAAAAGGTTCTGCCTGGAACCAAAAAGGGTTCGTCAAAGGATTCTCCTATGGGGACAGCCAAAGAACCCTTTTTGGTTATAGATAGCACCTTTACTTCTAAGAGTGTATGACTAAAAGAATCAGACATTCTGGGAACATTTTGGTTAGTTTGATACTTTCCATCTAGACAAGAATCTGTGAATGAAGGAAATGTTACAAACCACTATGACAACAGTGAGCTATACTGAAACAATAAGACGAGCATGACGTTGCATTCCATACATACAGTCTACAAGTACATTTATTAAAGTGTCTGTACATTGACGGCTGTGTATCAGAGGTGGCTGGTGTGATGAGATATAGGAGGACAGGCTCATTGTAATGGCTGGAATGGAATAAATGGAACGGAGTGAAACACGTAGCTTCCCTGTGTTTGATGTGTTGATGTGTTTGATATAGTTCCCTTCATTCCATTCCAACCATTACAATATCTCTTCCCATCAGCCACCACTGATGTGCATGTTACACCCACTGGCCTGAAACAAACTTCCCCCAGGAAATGAATGGAGTTACATTGTTCCACATTGGGACTCACCCCTCAGAAAGCGTGGACTTGACACTGGCCGTGCGGGTGACTTTGGGGCCGTGGTGGTGCCCCAGCAAAAGGTCGATGGACTCGGAGCTGGTGTGCAGACTGGTCATGCTCTGGCAGCTCAGTGTGTCCTTACTGCCAGAGCATGCCGAGGAGCTGCTGAGGTTGGTGGGCCAGGGGCGGGCGTTGGAGGGCAGCGAGAGGCCTGACGCCGGGCTGGAGGCAGGCGAGTCTGTGCCCAGGTCTGGGGTCTTGCCATAAAGCGGGCTGCTAGCCCCGCTCTGCCCGCCTGTGCTACCCAGGCTTCCTGTACCTGAGGAGGGCGAGTCCAGACTGGCCTGGCGTGCTAATGTGCCATGAGGGCTTCCCAACGCAGAGGGGCACTTGCCTGAGTCAGGTGTGCCTGGGGTACTGGCCTTACTGCTGGCTTTGGTGCCAAACAACCTGGGAGAGAGAGAAAGAGATGGCTCCATTCACTTACAGACTATCTATGGCAATCATGATCCCCTCGAAGACTGGTCTAACTCACGATCCCCTCGAAGACCGATCTAACTCACGATCCCCTCGAAGACCGATCTAACTCACGATCCCCTCGAAGACTGATCTAACTCACGATCCCCTCAAAGACTGATCTAACTCAGTCTCTAGGTTGAGAACTAGGTTGTGTGATATAGAACATTATTACATATATATTTTATTACACCAAGGAAATAGGAGCTTGGGAAAAGTTTGAATTCCGCTCAACACTGCCCCTCCCCAATCTTCATCACCTCTATCTCATAAGTCTACCATATTCTTCTTCAGATGGACACTATGAAGACGTACACCTTCCCTACTGCCTCTGCTAGACTATGTGTGCTTCCCAAACGGCACCTTATTCCCTATATAGTGCACTACTTAGTACACTACTTTGGACCAGAGCCTTATGGGAATAGGGTGCCAGTTGAGATGCAACCTTGGCCGGAGCTTTCAGTGATTTGCATTCAGACAGCTGTGGTCACAGCATTGCCACATTTCCATTCCGTATGTGTAATCAGCCAATCTGTCTGTCTGGCCACTCAATAACACATATGTTGTTCACAGGTCCTTCCTGTCGTGTCTGACGTGGGGCTGCCATCAAACGAGCTCCAAGGGGCGACTCGACAGGTCGGACGGCATGGCTGCGTCCGGACATGCCTTGTGAGCGCATCTAATTAATGAGACAGGGGTTCGCAAGCGGAATAGCTTTCTCGCTGTCAGCTATAATCAAGTCCAGTGAATCAGTTTAGCCTGACCTGAATGGCAAATAATCTGCCGTTCATCTTGAGAGAAATGCCGTCAGTGTCTGTGATGAAATCTACCGAACAGCAGGGGGCAACATTTTTCTCCCCGGCTCTGAAGCCCAACGAACAAACTCAGACCGATGTTTCTGTGCTGGGATATGAATTAGTGTCTAATGTTAATTTTATAGTTCTTATTACCGAAAACAATGTATATATATGAGACTTCAGAGAAGAGGTGAAATTATGCCTAGAATTCTGACAGCACTGATGAACACCTCTATCTACCAGAAGCATCTTGAAGCTGGGAAACAACATTGCACCTCACAAACAACACTTCATTATTCTGTTGTGGCCTTGAGCATGCAGTTGGTGAGAGTACCTAGGGAACAACAAGCTACCCTCCACTTTTAAAACAGAGATGAAAAATGTCAGCTGCTTGGCTAAGTTTTCAAGCTCTTCTATAAGTGCAGGGGAAACCAAGTGAGCAGTATTGACTGACCTGCGGAAGGTAGGCGAGGCGATGTCCGGGTACTTGGACCCTGGTTGCCTGAGGCCAGACTGGCCCGTGGAGGTGGGGCTGGACTTGGGGGAGGTGGATAAACCTGCTGGGTCCTGGTCCGACACGGCCACTTTCTCCTTGTCTGTCTGGTTGATGGTGATGGGGATGGGACTGGAGCGCCCTGAGCCCACCTTCCCAGCGTCCCTCCGCTTGGCCCCCGTGGCGGTCCCCGCTCCTCCGGCCGACTTGCCGCTGACGTTGGAATCAATGCTGCTGGAACTGGAGCGGTGGCCGCTTCGCCCCACCACCCCCCCGCTGGAGGACTTGGCCGGCCGGGGCAGAGAGCGATACTGGAGGGGCACCTTGGAGCCTCCGCAGCCCATCAGCACCCCATCGTCCTGGGGCTGGGAGCCGTCCAGGCTGGTCTTGCGGCCTCCGCTGATCCCTGTCCCCTTGCCGATAGCCGAAGACTTGGGCACCTTCCCCAGGGTGGCGGAGCCGCTGGTCAGGGTGGCACCGCTGGATGTAATGAGGGCACCGGAGGGGGGGCTGGCCATCTTTTTATAGCCGAACGACCCAGTGGTGGGGGGGCGGGCGATGCCCGAGGGGGGTTTCTTGCCCTCGTCTCCACTGCTCTTGCCGGCGTCGGAGGGCGAGCGCTGGATGCCAGCGGAGGTCTTGGAGGGGGCCTTGCACTTCTCTGAGGCCTTGGCGTCATCAGTTTTACCTGTCAATACAAAGGCCAGTCAATAACAAGCTGGCAAACACCTTGTCCTCTGCAAACTGCTGGGGTACTGAATAATTTAGCTAGGATCGAGTAGAGGTGAGACGGACCTCGCAGCTTATTTGTAAATAATAGGACTCATCTGGTCATCACCTGCAGGGCTACAGGACAGGTGTACCAAGTGACTTTACATTTGGCTAACATTTTACAACTCTTTTCACAAAGCTCAGCTAAAACAGAAAGCTATACTAATCCAAAATCTAAGAAGACTTGCTGAGCAAACCAAAACACGATGGAGAAAAGGCCAAAGTAGAATGAAGAAACGGCAAACATTACTGAGGGCCTCAAAGGGCAACGGCACTGGTTTCCTAATGACTAATCTGATTGGTCGAAATCTTTGACCCTGTTATCTAATCAATGTCAAAATGGAACACATCAATAAATGAAATTCTCTTATAAATTAAGCGAGGATGGACATTTCCTGGTTCTAATATCAACCAGACAGGCAGTTTGATTGAATTAATGGCCAGTCAGAGAATAATCTACACCACCATCAATCCTCAGTTAGACATGGGCTCTGTTCAAATAGGTCAGAAATACATCCTCACCTCAAGGAAAAAAGGAAACAAGGAAGGAAGGACACATTTCTAAAGTATTCCAACAGGGTAGAAAGAAATAAGCAAGCTCTGAAGAAGGTGGAAGAAGTAAGTAGAAGAAGTAGGTAGAATAAGTAGGCAGAAGAAGTAGGGTGGGTCCTACCAGGGGTTTTGAGGGTGGCGCTGGTGCCTTTGGTCCGGGGGGGCGTGATGCCCACCTGGGCGGTCATACCCCTCCTCCAGGAGCCAGTCTGGGACATGGGCAGGCCCGTCTTCTGCCCGGGATCCTCGCCGCACTGCCCCGCTGGCGAGGAGGAAGAGGAGGAGGAGGATGGCTTCCACTTTGAACCGGGCTCCATGCTGACATCCAGCTCTTCGTCCACCTTCTTCAGATCTTCAGCTCCGGTCCATCTGCTGCTGACCTCCTGCTCCACATGCTGGTGTTGTTCCACCTGGGACAGTCAGACACACTCATTTATTTACTATCCTAACCCCAACACGTTTATTTTACTATCCTAACCCCAACACACACACACACGTTTATTTTACTATCCTTGTGGGGACCAAAACATTTTTTCCATTCAGAATCCTATTTTCCCTAACCCCTAACCCTAACCCCTAAAACTAACCCTAACTCCTAAACCTAACCTTAATTCCCTAACTGTAACCCTAAACTTAAATCCTAACACCTAACACCTAACACCTAACACCTAACTCCTAACTCCTAAAACAGCCTTTTTCCTTGTTTTACTATCCTTATGAGGGCTTCTGGTCCCCACAAAGATAGTAAAACAAACCACATACACACACACCCCATTCAGTATGAATAAGCCGCCTGACAGATGGTGAACCCTCCCTCACTAGCCACACCAACAGTCTCTTAAGAGATCAATCTGTTGAGGTTTCCACAAGGCACAGATACTTGGCTATTTTTACCATGCTCCCTCAACACCGCACAAGGAGTGGGTTCCGCTGTACATTGCTCTCTTGAAAGCCAAGGAAAACTAGTAAATAGCTTCATTTCCAGACTACAGTGATATACCTCATTGTTGCACATACTCAGACAAATAAGAATGCCACTGTTTTAACTGAAGCAAGTGCAAACACAGTGGTGCTTCAGTATCATTACTCACAGTTAGTTCAATGTCTGGAAGCATGGAGATGCTCTATTCTAGTTAATTTCCAATAGAATAAACAGGAAACAGGCTCTATGGGTCGGTCTGGCTCAGACAAGACTACTTCCTCCATTTACACTATGGTGTACTGTACCTGGGCTGCCTTGTTCTTGCGTGGCGATGATGTGACGGCGGGGTAGGTGGGCGTGTTCAAATCGTCTGTGCTGATGTTGTCTACAGTGTCACTGAGACCGCTGCTGACCGAACTGCTGTCATCCCAACTACCAGAGAGAGAGAGAGAGAGAGAGAGAGAGAGAGAGAGAGAAGAGAGAGAGAGAGAGAGAAAGATGGGGTGTCAGAGATGAGTGATAGACAGAAGCCATCCATCTTCCCACCAACTTTCATTACATTTTGTCATCCCTCCACAAATACCAACTCTCCTCTCCTCCACCCTTCCAGTAACCCTTCAGGTAAACTCAGAAATGTGTATTTCTGCACTGTGTAAAAGAGAAACCCTTTCCAACCTGCAGGTAATGCACTCTGCACACTGGTGTAGGGTGAAGTTGCCCATAGACGCTGATCTCGGGTCAGTTTTGCATTTACGCGACTAATGATTAAATTTATCATTGGGGGAGGACAAGGTGATCCCAGATCTGTACCTAGGGGAAACTTCACGCCAAGGTGCACTATGCATTGTACCTGGATCTGGCTTCCTATCATGCTGCCTCAATGAAACCTACCCAGTCCCTAGGGAGCCAGGAGATATGCCGGAAACAAGCAATCTCTGTCGTGGTGGGGCGATTCGCTCAATGTCCAATCACCTCCTATCTCCAGCAGTCGTTGATCATTCGTCCTCTCTAATTAGTACATCGGGTGGCGGTGGCCCTCTTTAAATCTTCATTAGGCTATTGACTTCTGGGTAATGTGTTTTTTGGGGGGATCCTGGGATCATTTCTCAACAAATCAAATATGTGACATCTGATCTATCTGGGATGTATGGATCAGGACTGCATATGGGACGTATGGATCATGACTAGGAAGTATGGAAAATCATTGGTATGGACCATCATTGGATGGTTTTGACCTTGTTATTATCAGTATTTGGGTTCAAATACTATTTCAAATCTTTCCAATACTTGGCTGGAGTATGGGTGGTAGGGTTTTCAGTTATGCAACTATTCTATCGATTCAATTGCGTCAGGCAAGCAGAATCAAGCCCAGATGAAGTATTTAAAAAAATTTCAAATAGTATTTGAACACTGGTCTGGTTATTATGCAGGTGATGTAGCCAGAACCCCTAAACAAAGGCCATATGGTTCAACAAGTGATCAATACTGCACACACTGTTTAATTACCGCAGCTCCGGAGATTGGGGATCTCCAGAAATATGTTTCAGTCTCCAATCCCATCATCTCCTATCACACCTAATAAACCACCCTCAATAATAATGCATTAGTTCCTTCTCCCTCTCAGGTTAACACACACACACACACACACACACACACACACACACACACACTGGATGGTTCCCATGCCAATCTGTGTGTGCGTGTATCTCTAGCCTTAATTAACATTGGGAATATGCAGCCGATTTGACCGACGCTACAGTCATACATACAGGGAACTAAAGCAATAAGACAAATGAACCAATAACCCTGAAGTACTGTATGTGACTGAGCATCTATCCTCTACCACATATGGGAGATGACATATCAGAGATGACGGATCAGCGATGACAGATCAGGGATGACAGATCAGAGATGACAGATTAGAGATGACTTCCAATTCCTTAGAAAATTCAAATCAGTTCTCATTGCTAGGATAGTTTGCTAATTACATTTTTTGTCGCGTGAACATTCATTCTGACATCTATAATTCATCCAAGACAAAGATGAAAGGAAAGGAAATAATGAATTGTATGAAAGGCCCACAATGGGTGTTGGGAGAGATGTGTGGGTGTTCCTCTGAAAGACAGAACAGTATGGACGTGGCACGGGTGCGTTCTCTCTACAAAATATGTCCTTATTTTTCCAGCCTCTTTCATGCTTTTCAAGGGGATTGAAAGCTATTCATATCAGCATTGGATAACACCAAGCATTTAAATATCAAGTTCACGGTTGGTTATACAATAATAAAAATCATTCCCTTTTGCAATGCTAACAGTGATTGCCTGTTAAGAAGACGTGGATATTGCTAAAAGAGTTGGAAATGATATTGTTCATAGAACTATGTAGAACTATGTAGAGTTGGAAACAATTTCAATTGGAGCAAAAGTTGGAACTGTACAAATTGAATCCCTGACATTTAATTGGGAATTCTCAGCTCCTCCTTTTTGGAATATATGTGTCTGAACATCTCAATACCAGGAAATAAATGGAAACTATAACTATTGCCTATGGCCTGTGTCTGGAATGGATCCCATTTCACGACAGTCTATTTCTCATTTGCCAAATGTAATATATCATTTTGCCATTTAATTTCTCCCCAAACTCGATTATTAGGAGGAAGTGTCAATGATGGCTGTGCCCAGGGTGAGTGACTGAATCATCATGTGTGATACAGATCTTCACTAGAAACAATGATTCACTTCCTCAATGTTTTAATTGATGGAGGTATTGATTGTTCGATTCAAGGGGCCTAGATGCTATTTTAATTATTCTCTACAATATTAGAAGCATACTATAATCTACAGTTGATTCATTGTGTCTATGTTGAGAATGTTGTAGGTGGTAATTGGCCACTTCCCTCGTTAAGTCCTGATTCAGGACAGGTGCTTAGTGGCATTGGTTAAATGACATCAGTTGAGCTTAGACTTTCCATTGAGAATGTTTATATATGCACACTAATAATTCAATAACAAACTGATTATGGCAATAGGCCGAGTATGGCATTAATCATTTAAACACAATCTGATTATCTTAAATCAGCAGAAGGTCATATTTTTTGCAATCTTTCAAATTATTAAGTATTCCCAATCTGAGTATTCACAATAATCATAGTATTGTGTGGATGTATGGGGCTTCTGTGTAGCTAAGCTATCAAGCTAGTTTGCATCCCATTGCTTTTACACATTAAAAGCCTAGATGTATTTTTACATCAAATTAATCAGAGTGGTTACTTTTGAACAAGCCATTTCAAAGATCAGCAGCTACTCTAACATAAAACGTGTGATTGTCGTTTCACCGCAATAGCTGCGCTGACCTGATCTCAAACAAAAGTCAAAATGGGTGCTTAATGTGAAAGAGGCTATGCATCTTTTCCCCAATAGGATTCTAAAAAGACACAGAAATCGATAGCCTCGAAGAAAGCTGGCTTGTTTGCTCTAATCACTTCCACTTATCTTAAGCGGCCCATGGCAACGCCATGACTTTGCCTGGAAGTTGTCACGACGAGCTTCAGCATCCAAAGCACTTGTGGTGGCTGACAGTGACTTTCCACTCCCAGAATCCAACATGGAGCAATAAACTTCTGACTCAGTTGTTGATGGCACTCAGGATCAAGAGTGCACCCGGGGCTACCGTTTTTGTCAGGTCACATCGACTTTCTACTTAGATGTGCCCCTCATTTCAACAAACATTTCATACAGTACATACTATGCTACTAATAATATGATAAATACATGAGATAAATACTAAACATTTCATGAGATAAACACTATACTACTGTACAGTTTAAAGATAGCGAAGCGTCAATAAACAGATGGTCTTCCTTTATGTCCAATCTTACACATCAAACTCCTGATCAATCTGTAAGGTGAATTGGGGCTTCTTTCAGAGAAGGACATACATAAAGGAAAGAGACTATTTTATCTGATATACTTTCAATTCTCCCACCAAATCCATCACTTGTGATAACATCGACGGTAGCACTATCTATTTAGAATGACTGAGTAGAGAGAGGAGGGTAATTTCCTGTGAAAAAGGGTTTCGCTTTTATACACCGTATCCCAATTTGAGTCAAAATCACAAAATGATAGGTATGGTTTTCAAGGAAATGGTATGAAAATGTTGTGAGATAGTCATCACTTGTTAGCTGTTAGTAAAAGCTGATACTGTTTGGATAACCAAATAGTTACTTCCTGATTCATAGCCTGTGATATTATTGGCTGACACACCAATGAGCAGAACTAAAACAGATGGCTGCTTAAAAAATCCACTGCTTTCAAATTATTTTCAAAAAAAGTGAGTAATTTGTCTCACTCTCGGCTGTGACACATTGGGTATAATTCCCTCTTCCCTCCTGCGGTGGTCTTCTTAACACAATGCTGACAATCCTCCCCTCCAAAGAAATGTGAATTAGTCTACAAAGTGCTGGGAAATAAGATTATAATTCTCTGCTATTTTCCACCCCAATTTGTCCCAGTTAGAACGTGTTGAATATCACAGACTTGGGGCGATATGAATTGTTCTAGAAAAAAATAAGCCTATAATCGCAACGCTAACTTACTCTTTTGATTTCTCTGCCATTCTCTTTAGTGGTGGTAAGTCAATCGCTTTAATTAAGTGACTGTCTCTAATATGTAATTCAGAATGATTGTCTTTGGTTAGAAGAAGGAATAGTGAGGAAGACAAATTATACTTTACAAAAAGTGACCTATAAATCAAGCATAATGTTAGAAGGGACATTTTCTGATAACACATCTCAGAACAAAAGGAGGTTACTCAAACCGGGTATGATTACATTGTCAATACATTGTAACTACGGGCAAATTAATTCCTAGTTTATATTGATTAACGAATAGACCCACCCTTCGACGACATGCACTAGAGATGTAGTAATAACTAATAAACAGTACAGGTAAACTAACCCTACAGTACTAAAGTACTACCTACAGGTGTTCAACAACTCCTCTCCCTCCTGCAACCTAGGCCAGACCAATAGAGTTTACAGGAGGACCCCTGAGGGCTGTCCTGAGAGCATGCCTGTATTGGCTGAATATTTGATAGCGGTGCATCCCTAGGCACCAGCCCCTGACGGAATCATCGGTGAAGTCTCTGACAGGCAGCGAGTCCCTCAGAGCAGTGGATGGGCGACACACGCTAGGGGCCTCTCCATATCTCCTGGGGCCCGGCAACCAGACAGCGCTCACGGCTATGATCAATCACCCTATGACAGCCATTAAGCTTTTTTATTTATTTTATTTTATTTAACCTTTACTGTTAGTGTTGACTCAGCAGTTAAATATAGGCAGTGTTTGAGTCACAAGCTCTTCAGTAAACAGTGTATAAATCACGCTGTGTGTCTCGATATGTTATATATATATATATATATATATATATATATATATATATATATTCAATACCAGTGAAAACTTTGGACACACCTACTAAAGGGTTTTTCTTTATTTTTACTATTTTCTACATTGTAGAATAATAGTGAAGACATCAAAACTATGAAATAACACATATGGAATCATGTAGTAGGCAAAGAAGTGTTATATATTTGAGATTATTCAAAGTAGCCACACTTTGCCAAGATGACAGCTTATGCATAATACAGTATATAACTTTAGGAAAGTTACAATACACACTGAAGACTCTGTTCAACTTCCTGTAAACCCAGAAGCCTTTTCTCTTGACACATGCTAGATTTCCCTCAGGTTTAATAACAACAGCAATGTCTAGTATCGATGCTAGTTTTCCTACTGTGCATTGTGGCACGTACTTCCCAAACATAGAGTGCAATGACGCGGCTCCTCTCAACCATGCAAACAGCCACTCATACAATATTCAATACTATAAGTGTTGCTCGGCAAAGGGAGGGAAAACAACCATACGATTTCAATGCTATTTTCAGAGTGTAGAACGGATGACTGTAAAGACTCTGTAATACAGAGATGAACAGAGGAATGGAAGAATCGATGTCTTTTCAGAAGAGTACCTTGTGGTGTTGTGTAGGTGTGACCGCCATTGACAGTAGAATGTGACCCTTTCTCTGAGGACCTCTTGTGTAACAGCGAACCAAACTCCCACACATCAGCCAGACTCACACAATAAGAAGTTGACAATAAGAACAGTGATTACACAATAAGAAGCTACAGTGGCGTGTTGCCTCCGCATTTCTCAACACAATAACAAGCAAATTCACCAATACAGTTCTTTCATCTGGCGTCTTTTGTAAAGAAAGGTTTATGTTCTAAATGCAGCCACAGAGTATATGTTGAGAGGTGGAGTATGCCCTGAGGTGTTTTCAGAAAAGGTTTGTCTTTAATACTAAATTGAAAGTGACTGTATATATAACTCAAGGACATCATCACAGTTACTTCAGAAGAATCACGAAAATGTTAAGAGGATAACACCAAAGAGCTAAACAGTCGTTTTCAAGATGACACCCATTCGCTTAATACCATGAAATACACTCAGGATCAATCTGTGAAACCCATTCGCTTAATACCATGAAATACACTCAGGATCAATCTGTGACACCCATTCGCTTAATACCATGAAATACACTCAGGATCAATCTGTGAAACCCATTCGCTTAATACCATGAAATACACTCAGGATCAATCTGTGACACCCATTCGCTTAATACCATGAAATACACTCAGGATCAATCTGTGACACCCATTCGCTTAATACCATGAAATACACTCAGGATCAATCTGTGAAACCCATTCGCTTAATACCATGAAATACACTCAGGATCAATCTGTGAAACCCATTCGCTTAATACCATGAAATACACTCAGGATCAATCTGTGAAACCCATTCGCTTAATACCATGAAATACACTCAGGATCAATCTGTGAAACCCATTCGCTTAATACCATGAAATACACTCAGGATCAATCTGTGAAACCCATTCGCTTAATACCATGAAATACACTCAGGATCAATCTGTGAAACCCAATATTCCACCTCAAAACAAAGTGAAGAAAAACGCTGACCACGGTTTAGAGCAGTGTAGGGTGAAGTGTGAGACACACGTCGACGCCATAATGGGGCCGCTTTCAAAGAAACTGCCAAGTGCTCTAGCCGTGTTAGTCCATCCTATAATCCTAGACTAATGCTATTGAGCCCAGAGGCTCTCGCAATTACACATCAGAAAACATGCCCTGCTAAATGACCCTAATCAATGTTTACCCCTCTCTCAACCAGCAAGCTCATCCAGCTTAGCCCATTGACTCTGAGAAAAGTCCCCAAAGCCAAACTGTAAACTGTCCCGTCAGTATAAGTAATTCCCTCCTGATCTAGGAGAGCACACCAAACTAACAGCAATCAATAGTGTGCGTCTGTGTGTGTGTGTGAGAAAAGGGTGAGGGTTGTAAAACGTTGGAGCCAGCTGTCTCCCACTCACCTCTCTGGGAAGGATGGATGGATTATGGCTGTCTGTTGTTGCCTGCCTGTTGTCAGGGACCATCTGTCTGGCTGGCTGTGGCTCTCCTTCCCTGCCTGGCTCCTTCCCTGCCTGGCTCCTTCCCTGGCTGGCTGTGGCTCTCCTTCCCTGCCTGGCTCCTTCCCTGGCTGGCTGACTGACTACCGCGCCCTAGCTAGAGTCAGGAGCCCAGCCCACTGCCCTGGCTGGCTGGCTGTTCAGCTAGCTGTGACACAACTGCACTCGGATAGTGTCAGAGAGTGGAGGGACAGCTACCTTACCGCTCCACCCCTCCTCCCCTTCCTCTCCCCCTCTTCTCCACCCTCGCGTCAGGATCCGCCCGCTACCCACTCAATCGCCAAGAGACGCCCCGCAGACCAATCAGAGCCAGCGCTGGACTGCAAAGGGTTAATTACAGCAGGATGGAGAGAAAGGGAGATCAATCTAGTTCCCTCAGGATGAGAGACAACAACAGGACCCTTCCCTGGAGGAAGAGTGAGAAAACTGTGTGCTGTTTGTCTAAAAAGCCTTGACTGGAAAGGAGCTCATGTTTAATAGGTGAGGCAGGCAGGCAGGCAGGCAGGCAGGCAGGCAGGCAGGCAGGCAGGCAGGCAGGCAGGCAGGCAGGCAGGCAGGCAGGCAGGCAGGCAGGCAGGCAGGCAGGCAGGCAGGCAGGCAGGCAGGCAGGCAGGCAGGCAGGCAGGCAGGCAGGCAGGCAGGCAGGGAGGCAGGCAGGCAGGCAGGCAGTATATAGATTGGGGATTCAGACTAAATGGTAGTTATGATGAGCATTGGCTTTAGAGGGCAATGTGATTGACATTGTTTCAATACGTCATTTTTAGATTTGGTCTTGAAAACCAAGTATTTGATAAACATAATGCCTGTCACTGTCTGTGGAATCCAATTCAACAGTGTTCAACTCAATTAAATAATGTTACCTTGCAGATGCTGGGAATGAGACTTGCCTTGAGGAAATAGACAGCGGCATGTCGCTGCTGCAGTGCAGACGGCTTTTACCAGCCAGCAGTGCCGGTCAGGGGCCAACCAAAACAACACCATGAGCTCAGTCCAACAACACAAGCTGCTGACTACAGACAACACAGCCAGTCCAGATGACAGCAGCATGCCATGCACAGTCCTTACCCTTTCTCTGGTGTGGATTAGACAGACAGACTATTCTGTGCTCTGCTGCCTCAAGGCTAAAGATTACAACATGGCAGAGTCACAGTACAGATAAAACATCTTACAGAGAAACAAGACAACAGCTACTGTATCACTTTGTCTCACTTCCCAAGAGCCAGAGAGACACTACTTTATGTTTCCCACAATGCTTGGCAGCCAGCCTGCCTCAAATGGCATATATGCCCCTGCCATATGTGGCACGCTTTGGAGGATCCAGCTGCAGCCCCCAGCCCCCAACACTGGGTCTAATCCCCTGTACTGGCACACTGGCACAGCACAACCTGGATCCTCTCCTCTCTAGGATAATGGTATTCAACCTCTCTGTGTGGGGCACCAGATTAAATAGGTATGTCTCTATTGTCCCTGTGTGTCCTATGCTTGTGGGGATCATTCCTTCATTCATTCAATCATTCATTCAATCATTAATTCAATCATTCATTCAAAAAACATAATTACTGTGGCCACCCAGGAAATATGTATGAGGATTAGATCAGTTATAATAAGGTGTAAACTAGAGATCAATATGTCTATATGGACTAGTCTACCATGTACAGTTGAAGTTGGAAGTTTACATACACCTTAGCCAAATACATTTAAACTCAGTTTTTCACAATTCCTGACATTTAATCCTAGTAAAAATGTCCTGTTTTAGGTCAGTTAGGATCACCACTTTATTTTAAGAATGTGAAATGTCAGAATAATAATAGAGATAATTATTTATTTTAGCTTTTATTTCTTTCATCACATTCCCAGTGGGTCAGAAGTTTACATACACTCAATTAGTATTTGGTAGCATTGCCTTTAAATTGTTTAACTTGGGTCAAACATTTCGGGTAGGCTTCCACTCCAATACCTTGACTTTGTTGTCCTTAAGCCATTTTGCATTTTGGAAGTATGCTTAGGGTCATTGTCCATTTGGAAGACCCATTTGTGACCAAGCTGTATCTTCCTGTCTTGAGATGTTGCTTCAATATATCCACATCATTTTCCATCCTCATGATGCCATCTATTTTGTGAAGTGCACCAGTCCCTGCAACAAACAGTGGCCAAACAGTTCTATTTTCGTTTCATCAGACCAGAGGACATTTCTCCAAAAAGTACGATCTTTGTCCCCGTGTGCAGTTGCAAACCGACGGCTGCGTGGTCCAATAGTGTTTATATTTGCATACTATTGTTTGTACAGATGAATGTGGTACCTTCAGGCGTTTGGAAATTGCTCCCAAGGATGAACCAGACTTGTGGAGGTCTACAATTGTTTTTCTGAGGTCTTGGCTGATTTCTTTAGATTTTCCCATGATGTCGAGCAAAGAGGCACTGAGTTTGAAGGTAGGCCTTGAAATACATCCACAGGTACACCTCCAATTGACTCAAATGACATCAATTAGCCTATCAGAAGCTTCTAAAGCCATGACATCCCTTTCTGGAATTTTCCAAGCTGTTTAAAGGCACAGTCAACTTAGTGTATGTAAACTTCTGAATTGTGATATAGTGAATTATAAGTTAAATAATCTGTCTGTAAACAATTGTTTGAAGAATTACTTGTGTCATGCACAAAGTAGATGTCCTAACCGACTTGCCAAAACTATAGTTTGTTAACATGAAATATGTGGAGTGGTTGAAAAATGAGTTTTAATGACTTCAACCTGTGTATGTAAACCTCCGACTTCAACTGTATGCATTTTCTACAGCAGTATTCATGGTGAACGAGTTAGGGTTTAGGCATTACAATATGACAGCACATGATCTATCCATGATCATCCTCAAACTTCATCTCTAGCCATTCTTCTGTCAATTCTGGATATCTTGTTTACGGAATTCATGATTGGTATCTTTGATCGAAACAACCGAGGCCCATGTAGATTCATAAAACTTTTATTGCTGTAATTATGCAATAATATGCATCATTTAATTTGATTAGATTTTTATAGTCCACAACCGAGCCGGGCAGCGCGGCAGTCAATTTAATTATCAATAATGTGACTTTCATTCATTCGTATAAAAAAATACTAATCAAGACCAAATCATCGCAGGTAATATTCATTTTACACCCATAATTTCATACCACACAGAACTGCCCAGAAAAAGGCTGGCCACAACAAGCCTCTATTATCATACAATCACCACAGAACTGTCCAGAGAAATGCTGGCCACAACAAGCCTCTATTATCATACAATCACCACAGAACTGTCCAGAGAAATGCTGGCCACAGCAAGCCTCTATTATCATAAAACCACCACAACCCTCTGTGGTTGCCTCGGACGGCCCATCCACTGCACTCTTAGAATTAAAGGTGCTTCCTATAACCTAAAAGGGTTCTTCGGCTGTCCCCATAGGAGAACCCTTTGAAGAACCCTTTTTGCCTAACTGTGCCTAACACACAAAACACATCAATGAGTCTTACTATCGTTGGGCTAATGATCATTCTGTTTGTTTATCCCTGTGGTGAAGAAACAAGCCTTGATGCCAGACAAACTCACTGGGATGATTCTTTATCACCGCTGGCCATATTAGCCATCATTCATGACTCTGAATTGATCGGAGCTGGGGCAGTTAGTCACAGAGTAGCTGCCTTCCTGTCAATACCCTGCCTTTCTAAATAATGAGGCGTGACAGCACAAGTCCATGTTGATGTACTTTGTTTCAGTGGCGCTCGTTTGTCCTCAAACTTTGACCGTCTCTTGAGGTGTTGTGTCAGCCTTGACAAGTATTTGGCTCTGTGTAGGGTGAAGTTGCCACTAGACGCTGATCTTGGGTCAGTTTGGCATTTCCCCCCACTTTTGATTAAGGTTAAGATTGGGGGAGGGGACTCTGATACTAGTCCCCCAGGAGCATTTGGCTCCAACATTTATCAATTCGGAAATAACTAATGCCTTTTTATGCAGTGTCTCTCAGCTCTAACTTCCTGGATGCAGACACTGCAATCTTTTTTTTAAGTTCTTGCTTTCACCGCATTCTCAAGGGCATCTGCCAGGCACCTGCACTGCAATCGTTACAACTCTGGGAAGCTGGATTCTCTCTTTCACGTTTTAGGCTCTGCATCGAGCAACAACAAACACCAGTTAATTACAACTTCCCAGTCTCCAAAACATTAGATGATACACCATCCTGATGGTAGATGATACACCATCCTGATGGGGGATGATACACCATCCTGATGGGAGATGATACACTATCCTGATGGGGGATGATACACCATCCTGATGGTAGATTATTTACTATCCTGATGGGAGATGATACACTATCCTGATGGGAGATGACACACCATCCTGATGGTAGATGATACACTATCCTGATGGGAGATGATACACTATCCTGATGGGAGATGACACACTATCCTGATGGGAGATGATACACCCTCCTGATGGTAGATGATACACTATCCTGATGGTAGATGATACACTATCCTGATGGGAGATGACACACTATCCTGATGGGAGATGATACACCCTCCTGATGGTAGATGATACACTATCCTGATGGTAGATGATACACTATCCTGATGGGAGATGACACACTATCCTGATGGGAGATGCCACACTATCCTGATGGTAGATGATACACTATCCTGATGGTAGATGATACACTATCCTGATGGGAGATGACACACTATCCTGATGGGAGATGATACACCCTCCTGATGGCAGATGATACACTATCCTGATGGTAGATGATACACTATCCTGATGGGAGATGACACACTATCCTGATGGGAGATGATACACCCTCCTGATGGGAGATGACACACTATCCTGATGGGAGATGACACACCATCCTGATGAGAGATGATACACCATCCTGATGGGAGATGGTACACCATCCTGATGAGAGATGACACACTATCCTGATGGGAGATGATACACCATCCTGATGGGAGATGACACACCATCCTGATGGGAGATGGTACACCATCCTGATGAGAGATGGTACACCATCCTGATGAGAGATGACACACTATCCTGATGGGAGATGATACACCCATCCCCCTCTTACAGTAGGACCAGAATACATATCTGTGACAATCTTTTCCCATTCCTTACACCATTGACTCTACTAAATTATTTAGACTTTCATTAGTACGGTCAATGGGTTCATGACAGGCCATTCCTCCCCAGGAGAATATTACTCTGGTTAATGATAAATACAGTATAAATACAGTTTATAGCCAGAGAAACTTGGACCAATGCCAGTGTATAAGAAATACCAGAGAAACTGATCTTCAAAGTAAAACATTGTTTCGCTCTGAGCATTGGTAAAACAATAGATCATTAGTATGTGCAATGGGAAACAGTGCTTTTTCCACACAAAGTCCTACAAATATCAACTTCAGGTTGTGAGCAAGGACACTTTCCATGGAAGTGGTGCCCTTAGCAGTGCCCTTAGTGCACATGAATTGTACCAGAAGCACAACCCTTATATAATAACTTGCTTTGTCAATGACTCTGCAAAAAACATCCCCTGTACTGCTTCCTTCAGCACTGCAGAGCCATGAAGGGTTACCTCAACCACTCCCTCCTGTCTGGATCAGTGTGTGTCTGCTTTTTAACAACATAACACACACACAGAGACACACACACACCCCAATCCCCCAAAGCTTCCTTTTCAAACAGAGGCTGTCGTGTCAAAACAAACCGGCTTGTGCCTCGACGGCCTCGCCTGACATTACTGCAACGAACACACCCTCATTTATGTTGCATGAGTTGGGCTATTTTTAGAGATGGGCTTTTAGCCAGAGAATAAGTCACCATTGTGTCATAATGCCACATAATGAGAGTGGATGTAGAAAAGCCCCATTGTTTGACTAGTTATTTTGTCTACTGTAGACTGCCAACGCTGTTTAGGGGGAAATGCATCACTTGCTCAGGCAACTGTTCATGAGAGTGGAATTTCAGATTGTAACAGCATCAGAACCAATTTTGCAGCCATTCTTCTATTGCAATTTCCATAAAAAATGCTGAAGGCCAGTACATAACGCGGCCTTGTTAGAATCCAATATACTCTTCAGAGAAGGTAACAAAGGCTTGGAATGATCTCCTCCTCTGTGGCTCAAGGATTGACGCAAGACGTTTCTCTTTCATGTGAATCACCTTGACAGTGAATAGAGGCTTTGTTTCAACGGCCGCCTCCTTTGATGAAAGTTTTGCTGCCTCCTCAGGGAATTAACCACAGCTAGCTGCTAACAAAAGTCTAAAGGGTGGCGGTGCAAGACGTCTCAATACTGGTGAAACAGTAGGATGAGTCTTGACTGGCAGTGCTACTGTGCCATCTCAATAGGACTCTTCTTCATAAGGCCACTGGCATGGTTATGAGCCCTTTGTAAGGCAGTAAAATGTTGAGAGACAACATTTACTTAAGATGGCTTCTCCTCGTCCCAGCATTATTTTGTCCAGGTCTCTCTTGAAAAAGAGCATTTTATCTCAACGAGACTAACCTGGTTAAACAAAGGTTAAATACATTTTGAGGAGGACGGGTGTAAAAAAATGCCCGTATGAATCACATTATTTCACAGCCATTCTTACATTGATAAACATTTTCAGAATGTTGAAGTAGCTTACTGTTATTCTATGGGAAATATTGTCTTCAAAAACCAAACATGACCCTATAATACTGTGTTAATAATAGATGTGTTCGTTAAGCTAGCTTTAATTTAACCAGGTAAGTAATTGAGAACACATTCTCTTTTTTAATGTAATTTTCATATCAGCGCTGCATATTATCGGCTCAATCGGAAATTACCTTTAAATGTCAAGTGCGCTATAACACAGATCTACCGTTGATCGGATTGAATCCAGGCCTAAAAAATGTTGATTATGAATGCACCCGTTCGCTGATGCAGAACACCCTACTGCCATCAGTATTGAACAAACTCAAACACAAATCCACACTGTTTCCGCACCAGATGGTTTCTTACTTCAAATGTTATCATTCTCAATCAGTATTAATTTAGATGGATTTAGCTAGGTAGCGTCCATAGTATTGCAGATAACACTGCCTTGAGAGCTGCCAGGGGACTCGTTGGGCAGCAGACATAACCATGAAAGGTAATGAGCCCCAACAGAGTTCTTCATGCAAAACATTTTTTTTTACAGTACCTCTCTCTCTCTCTCTCTCTCTCTCTCTCTCTCTCCCTCTCTCTCTCCCTCTCTCTCTCCCTCTCTCTCTCTCTCTCTCTCTTTCTTTCTTTCTGGCTGAGGAAGGGCCTGATGGACAAGATGGAAGCTCATTTTGGGTGGAATAGTGCCTGTTTCCTGGACCCATATTAGAGTATTTTTAATTATCCGGTACTAGGCTTTATCTGGGTCCAGGAAAGCAGTCCATCAAGTTCAACAACCAAGCCCAAAAGTTTAAATTGAGAAATTTATTGGTTTAACATGTTAAATTGCTTACTATTAACTACCGGTGTATGAAACAATAATTTGATTTGGTTGGTTTAAAGGTGAATTTCAGGATGGAGTTTTCCACACTACTAACTACAACTACTGGACCTCTGACTCTGAAAACGCAGTGAGGAGGCGAGTGTAAACTCCATGTCAAAGGAAACCTTTATTGTCTTTATTGCTTCTAACAAGCCTGTAGTCAACCATCCCCGTAAAGATGCTCCTGTGGTGGAGAGCACAGTTTCTCTACGTGAGAAGAGTTACTGCAGCATGTAATGCCAGTCTCTCAGGGCAACGTTAGGCAGGGGCTTTAGGAAATATGGACTTCTGCATGTTCCAAAAGTTGTCAGGGATGAGAATGATAGGAGTGTAAAGAGAGAGAGGTGACTGCACCAAAGCCTAGCTCAGTCTGCAGCAAGTTGAGCGAGAGGCTCCCAAATGAATTTCCTTCCCAGAGCCCGTCAGATGTCAGTGGGACTGAGAGATGTTGGGCGCTACAATCACACACTGACACGCACTGGATGCATCCCAAATGGCACCCTATTCCCTATATAGTGCACTATTTTTGTTCAGAGCCCTATGAGCCCTGGTCGATATTAGCGTATTATATAGGGAATAGGGTGCCATTTGGGATGCAGCCTCTGAGGCAGACAGGTAGGAAGCATTAGAGCAGGGGGATTTAGCCTCCCTCCTCCAGGCAAAAAGCAGCCTTCCGTAATTCACTCCTGAAAGATCCTTATCCGGGCTGCTAAACCTGGCCTCCTTCCCACGTCTATGGGATCAGAGACTACATATCTCATTATCCCTGAGGTGCCAGACTATGCAACTACGTCCTTCAGTAAAAGTCACACTGCCATCTTAAAGTTTGGTATGGATTAGTTAGGGGTAGTGAATAGAGCGCAGTACACGTAGGAGGAGGCGATCAGACCTGGGTTCAGATAGTATTTTAAATAATTGAAAAACTTTGAGCATTTGCTCTTGCCTGCCAGGAGCACCAGATGGGCAGAGTTTGATATTTTGGGACTATTCTATTAGTCCATTATGTCAGGCAAGCTCAATAAAGTTCAGATAAAGTATTTGAAATGATTTCAAATAGTATATGAACCCACGTATGGAAGCGATATGAGTGAAAGTGGAGTATGGGGGAGGACAGCCCAGTGGACAGCATAGTGGACAGCATAGTGGACAGCGTAGTCTGGACTTCTGATGCGTTTGATTAGCTTGGATCTATCAGTCAGTTCACCTCCGGATCAAAGCTGACAGACTGACAGCGAGATTAGTTAGCGTGACAAGCGTAGAGGTTATACTGTATTCAGACCCGCCGCTTTGACGGTTGGAAAGTCACGGATATGATCTGACTCTCTCCTCTGACTTCTACAGAGAACCTCCAACCCTCCAGTATACAAAACAACCGTTTGATTATCAAGTCTAGGCGCACACAGGAAGACACACCAAGCTAAATAAGTCACATTTTTCTTCCTCTGATAAATCAACAAAACATTTACTCTGCTCAGACCGCTTCTCTTATTCTGTCCTCCTGTTCAATTACAGTTACCATTATAGTCGTAATTACAAATGCATAATTATATATATTTTTTAATTATTGAACAGATAGGAAATTAATCATAATATCAAACCCAAGATTTAATTAGAAGCCTGAAAGAGTTCCGTGGATTCTGACAGTCTGATAATTGAATGAATCTGGGAGTCCACAGAGTAACCAGCAGAACACTGCATCCAATTTAGAGACATTTCTCAAACTTCCCACAGAGCTGGAAAAACGAGCACATTCATTTAAGTCTTGTCAGAAACCCTATATCCACGCTGCGACATCACCTCATCACTTCTCTCCCCGCTTCTACGATGGCCTGTCATCAAATCACAGCTTGGCAGAATTAAATCAATGACACATTTCTCTTTTGCCTCATTTGCGACGGCGGCTTTCTCTCTGTCTGGGAGACTGGATAGTGTCTCTTCTGGCTTTCTCTCTGTCTGGGAGACTGGATAGTGTCTCTTCTGGCTTTCTCTCTGTCTGGGAGACTGGATAGTGTCTCTTCTGGCTTTCTCTCTGTCTGGGAGACAGGATAGTGTCTCTTCTGGCTTTCTCTCTGTCTGGGAGACAGGATAGTGTCTCTTCTGGCTTTCTCTCTGTCTGGGAGACAGGATAGTGTCTCTTCTGGATTTCTCTCTGTCTGGGAGACAGGATAGTGTCTCTTCTGGCTTTCTCTCTGTCTGGTAGACAGGATAGTGTCTCTTCTGGCTTTCTCTCTGTCTGGGAGACTGGATAGTGTCTCTTCTGGCTTTCTCTCTGTCTGGGAGACAGGATAGTGTCTCTTCTGGCTTTCTCTCTGTCTGGGAGACTGGATAGTGTCTCTTCTGGCTTTCTCTCTGTCTGGTAGACAGGATAGTGTCTCTTCTGGCTTTCTCTCTGTCTGGGAGACTGGATAGTGTCTCTTCTGGCTTTCTCTCTGTCTGGGAGACTGGATAGTGTCTCTTCTGGCTTTCTCTCTGTCTGGGAGACAGGATAGTGTCTCTTCTGGCTTTCTCTCTGTCTGGGAGACTGGAATGTGTTTCTTCTGGCTTTCTCTCTGTCTGGGAGACTGGATAGTGTCTCTTCTGGCTTTCTCTCTGTCTGGGAGACTGGATAGTGTCTCTTCTGGCTTTCTCTCTGTCTGGGAGACAGGATAGTGTCTCTTCTGGCTTTCTCTCTGTCTGGGAGACTGGATAGTGTCTCTTCTGGCTTTCTCTCTGTCTGGTAGACAGGATAGTGTCTCTTCTGGCTTTCTCTCTGTCTGGGAGACAGGATAGTGTCTCTTCTGGCTTTCTCTCTGTCTGGGAGACTGGATAGTGTCTCTTCTGGCTTTTTCTCTGTCTGGGAGACAGGATAGTGTCTCTTCTGGCTTTTTCTCTGTCTGGGAGACTGGATAGTGTCTCTTCTGGCGAAGGGCATTCTCATCTTACATCTTGGTCATTTAGCAGACGCTCTTATCCAGAGTGACTTACATTCAGTGCATTCAACAACCACACATCACAGTCACTGTTAGTAAAACCTTCCTTTAAAAAAAGCAGCAATCGGTAAAATCAGTGCTAATATGAAAAGCTTTTAGAGAGAAACTGTGCAATTTGATCTTCAATGCACCATGTGGATGCAGCAGGCTTTTGGTTCAGCGCAAGCAGTAACACAAACTGATTCAACTAATCGTATTCCTCAATCAAGAAACCACAGTTTCTCCCATTGGTTTCAATACGGTCCAATAGGGTTGGAGAACTAGGTGTGGTCCAGAAACACAAGTAATGCTCTGTGGTAAAGTTTCCCAACAGTGCAGTTTCAGGATCAGCTTCCCCTCCCCCAATCCAAGCCTTAACCATTAGTGGAGAAAATGCAATAATGATCCTAGATCAGCATCTAGGGGAAACTTCACCCTCCTCCACAAGTAGCCCAAACAGATGGGATGAAGCCACGCCCTTACCTGTCTGCATCCCCGTGCACCTCCTTGACAACCCTCTGGGTGACCTCTAGCGACGTGGCCAGGTCAGGGGCGCGACCGATGTTCCGAGAGTATAGGTGAAGACCACCGTCTGTAAGGTACCTACGAAGAAGAAACTAAATCACTGAGCTGGGTAATTAAAAAAAAAAAATGTTTTTTATTTAACCAGGCAAGTCAGTTAAGAACAAATTCTTATTTACAATGACGGCCTAGGAACAGTGGGTTGACTGCCTTGTTCAGGGGCAGAACGACAGAATTTTACCTTGTCAGCTCGGGGATTCGATCCAACAACCTTTCAGTTACGGGCCTAACACTCTAACCACTAGGCTACCTGCCGCAAGACCACAGTCTGTAAGGTAACAACAAAAAATAAACTAAATCACTAAGCTGGGTAAGACCACAGTCTGTAAGGTACCAACGAAGAAGAAACTAAATCACTAAGATGGGTAAGACCACAGTCTGTAAGGTAACAACAAAAAATTTACGAAATCACTGAGCTGGGTTGTGTATGTGAGTGTGTGTATCGGGGGAGTGTGTGTGTGTGTGTGTGTGCGCACACATTTGCAGGGTTGTAATCAGATGCGGCTGATAGGACATGGAAGCACATTAGGTTTAAGCTAATTAGGATCATAATTCAGCTAATCACATTTTCTACACTAGGTGCTAAAACATTTAACGCTCAGAGTTTTGTCCCTACAGTAACTTAATCATAGTTAATGTGGGTGATTCGGGTGGCGGTCAATAAATCTAATTCCTACATGAACAAATAGGATGGGAGAACTACTGCAGGGATGTGTCCCGAATGGCTCCCTATTCCCTTTATAGTGCACTACTTTTTACCAGAGCCCTATGAGGCCTGGACAAAAGTAGTGCACTATATAGGGAATAAGCTGCCATATGGGACGCAGTTCATGTGGGTGTTGGGGAAGTGCACTTATCAGTGTTCACAGAGGAAGGTTAACAGCTAACCCAGTGACGTACAATAGATCTGGGGCTATTCTTGTTCATTGAGCGATGTGTCAGTCAGTGCACTATTGAGAGTTGCTATGGAATGTCGCAGCAAAATAAATGTGTGAATGGAACAAATTCATCGCCCCTCATATGTTCTCCTGTCTCACCATTCCATTTTGGAAGAATTGCGAAGGCCTTGACAATAACTGATTTTTTTTCCAATTAAAGGGCTGACCCTGAATGTGTGTGTGTCTGGGGCTGTTTGGAGAAGCAGAAGACTAATTTAGGTTTTAACCAACAGACAATAAAGTATCTATTCTATTCTGTCTATGGCGTAGTCGCTTACCCACTGGTGATGTCATCTGTCCTGACGTTCTTCCCCAGGATGTCTCCGTCGCTCATGTACCCTGCCACGTCCATCTCCAGCATCCCCTCCGGCCCTCCTCCCTTCTCCCCCTGCTCAGCCCCTCTCGCCCCTGCCGTCGCCGCTCGCCTCAGGGGGGCGCTGTAAACAAACCTGGAGGAGTCAGAGTGACCGTATCGCCCAGTGGCGCCACCTGTGCCGGCACCCGTCCTGGCTGGCGTGACTGTGGTGTAGGTACTGGGCATAGAAGGGGCGTCGCCGGCTTGTAGGCGGGGGCTAGGGGCTGATTGGCCGAGGCGCCAGGAGGTCATGGGAGCGGAACGACTGGTGAGGCTCCGCCCGTTGACCTCTGTGGTCACCGTGCTGTCGAAGGTCGTCTCCAAGGTGCTGAAGAGGGCAAAGAGTTGGAGAGAGAGAGAGAGAGAGAGAGAGAGAGAGAGAGAGAGAGAGAGAGAGAGAGAGAGAGAGAGAGAGAGAGAGAGAGAGAGAGAGAGAGAGAGAGAGAGAGAAAAATTAGAAAAGTGTATGGACAGATCAGCTCAGCCCCCTGGCGCGGCCTCAGATAGTATTTGGTGCAGAAAGATCAATACCCTCAGCTCTGCTGACACGTTACATTATACAGCAAATATTCCCAATCTTTCCACCAGGGTGAGCTCTGGGGTAAAGTGCAAAACTGATTCAAGATCAGCATAGCCAGCTCAACACACAGACCCAAATGTCCACTCCCTAATATATGTTGATATTATCATGTGCATTGTTGTATAAAGGATAAATTGCTCAGAAATAAACATTGGTAGTGTTGTTGCAACCAAGCAGTTTCCCTAAAACGGATGTGTGTGTAGCCTGTTCTCATAGCCAGACCTTCCTGCTGTTTCTTTCAGTGTTTTAAAGGGATAGTTCACTCAAACACTATGCAAAACACATAATCCCAGTTTTTGCTCTGTATTTAAAAAGTGCTCTCTCTGGTGGAAATATAACTACATTACACTCATGTCTGGAGGTCAAATCCATCATTGGTGGATAATCCACATATATCAATGTCCTAAAATCTAAATGTTCAAATGCATTTCATCCTATTCACACTATGGCTGTTTATATCTAAATATTTATAAAACAGGATTCACAGAAAGGAATTATTTTGATATATAACTTGATTTAAAGATATTATAACTGTACCTAACAAGAGAGAGGAGCATAACAACTGATAATGAGATGGTCTGTGATGATCCTTATGGACAGATGGTGTCCATCTTTAACCACTGTCTAACACTGAGACTGATCCATCTTTAACCACTGTCTAACACTGAGACTGATCCATCTTTAACCACTGTCTAACACTGAGACTGATCCATCTTTAACCACTGTCTAACACTGAGACTGATCCATCTTTAACCACTGTCTAACAGTGAGACTGATCCATCTTTCATCACTGTCTAACACTGAGACTGATCCATCTTTAACCACTGTCTAACACTGAGACTGATCCATCTTTCACCACTGTCTAACACTGAGACTGATCCATCTTTCATCACTGTCTAACACTGAGACTGATCCATCTTTAACAACTGGGGATGTGTGAGGTGACAACCATGTGAGGTTGTGTGTGTGTGCTATCAGGGGCTGCAGCCATGTGACTCTAGCCAGGGAGGGAGGTAGCTAGCGTTGTCACTCTGCATCACCATCAACCCCGATCAACACCCGTTGAATTCTCTTCTTGGAGACACACACACACACACACACACACACACACACACACACGCCCGCACGCACGCACGCCCGCACGCACGCACGCACACACGCACGCACACACACACACACACACACCAAGGTGTTACTATCAGATGACAGTGATGGTTAGTTAATATCCTGTAACGTTACAGCAGTCTGTCTCTATGGAACAATATGTTTCTGCAGTATGTGGACAGAGAGAGAGATAGGGAGAATTAATGTGTGTGTGTGTGTGTGTGTGTGTGTGTGAATGTGCTGGTGTGAATGTGCTCGTGTGTGTGTGTGTGTGTGTGTGCTGGCGTGAATGTGTGTGTGTGTGTGCTGGCGTGAATGTGCTCGTGTGTGTGTGTGTGTGTGTGTGTGTGTGTGTGTGTTTGGAGGAGAGAGGAGAGCTGTAACTGTAGAGTTCCAGACCTGGTTGCCAGATCCTGATCAGGTATCCCCATAGTGTTTGAGATAACCTGCTGTGACGTGCCACTGAGCAGGTGTGTTTGATTATTCCTGTGCCAGTGCTGTGTGCAGGCAGGCAGGCAGGGTGTGGGAGCCCCATTGTCAGAGGGTCACCACTACCCCCTATGGCACATGTTGGTACTGCAGCTCCAATAATGTAGTCTGAAGCAATTCTCTAAAGCCCTGTTTATACCTGGTGCTAACATGTGTCCTGATCTTATCCACATCCTGATTGTGCCCACATTTCCAGAAACGTGTCTCTTATTTTTATTTATTTTTATTTTATTTAACTAGGCAAGTCTGTTAAGAACAAATTCTTATTTACAATGACGGCCAAACCTGGACGACGCTGGGCCAATTGCTATGTGACTCCCAATCACGGCCGGATTGTGATACAGCCTAGAATCGAACCAGGGCCCCTAGTGACACCTCAAGCACTGAGATGCAGTGCCTTAGACCGCTGCACCACTATTTTCCGTCCACTGTGTCCGCTATTCTTTCAAAATAATATGTATTTATTTATTTTGAAGACACATATTGTCAATGGTGCCAGATGTCAATAATTTTAGGATAAGGATGATTAAATGGTTTCACTGTCCAAACCATCTACACTACAATAAGACACAATGCATGCCTGACTACTTCCTGAAGTGATCTATATCAGTGGCTAGGTGGAGAGGCTGGTGGGGATGGGGCCCAAGGCATGAGTCAGTCCACATACAGTAGTAGGTGACAGATCCCTCAGATTCCCATGTATCTAACACACACACACACACACACACACACACACACACACACACACACACACACACACACACACACACAGACACAGACACAGACACAGACACAGACACACCACACACCACATCCTGTCTCCTGGTACCCTGCAGCCTCTAGGAAGGTGGAAGACTGATACGGTCTCACCACTGAGGCACAGTTGCGGCTCTCTTCCTCTCCAAACCCAGAAATCAATAATCAGGATGAAACGGGGAGGAAATAGCACAGGAAGATGTGTCTATCCACATTTACAGAGAATGTTGTTTTCCCATCGTTGACCTGGAGTGCGGTGGTTAAGGCAATATGATAGTAGAACAATAACTGTGTCTGTTTGGAATATGTCCTGCATTGAGATGGATGGGAGCATGTCATTCAATAGGTCTGCATTGGCTGCAGGTGGCTGAAATGCATGGTGGTGATAAGGCAGAGCTGTATGTGCAGTGGGCGTCCAGGTTGACAGGTGTTGCAGATCGATTGGTTTCACCACTGATGGCGTGAAGGTAATGAGTTTAGCCTGTGCAAGTCTACGTCTATTCCCTACATAGTGCACAGGGCTCTGGTCAAAGTAGTGCACTACAGGGAATAGGGTGCCATTTGAGACACAACCTAAGCCTGCATCTGTGAGAAATCACATGCTTTCCTCCAGCAGATATCCCAACATTGTATAGTTATGAATAATTGACTCTCCCTATAATGCTGTAAACACCAATTAAACAAACTAGACGGGGTAAAGCTATTACATTTAAAATGGCATCGGAGGTGTCAGAATCCATTGGGATTAATACACAGCCACAGTGGAAAGGGATTTTGGAGCAATTCTTCTTTGTTTGCGATCTCGGGAATCGCCCTTGAAGATCACAGCATCTTTTCATATGTGAAAAATCTATTTCTCTTTATGCGGAAAATATATTAATCTTTATGTGGAAAATCTATTTCTCTTTATGTGGAAAATATATTTCTCTTTATGTAGAAAATCTATTTCTCTTTATGTGGAAAATATATTTATCTTTATGTGGAAAATATATTTCTCTTTATGTGGAAAATATATTTATCTTTATGTAGAAAATCTATTTCTCTTTATGTGGAAAATATATTTCTCTTTATGTAGAAAATCTATTTCTCTTTATGTGGAAAATATATTTCTCTTCAAATGTCAATCGATACTATTTTTTATTTCCGTCTGGGTGTAGGTTGGATAGAGAATCAAACATGTGCTTTGATCGATACAGATTATCTGTGGTGGTGTGGCATGCAACGTCTGGGTCTTGGAGGGATGTGGAGGTTTCTCTGAGGAATGGTAGTGTTGTGGTGAATGGCGCTCTGTTTCAAGCAGAGTTAATTTACAAAGGGGGGTCACTGGCGCTGTGATTCACATGTTAGAATCAGCCATAGAGAGCAACCAGTACACGGGTTATAACAGAGAAACCATCACGCAGACAGGTCCTATAAACGGGTTATAACAGAGAAACCATCACGCAGACAGGTCCTTTAAATTCCTATACTATTCCTGACAAACACAGCCTCCCTATTGGCTGGACCAGTTGGCCATGGAGTGCGCACGTGACAAATGAAGCTCGAGTCAGAAAAAAAGAAGAAAAATTCCCTCATATAAATGACAATCACGCACTGTGGACCGGTTCTTCTTTGCAGCAGTGATTAATTACAATGGAGGTGAAAAACCTTCGCCCCGATTACCTCTTCACGGCTATTTCTGTGTGTGAAAGACATTTTAATGGCTTGCCCATTCTCTAGTTATGAGCCCCATTGGAATTCCTGTCTGATACCCTCACTCTGTTCACACACTCATATACTGTAGCAGATGGACAGACATGCAGACAGGCGGGCAGACAGGCGGGCAGACAGGCGGGCAGACAGGCGGGCAGACAGGCGGGCAGACAGGCGGGCAGACAGGCGGACAGACAGGCGGACAGACAGACAGGTTTCTACATGGCTGATGTTTAGGGCTTGATAATCCTTCATGTTCCATGCTGGGTGTCCTCTCCTCATCACATCTCTAAGTGTCTGAATGGAATAACAGCAGTGGCCCCTGGGGGGTCTAACTGTAGTCAATGTGCTAGAGAATCAACGGTGCTTTATTGATCTGCAGTGCCGCACTCCTTTGGGGAAGCGGTGAGGGAACACGTGGCTGTCCACCGCCTTGCGACCATTTTCCTCACAAATGGGTCAGAAATATCAGAATAATCCATTAGAGAGGAGAGGAGTACTGCCCAGAGCCATGCCAAATCAAATCAAATCAACCTTTATTTGTCACATGATCATCATAACGGCTCGCCGGAGAACAGCCAAGCCATATGTTTTCGCATTCTGCTGCTGTCGAACAGGCTGCTGTCGTGACGGACCAGACACGACAGGTTTTGGTTTTCTGTCCCCCTCAAACACCATCAAAGTGTGCCAGTAGCGTGCAAGAAGACTTGATTAGAATATCAAGGGAGATATGGTAATTGTGGGAATATCATAAAGAGTTGAGACTTCTGAGATACGCTATCAGTCCATTATATTCTGATCAAATCTGAATCTTCAATCTTAAAATAGACTGCCGGACAGTTTAAAACCCTGAAAACATCAAGATTACGAAATACTAATTGACCTACAGGTACTGTATTAGTTGAGGACCTGATATATTTATAATCATGTCAACTTTAAACTGAGGGACTGCAGAGAATGAAAAACATGTAACTGTATGAGGTCAACGTGTTGTGCACCCCCACCAGGGTTGGGGTCAATTCAATTTCAATCCCAGTCAATTCAGAAAGTAAACCAAATCCAATTCCAATTCAAAATTCTTCTAATTGAAAGCATTGAAAATTATTGGAATTTCAGTGTACTTCCTGAATTTTCTTGAAATAGAATTGACCCCAACCCTGACCCCCACAGTGAACATTCCTGAGCCCCTTACTCACCTGTGACTGATCTGCGTCCCCCGCAGACTGGACATGGTCTCCTCCAGGTTCTGCCGTAGGTCGGCAATGTTTTTCACTGTCCGCATGCGTCTCGTCTCAGGGTCTTCCCCTTTAATGCACAGAGAAGGGGTTTAGGAGAGATGTTCAGCTCCGTGGTGAAGTTTACCCTATGTACAGATCTAGGATCAGCTTCCCCTGTCCCAATTCTAACCTTAACCATTAGGGGGGCAGCGTCTAGGGGCAACTTCATGTTACACCAGATGTGGGCTTTTGTAACATTCTGTTTCCTCAAGACGCCCCCATACATCAGCACCATCAACATCAACATCAGGACCAAAACCATGACAACTAACTGACAGGTAGCATGGGTACACATTCCAAGATGCTGTGCCAACAGTTTGAACCCAGAATTGTCAACAAAACATGTTTTTCATGGAGAACTGACATTTCTGCAGTCCTGCGCTCTCCATCTATAAGCTACAACATATATTTTGCTTCAACAGCTAAATCTCAGATAGCCTTTCAATCTTAGTTAATCCCATCCAAATGCATTTCATATCAGTCCAGGATCTTTCCACTGATTCCAGTTTAGCTCTGACTGTAACCACTTCATATGTTTGATATACTTACCTTAGTTATATATAACAGTGAAGTGCCAGTTGCAGTACATTAAGCCCATTCTACTGCAGTACATTAAGCCCATTCTATTAAAGTACATTAAGCCCATTCTATTAAAGTACATTAAGCCCATTCTATTAAAGTACATTAAGCCCATTCTATTGCAGTACATTAAACCCCTTCTACTGCAGTACATTAAGCCCATTCTATTAAAGTACATTAAGCCCATTCTATTAAAGTACATTAAGCCCATTCTATTGCAGTACATTAAGCCCATTCTATTAAAGTACATTAAACCCCTTCTATTAAAGTACATTAAGCCCATTCTATTAAAGTACATTAAGCCCATTCTATTAAAGTACATTAAGCCCATTCTATTAAAGTACATTAAGCCCATTCTACTGCAGTACATTAAGCCCATTCTACTGCAGTACTTTAAGCCCATTCTATTCAAGTACATTAAGCCCATTCTATTGCAGTACATTAATCCCATTCTAATACAGTACATTAATTCCATTCTAAAGTGGCAGACTCAGGAAGCTACTGATAAGCAGTAGAGTGCTACAGTACTTGTAGGCTGCGTTCCAAATGGCACCCGATTCTCAACATAGTGCAATACTTTCGACCAGAGCACTATTGGCCATGGTCAAAAGTAGTGCACTGTATAAGGAAAAGGGTGCCATTTGGAACGTACCTGTAGCGGTGTCTTCCCACAGACACAGTACCTGTAGCAGTGTCTTCCCACAGACACAGTACCTGTAGCAGTGTCTTCCCACAGACACAGTACCCGTAGCGGTGTCTTCCCAAAGACACAGTACCCGTAGCGGTGTCTTCCCAGAGACAGAGTACCCGTAGCGGTGTCTTCCCAGAGACAGAGTACCCGTAGCGGTGTCTTCCCAGAGACAGAGTACCCGTAGCGGTGTCTTCCCAGAGACAGAGTACCCGTAGCGGTGTCTTCCCAGAGACAGAGTACCCGTAGCAGTGTCTTCCCAAAGACACAGTACCTGTAGCGGTGTCTTCCCAAAGACACAGTACCCGTAGCGGTGTCTTCCTAGAGACATTACCCGTAGCGGTGTCTTCCCAGAGACAGACTACCCGTAGCGGTGTCTTCCCAGAGACAGAGTACCCGTAGCAGTGTCTTCCCACAGACACAGTTCCCGTAGCAGTGTCTTCCCACAGACACAGTTGTGGACACAACAGCTGTGGGAAGACACTACAGTGCTATAGGCCAAGGGCAAGGCCCCGCAGATCTGTCTAGTCCAATTAGGCCTGGCTACGCTCCAGCCATCATCGACTCTGTCAGCGGACACCATGGGCTGGTAATTACCATGAGTTGTGGGAGACCCAAAATGGATGCCAGTCACAGCAGTTTCCAGTTTCAAGGCACAAAAAAAAAAAGAAGCTGTCTCCTCAAAGGAGCTTTGTGGTATGAGTCGGCACACGCGTCTAATGAGGGAATAACAGAATGTGTCAGTGTTGCTAATAAAGTTTTCATGGTTTTTCTATTTCACATTGGAATGCTGTAACCACGCCAACACAGGGCCAAGTGTGGTGAATATGTGTGGGTTTTTAAAATGTCTTGTCTTATTCATTTGTGTTGACCTGTAGATTTTAACAAGCGCTTAACATTTAGAGAACGAATATACTCCACACAATTTGAATATTATGTTATTGTTTGGTACATCACCCCAACATAGAATGTAGAGTGAATGTTTTCATAGTGTTTTAACATACCCACATAGCTGGTACAGAGTCCATCAAACTCTCTCACCAAACTTCAAGGCTGACCTGATTTTGGCAAGAGCTGCTGAGCGGTACCTCAAAACTGTGTTCACGCATCTCTGCTTCTGTCAAGAGGACTGATACAGCTTACGCACACACACACACACACGCGCGCACTCACACACACACACACACACACACGCACGAGCACACACACACACACACACACGCACGCGCACACACACACACACGCACGCACACACACACACACGCACGCACGCACACACACTCTCCGAGGGTGTCTCGGGGGAGTTGTGAGAGGCATAAGAACATTTCATCCATGCATATTAATACACACTGGTACATGAGTGAAACACAATAATACACACTGGTACATGTGTGAAAGATATGAATACACACTGGTACATGTGTGAAAGATATGAATACACACTGGTACATGTGTGAAAGATATGAATACACACTGGTACATGTGTGAAAGATATGAATACACACTGGTACATGTGTGAAAGATATGAATACACACTGGTACATGTGTGAAACATATTAATACACACTGGTACATGTGTGAAACATATTAATACACACTGGTACATGTGTGAAACATATTAATACACACTGGTACATGTGTGAAACATATTAATACACACTGGTACATGTGTGAAACATATTAATACACACTGGTACATGTATGAAACAGGACAAACATAATTACCCATCTAATGATTATTATATACACACACAGCTATGTCTTACTAAACCACTAACCCTAACCCTTATCATAGCGCCTAAACCTAACCCTCATTTTAACCCTAACCCCTAAACTTAAAATAGCCTTTTTATCTATCTATCTATCTATCTATCTATCTATCTATCTATCTATCTATCTATCTATCTATCTATCTATCTATCTATCTATCTATCTATCTATCTATCTATCTATCTATCTATCTATCTATCTATCTATCTATCTATCTATCTATCTATCTATCTATCTATCCCCAAAACCACCGCAGGCCCTAGTATCCCTCTCCCTCTCTTCAATAATGCATGTTCTCTTTTGCTCCAGGCCCGCACCTCTCCCGGAGAGAGTGAATACTACTCCTTGCTTCACACACTCTAATGAGACAAGCTAACACAATGTCTCTCAAAACACACAAGGGTCTCGGCTAGCCTCGCTCGCATGCACCAAACTCTGAATACGCCTTCATGCAAAGAATGTCAAATCAAATCATTCAAATCCATTTCTATTGTCACCCACAATCCCCTGCTCGCTGCAGACACACATTTACATTTTAGTCATTTAGCAGACGCTCTTATCCAAAGCGACTTACAGTTAGTTAGTGCATACATGTTCATACTTTTTTCGTACACACGCCTGAGAGGGAGGAAAAGCTGGGTCCAGAGTGTTAGGAGTTCTCACAGCTAAAACCCATGCTGCTGAGTTCTGTCCAAACAGGCAGTACAGCACTGAAACGCTTGTTAAACCACATCCAATACATTGCTCCCTGAGGCAAAATCCTGAGCTGCCGTACTGTACTATACTGCAGCTGGGCAGGCTGAGCACTTTTAATGGCAACATGGAAATGGGCTTTAGGAGATACTGTAACTACCTGGATAGATCACACCGACAGGGACAGTAGGATATGGATGGATCACTGTCACTGTTGTATTCACAGGCAGTGAGGGAGCTCATATGCTGCAGCTGGCAGCAGTACTGGTATCTCTTCAAGAATGGGAGAATTTGGGGCTGGGCTTTTTCAGTGCAACATGATCTATTGCTACTACAGTGATACCACAATGATTATTTATGTTACTAATATTACTACTACAGTAATACCACAATGATTATTTATGTTACTAATATTACTACTACAGTAATACCACAATGATTATTTATGTTACTACTAATACTACTACAGTGATACCACAATGATTATTTATGTTACCACTACGTCTACCGCTACTAATAATACGACCACTACCACTCTGCAACTATCACTACTAGCATGCATGTATCATTTAGTCAGCAGCTTTTCCAGAACAGCAGCTCCACATCCAGCTGTACATCCAGCCGTCTGGATGGAGACCTAGGTACGCCCCTGGCTATCGTGTAGTTGTGTGTGTGACTCACAACGTGTGTGTGACCTATAGAGTGTGTGACTAAGGGTGTGTGTGTGTGGGTGGGTGTTATGTTGTGAGAGTGTGAGTGGATGTGTGTTACGTTGTGAGAGTGGGTGTGTGTTACGGTGTGTGTGTGTGTGTGTGTGTGACTTACGCCGTGGGTGTGTGTACAGCACCTGCTCCAGGTCGCCCAGCATGGAGAGGATCACCTCCTTGTCCAGCTGAGCCGTGCCCTCGCGGGCACCCCCCTCCGCCTCCTCCTCTGCCCAGTACCCCCTCTCCCTGCCACACTGGCCCCTGACACTGGTGCCCGCCGCTGATGCCACCTCGTCGTCTGAACGCCCGCTGCTGCCCTCTTCATCCGTACCCTCTTCCCTGGGCTTCCCCAGCTGCCCACGTGGCGTCTCCCGTGGCGGTTGCTGTTGCCCGCCCAGCGATGCTCGCCCGACCGCCGTGCACCTCCACGGCACAGGGATGAGGGAGTGCTCTGACTGGGAGAGAACTTTGGTCAGAGAGAGGGACAGGGAGCGCGCCCTGGTGCCCCTCACGCCCCCGCCATCCCTGGCTGGCTCCTTCCTGGGGCTGCTCCCTCGCGCTGTGGATGATGACAAGGATGAAGAGGATTTGGAAGGCGTGGGCGGGTCATCTAGCTCGAAGGAGTACACCCGCTGCTCGCCCTCGCTCAGCAGGGTCAGGTTGGTGAGGGAGCGCTGCTTGCGGAGGTTCAGGTTGTCTGGGAGGGGCTGGGGGGGTCGGCGAGGGGGGCTTCCTCCCTGGTACACAGAGAACTCAGCGCCTCTCTTCATCTTCACCTCCTTTCTCTCGTTCCTTCTCTCTCTGTGCTGGTCCACCTGTTTGGCTCGGTTCCCGTTCACATTCTGGCAGCGGTGGCTGGTGAGTAGAGGAGGAGGGGAGAGGAGAAGGGGGTAGAGAGAGGTGTGATGAATCCTCTATCTGGGGAGGAGGAAGGGGAGGGCTCAGGTGGCCCCGTGTCCAGCGCTCACCGAGGGTCCAGGCTTCATCCAGATGGAGGGAGTGAGGGATGTAGGGATGGAGAGCATGCCGTAAACGCCTGGACGAAAAACTCCCCCCTCATGCACAGCAGAGTCCAGAGCCATCCTCCAGACATTGCATTCCCATGGTCACCCAGCTAATAACTGGTTCCACAAACACACACAAACACGAAAAACAGACACTGCTTTACCTCTCCTCCTCCTCTTCCCTCTCTCCTCCACCTCAAAACAGCAAGGAGCGGTGAGGGGTGTGGATGAATGCAATTTTAAATCTCTCTCTTTCTCACACGATCTCTCGCTCTCTCTCTCTCTCCTCCGCTCTATTACACTCTCTCTCTCTTTATCTTTCTCTATTAAGAGCAGAGGGGAGCTTTTTCCTTTCTCTGTCCCCCTCTGCTCCCCTGTTAGTTATCAGCTCAGCAGAGCCTCTGCTTCTCTCCCGCTCTCCTCTCCTCACACCAGAGAATGGAGCCAGCACTCAATCTCTCCGCTCGGTTCATTTTAGCATTCAGCCTGCAATTCTATCCTCCCTCTGTCGCTCTCTCTCTCTTTCTCTATCTCGCTCATCTGTTTCTCCCTCCTTCTCTCTCTTCTATCTCTCTTTCTCTTGTCTCACTGGTTTCCCTTTCCTCTGCTGCAGTAGTGGCAGCCTCTGCTGTGGCTACTGTCGACCATCAAAGCACGCGTCTTCAGTCTCCACTTCTGCCCACTTCAGTTCAGGAAACGCCTCACCACAAGTGGCAGGGTACTTAGGGAGTGTGTGTGTGAGAGAGAAAGAGAACCAAAGGATGAAAATGCATGTGCAACACTGCTGCCTCTCGTTCTCCTCGTTCTCCTCTCTCTCCTCCTCTCTCCCTCTTCTCTCCCTCTTCTCGTCTCCCTCTCATCCCTCTTCTCCTCCTCTTCTCCTCCCCCTCCCCCTCTTCTAACTCTCTGCTTTCCTTGATAAAAACCAGTGTGACTGGAAGTTGTTTGGACAGCACACCTGTGAGTTGCAGCTCCCTGATAGCCTCGCTGTGCTGATGCACAGGCTAATTAAACACTCTAGGGTTAATGAGGTAAAGAGTAAAGCCCTGGCTCTCCTCTCGCCTCGACAACACTGCAGGCTGTCTGTCAACAGCTTCAACACTTACTCTAGCGTTAATAGCCTGAACAGAACAGACACACACACCATAGACAAACAACAGCCTCCATATGACCACACATGCTATAAGCTCGTAATGCACAGTAACTCATGGTAGCAGTTGCCCTGAGCAACCATATCCAAGGTGACATTAACTGCCATGGTATTTACAAGTGTAGGATCTTAATTTGACCAGTTTCTCACAGCAGGAAAATAACCATTCAGGAAAAGGACATTTTTATTATTTTGTTGATTATAATTAAGGAAATCTAGTTGAAGATGATGAACCATACGTAACTTTTTGAAAGACTTCCTTCACTACAGAGGCTACCACAGACTCACATTCACTACAGAGGCTACCACATACTCTCATTCACTACAGAGGCTACCACAGACTCTCATTCACTACAGACGCTACCACAGACTCACATTCACTACAGAGGCTACCACAGACTCACATTCACTACAGAGGCTACCACAGACTCACATTCACTACAGAGGCTACCACAGACTCACATTCACTACAGAGGCTACCACAGACTCTCATTCACTACAGACGCTACCACAGACTCACATTCACTACAGAGGCTACCACAGACTCACATTCACTACAGAGGCTACCACAGACTCTCATTCTCAACAGAGGCTACCAAAGACTCTCATTCACTACAGAGGCTACCAAAGACTCTCATTCACTACAGAGGTTACCACAGACTCTGATTCACTACAGAGGCTACCACAGACTCACATTCACTACAGAGGCTACCACAGACTCTCATTCACTACAGAGGCTACCAGGGAAAACAAAATTGACCCAAGATCAGTGTCTGGGGGCAACGTCACCTGCACCCAAAACAACACAATCGTCCTTATACAGAAGTGAACCACCATGGTCCCTCAATGATCATTTACATACATTCATAAAAAGCCCCCAAAACCACCCTTAACGTACTTTCTGAGCAGAGCACAACTGCACACATGTTCATAAATGAGCCATCAAGAACAAATCAAAGCAGAAAGTTCAATCGAGTCTCGCTGACCGCGGCGCTCATTGTGCCGTGACCACAGTGTTTATATTACAGGTTTGACGTTGTAAAAACACAACATTCCAGACATTTTACTATGGGCGTGGCTTTGAAAAGGCATCCATTTGGAAGACTAAAGTAGGGCTATGAAGGGACCGTTCCCTTTGTAGACGACGATTTTTAGAACGTGTGTTTTTTGGGGAGTAATTTGTCTTGTGACAGAAAAATATTGTGTTTTCCCATCCTCAACTGACAAACCAGCTTATAGTAGAGCAAGAGCTAAGACATCCAGTACGTTTAGTTAAGACGTAGAACCACGAGGCAGGAATACATATCAATATCTATTTTCTACATTACAATGGATGTACTATGATTTGGCAGATACCTGACCTGCAACACCAAAGCTAAGTAATAACATGTCATCATTTCCAAAGGGCATTATTCCACATTACATTTCCATCGCATTGAAATTCTACCGGTCTCTGTGTAAAAGCCCACCTGAGCTGCAGCACCAGCCCACCACCCAGATAATACAGGCTGATTCTAGCTATCTCTGTCTCCTGCAGCCTCTGGCCACCGTCTATCCGGATGAGCCGCCACATCCCCACAGCTAGAGCGAGACGCCGGGTGTAACCGATGGCAACCGGGTAAACAAAAGGACCCCAGATGCTTCCGACCTTTTCCCTTCGTCATGTGAGGCAGGGGATCAAGGGACCCGCCACGCTACCTCAAACACACGCACGGATACACACATATATACTTAAATACACACACACACACACACAAGTGTCAGCGAGTGTTGCCTACCTGAGATCTCTTCCAGGCACTGCTTGGCGGTCTTGCTGTAGACCAGGTCTCCCTTGGTGGGGCTGAGGCAGTGGTCTGTGGGGGCCACCGTGGTACAGTCGTTCTCGGAGTACGTCCTGGGTGAAACAAACAAAGCCATGGTTATTCAGGAGTCACGTTTGTGTATTCCTGTAGTAAAAAACCTGGAGCTTGAGCCGGACTGAAATGCTTTTATATGTGCTTTTCACATTTTCAACAGAAGTGAGGGTTTGTGGATAAAGGGAATTTTGTCTCTGTATCGTTGTGTACATGTGTAAATATATGTGGGTGCATGCATCAAAATCCATATACTGGCTTGCACTCTCTGTCTACCTATAGCCTACGGGCCCTGGTCAAAAGTAGTGCACTGAAAAGGGAATAGGGTGTCACTTAGTACGCAGCCTGTGTTTGTTCCCTGGCCCTGGGCAGAGTTGTGAGAAACAGAGCCAGACGTCCTGACGGCTGCTAGATAACTCTACCACACCGGCACACCCACAATAAAGCCTTTCCCTAGCCACCTGCACCGACAGAGATAAACTGGCATCCACGGTATGCTGCATCAGCCAATGAGTTGAGCACCATGAAACTCGGTTTCTAACAACCACTCTACAAACTAGTTCTAGCTCCATAGAATTTCACAGAGAGAGACGTTCACAAATATGGCAGCAATTTGACAGCCTGCAAAAAATGTAGGAATGGGTAAATTAATTGTTTACTGGGGGGAGGTTATATATTCTGGCAACTCAATTTAGGAATGTATGTTATAAAGATGTATAACAAGGATCTCAATACAGTCCTTAAAACTCCTGAGAAATGTACAAAGAACAAAACAAATCACAGCCAATGGTAAGTGAGAATCTCAGGTCGAATCAGGTCAGAGAGAGGACGCGCATCCAACGTCAACATCGCAGTGCCTTGCAATCACCTCCCCGGCTGCTGTTAAAGGGGGAGGCAGGGGGACTGTAATCAACGTAACACAAACTGCAGCTAACTGCTGCCTCTGCTCTTCTCAGCCTAGGCCTGGGAGAGGGAAGAAACCTAATTGGCCCTGAAATGATGGTAAATTGCGGCGCAGCGGGAGGCCCTAAGTGCGAGGCTGCTGACAGTTAGGTAGGTCGGTGGGGGCACACCTCCCCCGGAAGGGAATGGGAGAAACAGAAGAAAGGGGGAGGGAAGGAGACATGGGATGCTATAGCCAGGATTGGACAACCAAAGGGGAGAGGTAGGTTTGAGTGTGAGTGATGGGATCAGCTAGTACTGAGCATGTAAACCTGTTGGCTGCTGAGCCACAGAAGACAACATGCTTTTCATTTTGGTTGATTGCATTAGGACCTGACATGAATACAAAGTAGGAGAGGGATATGAAGAAAATCCCTGTTAAATGGCATGACATTGCAGTGTATTTTGTGCGTCGCTTGTCTCCCATTTAATGCATATGGAAAACAGGTTGGAGAACAACAGCCATCACCTGACTATGAATGATAATCAGGGACGCCTGTTGACGGGCAAGACGGCGAGGTGTACTGGACGGATTAAGACTCATTCTCAATGGTGAGTCAGCGAGCAGCAGAGTGCATTGTGTGCCAAGGTTGAGCCCTTTTTTGAGAGAGAAAAAGGGGAGATAAGAGAGGGAAAAGTTCCTCGGAAGCCGATTATGGGTTCTTAATAGGATTCTCTCTCTCTCTCTCTCTCTCTCTCTCTCTCTCTCTCTCTCTCTCTCTCTCTCTCTCTCTCTCTCTCTCTCTCTCTCTCTCTCTCTCTCTCCTCTCTCTCTCTCTCTCTCTCTCTCTCTCTCTCTCTCTCTCTCTCTCTCTCTCCTCTCTCTCTCTCTCTCTCTCTCTCTCTCCTCTCTCTCTCTCTCTCTCTCTCTCTCTCTCTCTCTCTCTCTCTCTCTCTCTCTCTCTCTCTCTCTCTCTCTCTCTCTCTCTCTCTCTCTCTCTCTCTCTCTCTCTCTCTCTCTCAGCAGATTGAGTCCAATGGCGCAAACTGTCGTTAGCACGCCCACCATCATGCACAGGCTCTGTTTCTGACATCAGCGGCCCCCATCCAGGCGACAGATTGAAAGGTGGGAAATGAGCTTTGATGGGCGGCATCCGTCTGGAATCAAGGCTTCCAATTCTCTCTAGACACTCTAATAGTAGGGTTTCTTTTGGTGCGCAGTGGGAGGGCCAGCCCTCGTGTGTGTGTTTGTGTGTGTGTGTGTGTGACTGTAGGGTTATCTAACGAGCCTTGGCACCACATGCAGTCCCGTGGGCACAATGACAGAAGGGGGGATGCGGATAAAGGCGTGGAAGTATGGAGGGATGGATGAGGGCCTCTTTTCTCTGCCTCCCCATGAAACCTGTTCTAGATGGTTCATTATGAGAGACCAGTCAATGGGGTGTGAGCTCCTATAGACGCAGGTTGCGTCCCAAATGGCATCCTATTTCCTGTATAGTGCACTTTGACCAGAGATCTGTGGGCCCTGGTCAAAAAAGGTATGCACAATAAAGGGATGCCATTGGGATCAGATGCACTTGGTAAGACAAGTATGATTGAAATAAAGGCTGGAGTATAACTGCTACTGTAGCAGAGGACATTTTAGACAAACATGTCCAATAACTCCCCCTTAATTCCACTAACAATATCTCTAAACTGTCCAAATAAATCAAAACAAAATTGAACTCCTTTGCAGAGCTCAAGTGGCAAACAAGGGACATTTCCTGCATATAAATAAAATACCCAAATGATGGACAGTTCAGACACATATTCAGCTGAACTATGTCAGGTGTAACAGAAGGCCGTGGGGAAATGCTGTAGGACATTGTAACAACCTGCTGAGGTTAGTTTGGGCTGTCATTCTAACAACATGCTGCGGTGAAGGCAGAGCTCATTTGACAGTGTAATTGTGATTTGAGTGAACATCCTACAGTGTAAAAGCCCTCTATAGAAAACAGTTAACAGCCTTGAAGACAAAGGCTGTCAGATGAGGATTCTTGGCTTGATGGGATTACTCCCCCAGACTAGGGTAGCTAGCCAATAGAATAATGCTTCATAGCTAATGAACCCACCAATGATAACAGAGACCTTCGCCAGACCACCCCACCCAACCCCATTGTCACACAAACGCATGCATGCACGCACGCACGCAGGCAGACAGACAGACAGACAGACAGACAGACAGACAGACAGACAGACAGACAGTCTCACCTATACATGAAGGGGGCGACAGTGGCCGTGTTGGGGTGGTTGTGCTGTTGCTGCTGGGGGAGCTGCACTGCTCCATTCCCCCCCATGGCCCCTGGAGGTTGGGACAGGGCCGAGGTGCTGGTGGAAGACACCATGTTGCTCCGTCGCCCCTCCAGGCCCCCCAGGGAGCGCTGCTGCATGTAGTATCCCCCCTGACCCCCCTGAGCCCCTTTAACCACCTTGACCTTGTCCCTGCCCCCTCCACTCCCACCCTGGGTGGCCTGGGCCTGGCTCTGGGTGGCCTGGGACTGGCTATGGGTGGCCTGGGCCTGGCACTGGGCTTGACCGCCGGCCGGCTTCCCCGTAGCCGAGGGGGCCTTGAGCCCAGGCTTGGGGATTCCACTGGAGGCAGGGGGGATGACGCTGTCCTTCTTGCCCGCCGCAGGCTTGCCTCCCTTGGGGATCAGGCTGGCGATCTTAGAGGTCTTCTTGGATGGATCCACCATGGGTTCCCGTTGTTCCTCTTTGGGAGGGGTGCTGGCCTTGCCTCCTTTGCTCCTGCTTTTATCCTCTTTGTCTCTGGGCTGGGGGAGGGACTTGTTGCCGCCGCCGGAGGGTGACAAGCTTTTCGCACAGCCCTTGCTGCCTGCTGCCAGGGAGGGTGGCGAGGCAGTCTTGGCGCTGTTGCTGCTGCTAGTACACATTGATGACGTCGGCGCCGTTATGCTCAGCCCTTCCTCGCCGTACTCCGACATGTCATCCTCCTCCTGCAAGGCCATCTCGGCCACCGACGGCGAGGTCCGTGAGGCCGAGCGAGGGTTGATCATCCGGAACTTGTCCAGCATGGATCTCTGGGAGCCGCCGCCGCCAGCCGCAGAGCCCGACTTGGGCGCCTCGGTCATGGGGGGCCGTAGGCGGTCGGAGGCGGGGGGTGGGGTGGTTGAGGGAGAGGGCGAGGTGGGGACTGAGAGCATGGAGGAGGTGGCACTGTGCTTCATGTTCATGGATTTGCTGCGCCAGGACTTGCTGGCGGTGGGGGAGGGGATGGCAGAGGCCAGCTGCTGCCCGCTGAGGCTGGTGGGCACGGGGGCACCTCCGTTCATGTTGCCAGGCAGAGGGATGCTCTTCACTGATTCTGCACAGGAGACAGATAAATAGACACACCATAGTTACAACGACAATTGTTAATCTCAGGAACACAACTGGATCAATACATATACATGGGGTCTTATATACTGAGAGACCAATTTGGCTTGAAAATCAAATGGCAGATGTTCACCATCGTTGAGTCATCTACAGCAGGGGTGTCAAACTCCTTCCATGGAGGGCATAGTGTCTGCAGCCCTAGACAACCAGGTGTGTACTAATTAGTGACCTTAATTCATCAATCAAGTACAAGGGAGGATCTAAAACCCGACTCCTGTGACCTACAGCCTCTGGCACTTTGACAGGAGAACCATCATTGCAGTAAAAACACTCTCAAAAGTAGCATGTTATGATATAAAAGCACACAGGTTCTTTCCCAACGACAGGTGTGAATAGAGTGGTCCATCACATGGGAGCTTTCCATTGGCTTCACATGGGTGTCTCAAAGATGTTGATGAACCCAGCCCAGTATCCACTCCACTGTCACATTTACACCACTATTACATTATCACAAGCAGAGAGAGAGAGAGAGAGAGAGGGAGGGAGAGAGGGAGAGAAAGAGTTGGAGAGAGAAGGAGAGGGTGAGAGAGAGGGAGAGAGAAGGAGAGAGAGAAGGAGGGGGAAGGAGGGGGAGGGAGAGAGAGAGAGAAGGAGAGAGAGGGAGAGAAAGTGTGCGCGAGAGAGAGAGAGAGAGAGAGAGAGAGAGAGAGAGAGGAATAAAGAGAGAGAGAGAGAGCGAGAGAGAGAGAGGAATAAAGAGAGAGAGAGAGAGAGCGAGAGAGAGAGAGAGAGGGAGAGAGAGGAATAAAGAGAGAGAGAGAGAGCGAGAGAGAGAGCGAGAGAGAGAGAGAGGATAAGAGAAAGAGGGGGGGGAGAGGGAGAGATAAAGAGAGAGAGAGATAAAGAGAGAGAGATGCTGTTTGGATGGGTCAGCAGGCATTTTCTGCACCACGGGAGACACAGACATAGAAAGGCTTGTCTTGCTCTCTCTGATAGGCTACAGGGGAGGCTTGGTTGGTAGGGATGGGGGTCATAGTTGGGGGATAGGAACAAAAAAGAAACGTAGCAGATCGGCAGTGCGCTATCCAAATCTTTCCCACTGCAAACAGAGATCCCAGTGCAGCAGTGCAGCCTGCTGCTCGCTCAAGCAGAAAATTGACTCAGCGATTGAATCTGCGAAACCTAAAACTGTTGCCGTTTCCCCTGGTAACAGTGGGATGCCAGGCAATTCACCCCCTGGGCCAATGCCGACTGGGAACTTTGCAGGTGTCTAATGCCAACAGAAAATAAAAACATTCTCAACCTGCTTCTACTAGTGTGGCGTTGGAAAGCAGTAATGGGTTGATACATTAATACATATACTATAATATACTTACTATCAAAGGACTGGGGTGTTTCACATTGCACACACACACACACAGAGACGCACACTCTATGATGTGTCGGCTCTACACTGGACGGGCACATATCGCGTGACGGTCCTACCTCGCCCCACACACACCCATCCATCAGGAGCATGAGATAACCGATGGTCCCGTTAGCCGCTCAGCAGTGTCTCTGACCTTCTGAAGGACCCCCATTTCTCCTCTCCAGTAGGTGTTCAGATCATCATCAATCCCCTAGCAGACGCCTCCCGGCCCTTACACTGTGGTTTCCATTGAGATACATTAATACTGTGGTGCTCCATTCTACCAAGGGAAAAATTTAGTGATAGGAAATGCATTGCAACCTTAAGGATAATACACTATATATACAAAAGTATGTGGACACCTCTTCAAATGAGTGGATTCTGCTATTTCAGCCACACCCTTTGCTAACTAGTGTATAACATCAAGCACACATCCATGAAATCTCCATAGACAAATGTCAGTAGAATGGCCTTACTGAAGAGCTCAGTGACTTTCAACGTGGCCCCATCATATGATGCCACCTTTCCAACAAGTCAGTTTGTAAAGTCAGTTTCCGAGTGCTGAAGCGCATAGCGCGTAAATATAATCTGTCCTTGGTTGCAACACAGACTACCGAGTTCCAAACGGCCTCTGGAAGCAACATCAGCACAAGAACAGTTCGTCGGGAGTTTCATGAAATGGGTCTCCATGGCCGAACAGTCGCACACAAGCCTAAGATCACCATGCACAACGTCAAGTGTTGGCTGGAGTGGTGTAAAGCTCACCACCATTGGATTCTGGAGCAATGAAAACCCATTCAGCCCCTGCTACTGGGTGAGAAGATGAAGAGGATGAAAGTGGAAGCACCCTTAGTCTCCTGGGTCACGGACTACCTGACCGGTAGGCCACAATTTGTGCGACTACAGAGCTGTGTGTCAGAACAAGCAGTGAGCAACACAGGGGCCCCCCAGGGAACGGTCCTGTCCCCCTTCCTGTTCACCCTCTACACCTCGGACTTCAGATATAACTCTGAAACATGCCACCTACAGAAGTTCTCGGATGACTCCGCAATTGTAGAGGGCATCAGGGGTGGGCAGGAGGAGGAGTACAGGAGCACAATCAGTGACTTTGTGTTGTGGTGTGAGCAGAACCACCTTCAGCTCAACATCAGCAAAACAAAGGAGATGGTGGTGGACATCAGGAGAACCAAGGCACAACTGACTACAGTCCCTATACAGGGGATGGATGTGGAAATGGTTGGGTTATACAAGTTCCTGGGAGTCCATATGGACAACAGGCTGGAATGGGCTGGTAACACCGGGGCTCTGTACAAAAAGGGCCAGAGCCGACTCTACTTTCTGAGGAGGCTCAGGTCCTTCAACGTGTGCAGTAAACTACTGCATACCTTCTACCAGTCTGTGGTGGCCAGTGCCATCTTTTTTGCAGTGGTGTGGTTCGGGCTAGTCTCCTTAGTTCCAGTGAAGGGAAATCTTAACGCTACAGAATACAATGACATTTTAGACGATTCTGTGTTTCCAGCTTTGTGGCAACAGTTTGGGGAAGGCTCTTTCCTGTTTCAGCATGACAATGCCCCCGTACACAAAGCGAGATCCATACAGAAATGGTTTGTTGAAATCGGTGTGGAAGAACTTGACTGGCCTGCACAGAGCCCTGACCTCAACCCATCGAACACCTTTGGGATGAATTGGAATGCCGACTGCAAGCCAGGCCTAATCGCCCAACATCAGTGCCCGACCTCACTAATGCACTTGTGGCTGAATGAAAACGAAACCTACAGAAATGTTCCATAGTAGAAAGCCTTCCCAGAAGAATGGAAACTGTAATAGTAGCAAAGGGGGGACCAACTCCATAGTAATGTCCATGATTTTGGAATGAGATGTTCAATGAGCAGTTGTCCACATACTTTTGGTCATGTAGTGTACCTCGACTAGTGCTGCATTTATGATGTCGGAACTAGGAAACTCAGACATTTCCGACTTGGAAACTTGAAGAAAGATGATACCTGAGTATCAGAATTAACCAACAAGAAGCATTATGCAAATAATTAATGCAAAATGTTTGGTCATGTAGTGTATGTTTGCCTTCTATTGTTGATTGATGTATTGTCAAACAGCAGGGACATGCTGAGATTAACATTCACTATGTACAACTACCTTTCTGTCCTCTCCATCTCCTCATTCAGCTCTACACTCCATAGACTACAATACGTCTCAATGGATTTTCAAACCTGCATGGTGGAATTCTTTCTATCTATGCTGAGTCATAAGCACAACAACATAGCTGAACTGGTGACCTCTCCAGGGACGAAGCCTAGGCCTAAGGCTGTGTGAGATGTGACTCTCCCTAACCGTGCAGTATTTTCCCAATAGGCAGGCAAAGGAAAAGGGCTTTAGCTGGCGCCACGCGAGGCGTCGGACTACTGAATCAGCTTATGATCTGGGCCACAGCCTTTAAAACCTTACGACGCCTGTAAACGTGTCAGTCCGTGGGGGAACAAGCAAGCTGGCACACGCCAAGTCATCTCTTTAAAGACCAGCCTGTGTAAGACCGAGAGAGAGAGAGAGAGAGAGAGAGAGAGAGAGAGAGAGAGAGAGAGAGAGAGAGAGTGTATGGGTGTGACTCATGACTGCTCTTTCTGACCAGAATCTTACATCTAAGAAGTCCAGTCTTTGTCTTTCTTGTGATAGGCTGACAGCGCTTGCCCTCACACGATGGAAACAGCCGTGAAAGTTGGGCTACAGAAATGCCACGCTTGATTTGATTTCTTTGTCCGAGTCGCAGGCGACACTGTGATAAAATTGTGAATGAGGGCCGAAGTGCTTGAGATTTCGAATGCGCGTACAGCGAATGAACCCAGTCTTTAAAAATAACAGGGGCCCGAAGGATGCCATTTCATACCAATCGGCTGACGCCACGGCCACCAACGCCCCAGAGAAGAAGAGGAGACTTTGCGTTACCATGGCAACACACCGTCTTTCACAACCGCTTACTTCATCGGCCGAGAGTGAAATGTCACTTCTGCTGGCTGGGCGCTGGACCCTCGCACGTCTGATGCTCAGTGCTCACACACCCATCGTGTGCCACGCAAACACCCCCCCCCCGCCCTCCCCTAAACACACACACACACCCCTAAACACACACAAACACCCCCCCCCCCCCCCCCCCTTAAACACACACACAAAACCCACACACAAATACCCCCCCCTCCTAAACACACACACACAAAACACACACACCCCTAAACACACACAGAAACACCCCCCCTAAACACACACACACAACCCACCCCCCTAAACACACACACACATACACAAACACCCCCCCCTAAACACACACACACAAACCCCCCCTAAACACAAACACACAAAGGGAGCTGAGCAAATCCTCCTGCAATAAAATCACCAAGTCACACTATTTTTTTTCTCCTCAGCTCTCTCCCTTTGGAAAGCTACATGTGTCCCAAATGGCACCCTACTCCCTATATAGTGCACTACATAGGGAATAGGTTGCCATTTGCGACGCAGACCCTGTCACCCTGAGCTGGCCTGTACAGCCTGCAGCTCTTCTTGCTTTTTACATGATCTCTTCAGACAGGCTCTTCTGTCATGACTGGACTCTCAATTCCCTGTCTTTTGCCAAAGGTTTGGCTGCATCGTTGAAATTTCTCTGACATTTGATCTGACCACCAAATCAGGGATGAGTGGGAGGCATCTCATCTACTGTGGGCCTAAAGTTGAGTCCTTAGGCTGGGGTCAAACTCTCACACCCCCATTGGCAAACTGTTGAGGAGAGCGACTGGTGACTGTCCATATTACGCAAGGCTGATTAAAATAGATTAAAAATGTGTTGAGCTGCGTACAGTGAAAACAAATTGTGAATCCCATTAAAACAGATCTGCATCAACATTACATATTGGAATTGCATTATTACATGCTAAAGTACCAGGCTGATTCACAAGCAGGCCGTGACTCCTGAGTGTTACACTGCATTACTGACTGACAGACAAACAGCAGGCTGCCTCTTCATCCACCTGTACACCAGACAGCCAGAGAGGAGTAAGAGGGAGGGGAGACAGACAACACACTGCCAGTGAGTAGTGAGAGGGAGGGGAGACAGACAACACACTGCCAGTGATTAGTGAGAGGGAGGGGAGACAGACAACACACTGCCAGTGATTAGTGAGAGGAGACAGACAAATGACACAAACACCAAGAAAGAAGGACCATGGAGTTTGTTGTTCCCATCAGGGGAGACATTAGCTAGGTTTCAGGTGGTAAAGTAGGTTTTGAGTAATGGTTTCAGGTGGTAAAGTAGGTTTTGAGTAATGGTTTCAGGTGGTAAAGTAGGTTTTGAGTAATGGTTTCAGGTGGTAAAGTAGGTTTTGAGTAATGGTTTCAGGTGGTAAAGTAGGGTGTGAGTAATGGTTTTAGGTGGTAAAGTAGGGTGTGAGTAATGGTTTCAGGTGGTAAAGTAGGTTTTGAGTAATGGTTTCAGGTGGTAAAGTAGGTTTTGAGTAATGGTTTCAGGTGGTAAAGTAGGGTGTGAGTAATGGTTTTAGGTGGTAAAGTAGGGTGTGAGTAATGGTTTCAGGTGGTAAAGTAGGTTTTGAGTAATGGTTTCAGGTGGTAAAGTAGGGTGTGAGTAATGGTTTCAGGTGGTAAAGTAGGTTTTGAGTAATGGTTTCAGGTGGTAAAGTAGGTTTTGAGTAATGGTTTCAGGTGGTAAAGTAGGGTGTGAGTAATGGTTTTAGGTGGTAAAGTAGGGTGTGAGTAATGGTTTCAGGTGGTAAAGTAGGTTTTGAGTAATGGTTTCAGGTGGTAAAGTAGGGTGTGAGTAATGGTTTCAGGTGGTAAAGTAGGGTGTGAGTAATGGTTTCAGGTGGTAAAGTAGGGTGTGAGTAATGGTTTTAGGTGGTAAAGTAGGGTGTGAGTAATGGTTTCAGGTGGTAAAGTAGGGTGTGAGTAATGGTTTCAGGTGGTAAAGTAGGGTGTGAGTAATGGTTTTAGGTGGTAAAGTAGGGTGTGAGTAATGGTTTCAGGTGGTAAAGTAGGTTTTGAGTAATGGTTTCAGGTGGTAAAGTAGGGTGTGAGTAATGGTTTCAGGTGGTAAAGTAGGGTGTGAGTAATGGTTTCAGGTGGTAAAGTAGGGTGTGAGTAATGGTTTTAGGTGGTAAAGTAGGGTGTGAGTAATGGTTTTAGGTGGTAAAGTAGGGTGTGAGTAATGGTTTTAGGTGGTAAAGTAGGGTGTGAGTAATGGTTTTAGGTGGTAAAATAGGGTGTGATAATGGTTTTAGGTGGTAAAGTAGGGTGTGATAATGGTTTTAGGTGGTAAAGTAGGGTACAGAGGAAACAGAAAAGCCCTCACTCCCTTTCTGGATGGGGGGATTCATATGTCCCAAGTGGTACCCTATTCTCTTTATAGTGCACTACTTTTGAACAGAGCCCTATGGGCCGTGTGCACTATAAAGGGAATAGGGTGCCATTTGGGAGGCACACACTGTAAAAACAGGTCTGGGCAAAAGGGACACAGGTGACAGTGAAGGCACTGGTGTAAATCTACTGGTCTGGCTCTGGCCAAAATAAACAGGGTGGGTGACTGGGGTCTGTTCATGGTTGGTAGACTGTTGTTCTGTGTTAACGTGTATGGGAAGAGGGAGAGAGAGGGATAGAAAGAGAGAGACTGAGTGAAAGGGGAGAGGGGGTGAAAGAGAGAGAGAGAGAGATAGAGAGCGAGAAAGGGGATGTATGATACTTTGGCAATATGTACATTGTCGCGTCATGCCAATAAAGTGAATTGAATTGAATTGAATTGAATTGAGAGAGAGAGTGAGAGAGAAAGGGGAGAGGGGGTGAAAGAGCGAGGGAAGAACGTAGAGATGGAGAAGCATGAGAAAAAAGAGAACAGCCCTCACTTTGACTGGCCCAGAACTCTGACACACTCTTAACACCACACTCCCCTTCCGTCTCTCCCTCTGTTTTATGAACTGATGTAAAAGTATCCCCTCCTGGTGTTTTATCTACGGACAACCATTACTCTACTGAAGACCATAACTACTGAAGACCATAACTACTGAAGACAATAACTACTGATGACCATAACTACTGAAGACAATAACTACTGAAGACCATAACTACTGACGACCATAACTCTACTGACGACCATAACTCTACTGACGACCATAACGCTACTGGCGACTATAACTCTACTGACGACTATAACTCTACTGACAACCATAACTCTACTGACGCCATAACTACTGAAGACCATAACTCTACTGAAGACCATAACTCTACTGAAGACCATAACTACTGAAGACCATAACTACACTGAAGACCATAACTACTGAAGACCATAACTCTACTGAAGACCATAACTCTACTGAAGACCATAACGCCACTGAAGACCATAACGCAACTGAAGACCATAACTCTACTGAAGACCATAACTCTACTGAAGACCATAACTACTGACGACTATAACTCTACTGACAACCATAACTCTACTGACGCCATAACTACTGAAGACCATAACTCTACTGAAGACCATAACTCTACTGAAGACCATAACTACTGAAGACCATAACTACACTGAAGACCATAACTACTGAAGACCATAACTCTACTGAAGACCATAACTCTACTGAAGACAATAACGCCACTGAAGACCATAACGCCACTGAAGACCATAACGCAACTGAAGACCATAACTCTACTGAAGACCATAACTCTACTGAAGACCATAACTACTGACGACTATAACTCTACTGACAACCATAACTCTACTGACGCCATAACTACTGAAGACCATAACTCTACTGAAGACTATAACTACTGACGACCATAACTCTACTGACGACCATAACTCTACTGACGACAATAACTCTACTGACGACAATAACTCTACTGACGACAATAACTCTACTGACGACCATAACTCTACTGAAGACCATAACTCTACTGACGACCATAACTCTACTGACGACCATAACGCTACTGACGACTATAACTCTACTGACGACCATAACTCTACTGATGACCATAACTCTACTGATGACCATAACTCTACTGACGACCATAACGCTACTGACGACTATAACTCTACTGACGACCATAACGCTACTGGCGACCATAACTCTACTGACGACTATAACTCTACTGAAGACCATAACTCTACTGAAGACCATAACTCTACTGAAGACCATAACTACTGAAGACAATAACTCTACTGAAGACCATAACTACTGAAGACCATAACTCTACTGACGACTATAACTCCACTGACGACTATAACGCTACTGACGACTATAACTCTACTGACGACTATAGCTCTACTGACGACTATAGCTCTACTGATGACTATAGCTCTCCTGACGACTATAGCTCTACTGACGACCATAACTCTACTGACGACCATAACTCTAATGACGATAACTCTGTGATAGGGGCAGAGGGATGAAGGGAGACGTGAATGTGAAGAGAATGGTACCAACATTGTAGAGCACTATACAGGGAATAGGTTAACATTAGGGACAAAAACAAATCATTAATAATAATAATATGACAACAATAAAATAAGGAAAGCGTGTGTGTGACAAAGTATGTCATTACGGCAGGTTATTATGCTCGGTTGACCGTGGTGTGATTCAGCCCCACAGCCACAGCTCTTCAGTCTAACCACCCACACACACCATGCTGTGAAATGCACTGCCTTGCCTTCTCCCTAATGGAATACAGTACAACCGTAGTCAACTACACTGCTGATATGATTCAGCAGACTAGTTAACGTGGAGTGTGCTGGCGTGTGCTGCTCTGTCCAGCCCAGTCTGTTTATCAGTGACGCCACCTAGTGTATTTTGTGGACCATGCATTCAAAAATATAAATGCTGAATGGTAGTGACTGACCATTAGGCAAACAGTAGTAGAAACGCAGGGGTAAGATAATGAAGCAATAAGGCATGGGGGGGGTGGTATATGGCCAATATACCACGGCTAAGGCCTGTTCTTAGGCACAACGCATCGCGGAGTGCCTGGACACAGCCATTAAGCCACCTCAAACGGCTAAGGCCTGCTTCTTCCTGATTCTAGGTTCACCTACCTCTGTCATTGCCACTAGCATACTGGAGAGGCTTGCTCTTATCGATGCTGTTAAAGCTCTGACTCCTCCTGTTGAGGTTGGAGGATCCTTGGCTCTTGGGGGCCCCGCTGCCTGCAGCGGACACCCTGGTCGGCCCTGGCAACCTGCAGACGAAAACACAGCGGGGTGAGGAGAAATCGTGAACACACACAGAGCAAACAAAAAGAAAAGTCTAGCTAGGTAGTGTGTTGGTGTTCTGCTGAAAGGACTATTATGTTCTCTCAAGGACATGCATAAGAGCCCACACGGGCTATGCGGATCTAAGCACGCACGCACGCACGCACGCACGCACAGTGAGAGAGAGATAAACAAACAGAAAAGTCTAGAAGTGACATAGCTAGTTAGTGTTGTGGACTACATGTATTCTCAGGGACACACACAATGTATCCTTAGGGACACACAAGAGAATACACACATTAGACAAATTGTCTAATGTGGATGTTTACTTCTAATGTCACAGCTGGAGCTCAGTCACAAGTCCCAGAGGGGGGAGAGGTCATAGGCTCATTATTCCATTAGAGACTCGTTAAAGCATGCTAACGGATCTCACAGTCTACTACACTGACACTGACAGAGCAAGGCCGTTCAGTACTGCACCCAAACAACCTCCTGATTGGTAAAACACTGAAATAAACCAATCAGTATGGCTAAAAGGCTCAGTGTAACACGCACGGAATGCACCCACAGTCCTTGAGTCAAGCTGGACACTTGAATGCATCTGGCGAGATAACTTTGCCTTGGGCATGAATAAATGAATGGTCATCATGAACGGTCCTTTTCTGGGAACTTTTACTTTGTTTTGGATGTTTAATCAGTGAGATAATTGACCGGTTTCCCTGGAAAATATGTAGCTGACGTCCAACTTTGCAGATGGACCCGTAGATTTTTTACAAGGAAGTGAAATCTATAAAAATCTGCCTTTGTCCTGGAAAAACATGATCACATCTCAATGAAAATAATCTAATCATATGACCATTACAATACATCTCTATGAAGTTCATACAGTTTGGATTACCGATCTGCAAACACACAAAACCTTAATTCATGCCCCAAACGCACAGGACAAACTCTAAGCCTCTTTAGAGTGAAAAAAAGAGAGCGAGAAAGAAAGAAAGAAAGAAAGAAAGAAAGAAAGAAAGAAAGAGATGGAGGAGGGAGAGAGTGACACCTGGTGAAGAGTATTAATTGATCTGTATTGTTGTTTCATGATAGATGCTAAGCCCATTTCCCCATGGGGATTCCTTCATCTAAACTACCCCACTATCCAATCCACATCATTTATATCTGGCTCTTTAAAACTGACACTCCTAAAAGCTTGGCAATTAAAGGGGAGTATGGGAGTTTAACTAGGCATCGTAACCCTGGATACAGAGACTAAACAACACCTGTCACAGAAGCAGACTGAGGAAGCTTGAGGGACTAGATGTCAATGTGAAGTAATGGCTAAGGGTCAAAACAATACAACCAGAGAATTAACATCTTGGCCCTGTGGTAATGCATCTAGGGAAAATACTTTATTAAATACCAAATTATACCCTATTCTCTATTGTATGCACTACTTACAGTAGGGCTCTGGTCAAAAGTAGTGCACTATATAGGGGCTAGGGTGTCATTTGAGATGCACCTCTCTCTCTCTTCTACTGAATTTAAAATAATCTAGAGTAGACAGTCATTTGTTTGATAGTAAACATGACTGTGAGTCAAACAGACAATAAAACACACATCCTGAACGTACGTATGTGGCTGAAAATGTAGGCTTATGTCAGTGAAATGAGATGGTGGCAGAAATCATACAGTAACGAGTAAACATGTACCTTTTTGTTTCTGTTTCAGAGTGGACTGGTCCTGACTGAGTCAACCCATACGTCATGTTATGATTGAAGGAACAAGAGTAACACTAACTCCTTCTGTTGTGACGTATGAGTTTCTTAACTACAGTCTTCAACCCAAAGATCAATGCATTACTCAACGTCTGTGTTCCAAATGGCACTCTACAATGTCTTGGTACAGTGAGTGATGAGTGTGGGTGGTTCTAGACATCATTGGGCTGGAAAATGGACGGATGGTAAAATAAAAAAGTAGGTCATGTAGATATGCTAAAAGTTCCATCCACTTGGTAATGAGACACTTTCATCACCCTGTCAATACTTCACCACATCCTGCCACTATTCATTATCACAAATAATAACATTCAACTAAGCTATAATCATTCATTTCTGAGACGGCGCTAACTAAGATGTATCTGATGTCACTGTTGGCTGGCTGGCTCCAAATGGCACCGTAATTCCCTATTTAGTGCCCTATTTTTGACCTGTGCCATTTGGGAAGCATCCACGGTCTCCAGCCCTCCAGCTATTTTTAAGATGAGGAAGAGGGAGAGGGGTGGCCAGACACATTATTCTCCCTGTCAGTCAGGGCTAGAGGAAACAGCTATAAACTGACAGGGTGTCTCTGTTCTCACTGCAAAACAACAGCCCACTCACCCCCACAACACTCCCACTCCCCCCCAAAAAAACACTCTCAAAACATTTCTCAGTTAACCGATGGGACAGACAACAGACTCAATACACACAGACCCGCCCACCCAGGCTGAGAGGGGCACCTGGAGACCACCGACCCACCCACCCAGGCTGAGAGGGGCACCTGGAGACCACCGACCCACCACCCAGGCTGAGAGGGGCACCTGGAGACCCCCGACCCACCCACCCACCCACCCAGGCTGAGAGGCAGGAGAGACGGTGAGAGAGAGAGGAAGAAGGAGAAGGAGAAGGAGAGAGAGAGAGAGGAGAGAGAGCGAGAGAGCGAGAGAGCGAGAGAGCGAGACGTAGAGAGGGAGGAGGACAGTAAAAACCGGGATATAAGGGCCCAGTGGCCCCTGTGCAGGGGCCCTTCTACAGCCCACCTGAACAGAAGACACTGTCATATGCTAAGCCCATTAGTGAGAGAGAGAGAGGGTGTGTGTGTGTGTATGTGTTTGACAGTACATACCTACGCGAAAGAATCAGTATGAAACAGACAGAGTATGTATGAGACAAAGTGTGCGTGTGTATATTTATGTGTGTGTGTGTGCCTCTGACAGGAATATCAGGGTAGTCAGTCTAATTGAATAACAGGTTTCTTAGCAAGTCAGCACATCTGTCGCTGTATAGTCAGGACAATTACCAAAGTTTCCCTGGCATCGCTTCTATTAGTATCACAGACAGGTACTTTAGGCTGCGGACAAGCTGTCAAACACCGCCCCCTGCTGTGAACACTCTGAATAAAAAAAATAAAAAAAGTAGTGCTGTTAGTTAAGAGTGAGATTCCGGAACACTGTCAATTCACATCAGGGGTGTATCCATTAGTGCACACTGTAGCAAGACGTAACAAAATGCTTTGCAACGGAAAACATTTTCCAACGAAAAACAAGAGTTTCATATTGGAAAAGTTCAGGTAGTCCCTCCCCATTTCGATCCGTTTCCTTCCGCTTGGTTCCTAGTGAATAGGACCCAGGTAAGCAGGTTTACTGAGAGAGTGGAGAAGGGATTTTAAGCTCAAGATCAGTTGAAAAGAGGCTTGTTTGTACACTTTACACAGCTCTGTAATAGTAGAGAAAGAAACTCCAGCACACTGGCATTCCTGTATGCCCAGCAATGTATTTAGTGGTTGGAGATCCATTAAATGCATTGTGGAGCAATAGTTGGGAGAGTTGCTTGAGTTTCTTTTTCAAAGCACAATATCCTCAGATATAAAACAGCCATGGTAGCAACAAAACTAAGGTCTTCAGCCAATCAAACACAGGAGCTTTCACCAGCGTGTGAGGCTACCATTGTGCTCGGAACTCACATTTAGTGTATTTCCTGAATAATGTTGTTGATATTAAATCACCCTGGGGGTGTAGGCTTGTACCTCACAATAAAACAACTGTTCATGCCCAATGGTTATCCTCCGCAGTAAATCAAAGGCAAATTTTATGGCCTCAAACTGAAACTAGAGGGCTATGTCTTCATGTACGATGATTTCAGTGAATTATATAATTTGGCACATTTCTACCGTGACCCCTTCCCAGCGAGAATTTATCGAATAAAACATGCACTCTTCATCAATGATGTAGTTAGTTTCAAGTTATGGGAGCAGGTCACGTGACCACAAGTTTTTATTTTCACATATCAATCTGCATCAGAAAAATATGTCCAGTTCATGTAATTTCACTAGAGGCTCAGGACGACTCACACAGGCCAAGTGTTCTCCGGGTCGGGTGTAGTGAGGCCCTGTGGACTCGTATCGTCTGCCATTTTACGACTGCCACTGGCTCCTAGCCGTATCGCACCAGCCCCCTGGAAGGCCCAGAGAGTGCTGACCCTGGCCCCCAAAATAGTGCAGTCTGTCCCAAACACTCACTCACACACACACACGCAGACACGCAGACACACACGCACACACACACACACACACACACACGCACACGCACACTATAGTCTCTATCCGGCTATGGCTGCAGGCAGGGCTAGCTAAGAAACCCAATCAGTCCTGGTGTGGTTGGCCTGATGGGACAGGCCCAGTTTCATTAGCAAAGGTAATGAGGGAGAGAGGAGGCCACCAGGGAGATGAATGGCTGGGCATTGCACTGGGTCAGGGGAAAAGTAATTTTGTTGTGAAATCTCAGCCATCTTATCCAATCCACAGAGTTTCCATTTGGGGATAATAATATAAGGTAATGTATTTAATTCAAGTGTTAGTGGGAGTTTCATGCATCAGCAGAGGAGGAAACGCCCCGGTCCAAGGGAACACGCCCCGGTCCAAGGGAACACGCCCCGGTCCAAGGGAACACGCCCCGGTCCAAGGGAACACGCCCCGGTCCAAGGGAACACGCCCCGGTCCAAGGGAACACGCCCCGGTCCAAGGGAACACGCCCCGGTCCAAGGGAACACGCCCCGATCAACATCAACGGGACTGCAGTAGAGAGAGTCAGCAGTTTTGTGTTCCTCATTCACATCACCGAGGACGACATGGACCAACAACACTCTGGTCAAGAGGCCTCAGCAGCGTCTATTTCCCAAGGTGGCCTCTCCAAATACTACCGTTATACCATCGAGAGCGTCCTAACCAGTTGCATCACAGCCCTCCAGCGGGTCACTGGGACCTTGCTACCACCCTTCCAGGACATCTACTTGAAACGGTGCCTGAGGAAGTCCCGCAGGATCATTAAGGAACCCACACACCCCAGCCACAAGCTGCTCTCTCCTTTATCATCAGGCAGACGGTATCGGAGCATGATACCAACAGGGTCAGAGACAGTTTCTATCTACAAGCCATCAGACTGCTGAACACTTAAACTGGACTTACCACCACCACTGACTCTCCACACCTTAGCACACATGCACTCAATCATGCACGAACACATACAGTACAGTACACAAATAGGCTACACACACACACACACACACACACACACCACAGCCAGACTATTATTTACAGTACTAATACTGCACAATTTAAACACTTGTTCCCCCTTTTTCTGATACATGTGTAAATATTGGACACACGACTAACCCAACTTAAAACGGAACACTGCGACACTTCCCTTAGTTAACAGCTGTGTGCGAGAGCAAAGCAGCTTCTACACGGCTATTCAGCTAAAATACCAGCTGACGGGTTGTCAATGTTGTGAAGGGGAATACAACCCATAGGTTTGTCAATGCTGTCCAGCACATATTTCACATAGCTCGGTGGGGTTTGCGTGAAGTAAATTGCCAGCACGCTGGTTCCCACCGGCCACTACCACTAAGGAGAAACAAATGCTCTGGGAGCCAGACAACTGTAGGGACACTGGCCTGGTGAAGTATAGGAGCCAGACAACTGTAGGGACACTGGCCTGGTGAAGTATAGGAGCCAGACAACTGTAGGGACACTGGCCTGGTGAAGTATAGGAGCCAGACAACTGTAGGGACACTGGCCTGGTGAAGTATAGGATCCTGCAACTGGCTGGAAGCCACCACAGTTATTCTGGTCAATGCAGCATAAAATGGTAAGGGTGGCAGTGTTCCGTTTCAAGTTGTGTTAGTCGTATGTAAAATGGCCCCTAATCCACATAGGCTTGAGTTAAATGGCTCACGCAAGTCACTGACGCCTGGGGTCGCCAAGTGCCGATGCTAGTTTCACATGAGAGAATACCCAACACAAAGCATTCCATTATGAACTCTAAGATAGATGCAGTACCAAACCAATGTTGTGCCAAGATTTAGTATGAATTTAAGAGGTTGTACAGAAAAGCACATACAGTATATATTTCATTCATGTCGACATGAACTGAAAGAAGGTGCAAGGAAGTTAGCCATGATATGAGAGTCATACCTTGTGTTTTTCTTCTGTGGTGCTGCTACTATTCCACTGTGACCCGGGGGACTACCATACCGCGCAGTGAGACTGTGAAGAGAGCAGAGAGAGACACAGACTTAGTGAAGGAATGAGGCTAACGGCTTGTCTTTAAACTGTAGCATCTTTGAGATATCATCTAATGCAATAAGGAGAGAGTCAGCGGAGAGCATTGAGCGAGAAAGAGAGACGGTAACTATAAACACGAGCCCTAGTGAAAGAAGCACATAGTGAGTACCCGTACCGCGCTTCACGTGACGGGCAACACATTTCATTGTATGTCCTCTGTAGCTCAGTTGGTAGAGCAGGGAGCTTGCAATGCCTGGATAGTGGGTTTGATTCCCAGGACCACCTGCATTAAAAATGTCTGCACGCATTGGAAAAAAGCGTCTTCTAAATGGCATATATTATTATTACCATTATATTACTATAAAATATTATTATTACCATTATATTACTATAATATATTATTATATCTTAGTATTAGTTAATTCTTAGTTGTGTTGAGAGAATTAACGCCTCGCTTTGTCTCTGCTGGCATTCGACAGGAAATAGTTAGGGAACTCAACGGATACATAGAAAACAAAAGGGTGTTTAATTAACAAAAGGACAGCTTTAATCACAGTGAACACGCAGTAAATCAGGGTGAAAGCCAGGTGGTCGGGGTGAGTGGCTCCGAAAGCATGTGGTCTTAGGCAAACTTCATCAACCCCACTATACAGGCCTATTGAGGACTGTCTGGTGGGAGCACAGCTATACAGGCCTATTGAGGACTGTCTGGTGGGAGCACAGCTATACAGGCCTATTGAGGACTGTCTGGTGGGAGCACAGCTATACAGGCCTATTGAGGACTGAGTCGTGGGAGCACAGCTATACAGGTTTATGGAGGACTGTGACTGGTGGGAGCACAGCTATACAGGTTTATTGAGGACTGTGACTGGTGGGAGACCAGCTATACAGGTTTATTGAAGACTGACTGGTGGGAGCACAGCTATACAGGCCTATTGAGGACTGTCTGGTGGGAGCACAGCTATACAGGCCTATTGAGGACTGAGTCGTGGGAGCACAGCTATACAGGTTTATGGAGGACTGTGACTGGTGGGAGACCAGCTATACAGGTTTATTGAGGACTGACTGGTGGGAGCACAGCTATACAGGTCAATTGAGGACTGACTGATGGAAGCACAGCAGAGAAACAACACCTTGGCCTTTGGGGTCAGACTTTACATGAAGTTACATTAAGTTGCACTTCACATTAAGTTACAGTATGGATATGACAGTATGAATTGGCTGTGACAATGTAGACTTTCAGTTTTTCTCAATTGGTTTGACACAATGAGGGATGTTCAATGTCCTCAAAACAATTAACACAACAGTCAAACTATTAGTATGTTCTCATTGTTTTTAAACAAATATAGAAACGTAAAGCACATTTTCGCTTGAAACACTCACACAAAAAGTCCAACATTCAGGTGAGTAATCCTGATAGTAATAGGTAACACTATGTTAGCCTGATAGTAATAGGTAACATTATGTTAGCCTGATAGTAATAGGTAACATTATATTAGCCTGATAGTAATAGGTAACATAATGTTAGCCTGATAGAGGTGTAAGGATCGATGACAGAGTCATCAGTCACAGTTGGCATTGACTTTTTAGTGTGTAATAATCTTCAGTGATATGTCAATCAAAATACTAAAACAGGAGGACCACAAAGTGAAAGGGACCCTAGAGAGTTATCTCGGGTTTTGAATTGCAGGTGTGTTTTTTTTTTTCCAGTGGCGAGGTCATGTGGAGAGGGAGTGGAAATGTGTTATCAGGCTAACCAAGGACACGTGTAGGAAACAGTGTTACATCACTACAAAAATGAGGAAAATAACAAGAAAGCACTGTATAAAAGGATTGCATATAAAGTCTTAAAACTGTTAGCTAAAACCTTCTCTAGCACTATTCAGAGCCATGCATGTACGTACATCTCTGGTTTTAAATACATTTAAAGTGACGTTGGCTACAGTATAGCGAATAAAAACAATCAACCATTGATCTAAATACGCCAATGACCCTTTCCTAATGAAACAACATGTCCCACATGCTGTATGTAATGGTTTATCTTACAAAGTGTTCCAATGATTTGTATGTCACAATGAACCCTGAGAGATTTACCATCAGATGAGGAAGAGGAGGAGAGGTTGCCTTTTTTGCACTCACACCTGTTTTTTTCTTAGTAGCTCTGACTTTTCTCATAGCTGCTTTATTGAAGAAAAATGTGCTTACTACGACTGTGATATGTGGTTGTCTCACCTAACTATCTTCAGATGAATGCACTAACTGCAAGTCGCTCTGGATAAGAGCGTCTGTTAAATAATTACTAAAATGTAATTGTAATAGAGTTGAGCGGGAAGGGGCCAGTCCCTCTATGATGAGGCTGTTTGGAGCACAGTTTCCGAGAGCACTGGTTATATTTTGATAACTGCTCTAACCCTCCTGTTACATGGCTGAGAACTGTCTGATCGTGCAGCGTTGATAAGCAGCTGTATACATCATCCCCCTCCTTGAGGTTAATATTCTACCATGGTTACCCTCAACTTTTGAGTGAGGTGGACACACCTCGGTCTCCCATTGGTTATAGACATATGGGGTTTGGGGATAAATAGGGTCCCCCGTCCACTAGACTTTCACATTCTCACAATGGCTTTCCTCTGGTTCGTGTCCTGTCTTGCCTTCGTCAGCGTCGTCTACGGTGAGTATTCACACCTTCTCTTTACCTAGAGTCTTACCTCCTTGATTTAACCCTTAACCCTTGTTTTAATGCTAACAGTGTAAAAGTAAGGTTCCTCAAGGAACCTGTCTTGGACCACTACTGTTCTCATTATATATGCTACTGCTACATTGATAGCACTTGGTGATATCATTAGGAAACACTTCTGCACGTTAGATGCTGATGGTTGAGTATGTTGCATTAAACAGAGCATTTACTGTTGTTTTAAAATATGATGAGCAAAGTGTTTACTAAATGTTTTCATGTCCCCAGGCTGCGGTGTCCCCGCCATCAAGCCCGAGGTGTCTGGCTATGCCCGCATCGTCAATGGTGAAGAGGCTGTGCCCCACTCCTGGCCCTGGCAGGTATCTCTGCAGCAGACCAGCGGCTTCCACTTCTGTGGGGGATCCCTGATCAACGAGAACTGGGTGGTCACCGCCGCTCACTGCAACGTCGCCACCTACCACCGCGTGATCGTTGGAGAGCACAACAAGGGCAGCGGCAACAACGCTGAGGACATCCAGATCCTGAAGCCTGCTAAGGTACAGCACAGTCACACATCCTCCTCTATAGCTCTGGGTAGAAGTTCCCCTCAGGCACTGATCTAGGATCAGCCTATTCCCCGTTCGCTCAGCTGATCCGATCAGTGTCTTGAGGCAATGTCGTCTTATAGTCCTACCCGCTTCACTTTTTCACAAGAACTCTCCCTTTCATAAAGATTTCAGTTATAACCGTCCCTTCTCTATCCCCCCCCGACCCCCCCCTCCTCACCCACAGGTGTTCACCCACCCCAAGTGGAACCCAAGTACCATTAACAACGATATTACCCTGATCAAGCTGGCCACCCCCGCTGTCCTGAACACCAACGTGTCCCCCGTGTGCCTGGCTGAGACCGCCGACGTCTTCGCACCTGGCATGAACTGTGTGACCACCGGCTGGGGTCTACTGCGCTACAATGCTATCAACACACCCAACCTGCTGCAGCAGGCTGCTCTGCCCCTGCTGTCCAACGAGCAGTGCAAGAAGCACTGGGGCAGCAGCATCTCCGACGTCATGATCTGTGCCGGTGGTGCTGGTGCTACCTCCTGCATGGGTGACTCCGGTGGCCCCCTGGTCTGTGAGAAGGACAACATCTGGACCCTGGTCGGTATTGTGTCCTGGGGCAGCAGCCGTTGCTCCACCACTACCCCCGCTGTGTACGCCCGTGTCACCGAGCTCCGTTCCTGGGTGGACCAGATCCTGGCTGCCAACTAAGAGCCATGCCGCAGCTTCCCTGTCCATACTATGTATTGCTATGTCATTTTATGTATTGCTATGACATACTATGTATTGCTATGTCATTCTATGTACAACACCTACTGTAAGCATTAGCTACCAAGACTGAGTGTGTCACCCATTGGTCTGAACTCGATATGACATTCAATAAACATAACTGAACATAAAAAAGAGGCTCATGTGTAGTAATTGTATGATTACTACATTCACAAAGTAATATTTTAGTAATTGCTTTGTAGTTGCATCATAATGGAGTTGAACTGTTTCCGCTATTACACAAGAGGAACTTCATGTAAAGTGTTACCACAGTCGGTTTACTGCTGACTGAATCTACTGCTAGCATTAGGTACAGTAGCATGGAATCTTAAAACTTAAAACGGTGTATAAGAGCTATTATAAACCGGGTAGTTTGGTCCTGGATGCTGATTGGCTGAAACAGCATTCCAGCTGTGTGTATATCACCGATATTCCACGGGTATGACGCAAACATACTTTTTGCTGTTCTATCTGTGCCTTAGCCATGATTCACAAAATAATGATCTGTGCCGGTAGTAAAGGTGTTTCCTCCTGCATGGGTGACTCCGGTGGCCCCATAGAGCTTCAATGAACTAGGGAAGTACATTAGAGCTTCAATAAGCTAGGGAAATACCATAGAGCTTCAAAAACACACGGGTAATTTCCCATTATACTTGGCTGAGAGGCCTGTTCATATTATTGTGCAAATGGAAAGTGAATGTATGACAGAGACTTAATAAACATCCATAGCCACTGATGCGCCCCCACTTGCTCCTCTATCCTCTCTTCTCCCAGAATCCTTTGCGCGAGGGGTAAAGTAAATGGTCGGATCACGTAGGGAAGACAGTCGCGGTGCCATGATTAATAGATGCCATCATTCACATAGGAGGATGCAGCAACGTGGGCGCAACGGCTCTGCTCAAACTTTTCTCATATTTTTAAGATGAACGTGCGTTGGACCTTTTCTATTTGTGAACAGGAAGACGGATGGGGTTTACAGTTAGAGAGGGTCACAGGGTTAGATCACTAGCTACTAGTCTGTGTAACTAGTAGAAAGAGCTATTGCTACACTAGGCTACATTACATTGAAATTGTATAGCAGCATGTGTTTCACTTAATGAAACTGACAGGGGACTGCACAGCACAATTTTCACTGTGGCCCCCAATGCATCCCCTATAAAGTCTACTGGAACATAAAAGCCACAGTATATATTCCTACCCTCTAGCATTGTTTTTTCGTGTGTGTGAATTGTTGTGTGGTGTGTGGGGTGTTAATTGTGATGATGGTTGAATGAACTGCTGGCTGTGCAACAAATTGCCCGTCGAGGATAATAAAGATTACCTAACCTAAACCTAATCTAACCTAAATCTAACCTAACCTAAACCTAACCTAACCTAAACAACCTTTAAGATATTAATAATAATAAAAGATTACCTAACCTAAACCAAACCACAACCTTTAAGGTATTTCCATCTGGAGAAAAGCTGAACATATGAGGTAAAGATGGGCTGTACAATGTCAGGTCACATTGATTAAGACATAAATCCCGAGTCCAATCTAATGAACTGCGACAACGGCCTTGCGCATAGCATATGAGAGCCATTTTGGAGAGGCATCGCTTTCCTATTAGATATGAGCTATGGTTATCTATTCACAATTCTCCGGTCAGCCAATAGCTAATCCCTCAATGATCCACAACGGCAGATTCCTCTGTCGACAGCAGGTATGAGGATGTCCTCCGACGGTGACACACGCACACACATGCATACGCACATGCACACCCTTTTAACAAGACTAATTAGGGAGTGTGAATTCCATCTCTCGCTCTACCTCTTATCCAAAATAGTCTAGCGTCTATACAGAAACAAAGGCGTGCACAATCCCTTACCACATTGATAACTTCAGTTCTATCAATTGCTGTGTATACTGTAGCTCATCTAATGCTCAAAGGATAATCTAGACGGAACTGCCAATATAGTGATGAACTGAAGCCTGTGTGAAAAGACAGGAATGCTCATAGCATTACATAGAGAAACACTGAAACACTACCGCTCAGAAACCTCAGAGTAAATTCACTTACAGACTGAAGCAATCTCCACAAGCAGCAACTCATAGTTCCCTTTCAACCAACTTCACAAAATAACACATCAAAACCTATGCAGGCAATAATACTAAGCATAGAAGTGAAACTAGTTTGAACAAAGTCAGTCAATTACCAGTTCATGATGACATCAACACAGTCTCCTAATCCAACTACAGTAATGGTACCACGCTTGGCTTTAAATCAGAACAGAGAGCCAACAGGCACCGACAGAGACTCTACTCAGTACAGTACCTAGAGGGGTCTGGCTTGGCTTTCCCATAGAGCAGACGACTCTTTCTCTCCCGGGGCTTGGCGGTGGGCAGGCGCGAGCGCGAGACAAGGGGGTCAACTTGTTCACCATGGGACATGGTGCGTTAAGTGGGAGGGATCGCCGATGCTGCCCCCTTACCTTCTACAGTTCCAGCCTCAGAGGCTCCTGGGTGTCGCGAGCCACCAATGGGGAGTTTCCCCCCCAACATAGACGCACGGACATACAGAGCACTTGCCCTGCTCACATTTACAGTTACAGCACTGGGCTTTCTTTAGCCAGCACCTGCTGCTGGAGCCCTGATCGGCCTGACTGGTGTCTGGGGGGAGAGAGGAGGACAAGTGTGTGTGTGTGTGTGTGTGTGTGTGTGTGTGTGTGTATGTGTGTGTGAGACTGCAACACTGTATTGTTCTGTGGATCAGACTACATTGTATTAGATTGTATTTTTGGTTAAGAGATCCAGTCAGGACTTGTCAAGCCTGTGAAATCAGACAACGCCACACGCAGGTTGACGTTTATTGGGATGAGTCTTGTTCTTGAGGCAGAATTGTCAAAATTGGCTATGAAAACAAAAATGTGCTTTTTGGTCTTCAATTAAGGTTAGGGGTAGGCATTAGGGTTAGCAGTGTGGTTAAGGTTAGGTTTAAAATCAGATTTTATGACATTGTGGCTGTTCCAACTAGTGTCCACTCTCCAGAACAAGATTAATGATGAAACATGCTAACCTGCATGTCATATGGGCAGAGAGGTGAATGCTTCCTCAGAGTATAATTCACTCAAAACACTTTACAGCGCAAGCTAATTGGCTAATGTAACATGCCCTCATATTCCTCTACAGTTGAATACCTACAAATCCTTCTTGTGTCGGTTCTGAACTATTTACAGACTGTGATAAATCATCCTGGTTTGGGTCAGATTTTTGACACACACACACACACACACACACACACTCCATCTGGTTCTCCATTAAAACCACCACCACACCGGCCACTTCTCTACTGGGAGAACAATGGCTTCCTGTAGCAGTGATGGGCTGTGGAGCAAGCCTCTGGTCTGGTGTTGATTTAATAATCGCCCCCAGGGGAATGAGACGTTACTGAGCCTGGCAGACCTTGAGGAAACACTGGTAGATCCTGGGTGTTGTTGAAAGCCAGACCCATACATTTAACTAGTCCTCTGGTTCCTGGCTCCTCATGGCTCTCTGGCCTCCTTCGTCTGTATGACATCACCCAGGCCCAGCTTGAATGACTGGGCGGTCCTGTCATGACGGCGGTAGTCTCACTGGAATGTCAACCTCGGCCTTGTATCGGGCCGGCAGGGGGTATTGGACCCGCACCTGTTGCTTGTTGCTGCCTCTAACTGGGAGAGGTCCCAGGGAGCTGAGGCATGAGATGGAGGAATGAGGAGCAGCTGTGCCTTTCTCTGCACCCCTCCCACTCACAGCCAGGCTAAAACCTCTAGACTCAGTTATTCAGTTACAGCCTCTCAAACTCTGTCCCTCTCTCCCTCCCTCCCTCCCTCCCTACCGTTCCCCAGTACTGCCAGTGACCAGAGGATCAACAGTGGTTAACTCAGAATACATCCTCACACCAGAAGCAAGCCAGACCAGGGCCTGGTTGGGATGGTTGGGAGGTGTAACTTGAGCTCGCCAGGGGAATGCTACCCATGTGTGGTATTTTTAAAACCTCTCTTTAGATGCTTCTCTCAGGCTGAGCTGTCTATTTACATCACATGGGCGTGGGTCCCTTCCTGTTTGTATTGCTTAGTGGGCAGCGGCAGTGTCCATGTCTGTCTACTTCTGCAATGTGTTGAAATGTTCCTCTGTTAGCTCCTATCTGTTTATTAAATGGTTAATGGTGTGACAGTACATAGCAGCGACCTGTTTGGACGAGACAAGCTCGATTTGAACCGTACACAAGTACTAATATCCCAAGATCAAATGTGTTCAGAACCAAAATAACACACCAGCATAGTGGCTGCAAATGTGACTATACCCAATAACAAAATGCTTAAACCAAACCTGTAAAACGGACACAGTTTACCTCCTATACACACAACTAAGCTAAGTCTTCACAACAGTGTGCATTGAGACAGCTCCAGAGTGAAGTTTCCCCTGGATACAGATATAGCATCCTTAACCATTAGTAAGGAAAATGCTAAACTGACCCAAAATGTAGCATCTAGTGGCAACTTCCACCAACACCATTGAGATGTGAGGACAACTGAGCCTACCTGGACTGCATCTCTTGTTGCGTTTTGAGGGGGCTGGCCGGCGCCGCCCCGGTGGTCTGGTGTGTTAGCTCTACCAGGGACTGGTAGTACTGCTGCTGCTGCTGCTGCTGCTGCTTGTAGCGAGACAGGATGAAGAACAGGCCCAGGATGGTCTTCAGATTCCCATTCCGGATCTCTGAAAGGTAGACAGGGGAACAGAGCACATCATTATCAGGAACGTGGGTTCAATTCCCGCTGCGACCAACCATGCGGATATGTATGCACGCAATACTATAATTGGTTTGGATAAAAGTGAAAGCTAGCTAAAGGACATATATTACCGCCCTGTGTGATCCCTGGCTTGGCTAAGACAAGAGAGGTCTCGTCTGACACAATACACATCTGATGGCAAAGGAAGTGAGTATCTAGTGTTGTTTTAGTCTCAAAATGAGGAAGTGAGACTGAAATAGTGAGTCAGGTGTCTAATTTAACCCTCGTAACCTATTTTTGAATCTCATATTGTTGATATTTTTACAGCGATTCACTGTGAGTGACTTAGTCCTCATGAGAGATGGTTTCTGACTTGTTTGCACACATTCACTCTAAACTTACTCTAAAATGCTTTTAAAGTTCACATCTCCCTGCAACACAAAGTTAAGGGAGCCTATCAACTGTGATATGATTAATCTGAAATCCAGAAAATTAAAATGTATCTCTTGCTCAGCACCAGTCATCGGAGCATCCACTTGTGAAATGGCTTTTTATATCAAAATAGCTGACACAGAGGCTGTTTGAAAGATTTCAACAGCCGACACAGCAGTTTATGTAAGGGGGCTCAACTTGGCCTGTTGGAAAGATTAATCTTCATGTTTTCGATTTCAAACTCTAGGTCGCAGTCATTTATATTGTTACATTGCAGGAGTCCAAACAGGCAGCGTTCACTTAAAGAACAAAAATGTCCCACATTCATTCGGCAAAGCAATTGGTCACTGGCCACAGAATAATTGGACATTTGTAATGTGGGACACAATAGCAAAACAGAAATACAGGGCCTTTGAGGTTACTATCTGAAACATGAAGGGCCAGTTTCCCGGACCCAGATTAAGCCTATTTGTGGACTAAGAAGCATGCGGATTAGAGAATCTCCATTGAAAGTGTTTACTAGTCAAGGACTAGGTTTAAGAACTTGACTGTGTCAAGGAAAACCAGAGTATCAGATAGAAGCTGTTGACCATGTGAACCTCTATTCATGCTGTAAATACAGACATTTGATATCAATGTGACCAGTTGTCTCCTTGTGCTTCATATGGATGTGGAACAAATTAATTAAAACACAGATATCGCAGCAGGGTTGACATTTGGAGAAAAACAAAACAGCTGCGATTCTGACAGGGATGAGGAAAATGGAACAGAAACTGATCCAGATAACGGTTAACAGAGGGAGGTCAACCAGTGTTGGTCTCACTCTTTCTATTCAGCCTGCTTCCAGAGACCCTCTCCCTTAGAAGGATCCAATAATGCTTTGTTATGCTAAGCTCCGTTGGCCCCACCATACAGGAGCACATGTCTTATGCCCAGTTTCAAAGCAAAGTGGGCTAAGTGTTGTCAGCACTTCAGTGCCAGTCCTACACTTTGAGGAACTTTTAAGTGGTTAGCACGGTATTATTTAAACTTTTGTCTTTTTTGGGGGCGGATTTTACGAGCCACAAAGGACTTTGGAGGAGGTAGAGGGAGGGTTCTGCTAGGCCTGAATGGTACAGAAAAAGTATTGAGGAAAAATGGGACTGCTGAATAGCTCCCACCCAATTAATCTTTGCTGGATTTAATCCCCAGAAGTAGGCCAATTTAGCCTAGGCCTCTTTCAATAACATTTGACCCTAATGTCCAAGGATGCGAACTTTGAGAAACTATAGAGAAAGAGGAAGTTATATATTTCCCTTTCAAAAGTGATATGATCTGAGGTCTTTAAACGTTGTAATGTACATTCTCTTCCCCTTTCAGATACTCTGTTCCCCAACCAGCTGACAAACTGACCTTTGCTTCTTCCAGCTAGTTATCTGATGAAGCCAGAAGATATGGATTGCTAGTTTTATAGAGTGGTGGACACAGGAGTTGTGCTCTCTGTGTTGTGGATCAGGAGAGTGAGTATGCGTGTCCTCACTGACCCGGCAAGGAGAGGTCTTTAAGTGCTAACCAGACTAGGAAAAACTGGCCTATTTGAACAGGCATCTGTGCCCACAGAGATCAAGGAGTAAGTTTGGGCTCAGGTCACAGTCGTACACAGTGAGAGCAGGGCCCTGCTGTCCAGCTGGTTCTCCCTCACCGTACAGACCCTGCCACCACTTAATGACCTGCCACGGACGACCCCTCGCTGTACATGGCTATGAACTGCAGGAAGGGCACTTTTAGAGGTTCACACCTGCTTTTAAAAGGTTTGGAGCGGGTGACCCTTGAATAGATCTCAGCAGGCATGGATTAACTGATTTGCGGGTTAACTCGTAGAACTGAAAAGTGGTCGTTGAATACCCTAGCAAAACAAAAGAGTGCTGGACATTGAACATTTTTTGTACCGTTTGTTGGCATATTACTAGCATTGAACAGAAAATGAGGAAGTACAGTTTTATTATGCTATGTATTAAGTCTTTATTTGCTTGCTATGAAGTTATATCAAGGGTGTTTCCGGGACTTTGACGCATGCGACAAACAAGATCATTAAATCTGGCACATCTGAGGCTGAGGTCGACCACAAGACGCCTTTCTGGAGTTTTTTCCAAGAAGATTATTATAGATCGTTTTCTTGGAAATGTCCTATACCCTCCAAGTACATCAAACGTCCCATTTCTTTTCAAACTCCATGCCTCGTAATAACAAGCTCATGGGGGCCTCAAAAGCCTGCAGAGCCCACAGCTAATTCAATGAAGCACAGTCCTCACCAGCTTAGAGGTATATGGAATGTCTGGCCCACTCCACATACACATGATCCAGGGGGACAGAGACCCTCGCCTGGCCCACTCCATATAAACATGGTCCAGGGGGACAGAGATTCTCTACTGACCCACTCCACATACACATGGCCCAGGGAGACAGATACCCTCTCCTGACCCACTCCATTTACACATGGCCCAGGGGGACAGATACCCTCTCCTGACCCACTCCATTTACACATGGCCCAGGTGGACAGATACCCTCTCCTGACCCACTCCATTTACGCATGGCCCAGGGGGACAGATACCCTCTCCTGACCCACTCCATTTACGCATGGCCCAGGGGGACAGATACCCTCTCCTGACCCACTCCATTTACACATGGCCCAGGGGGACAGATACCCTCTCCTGACCCACTCCATTTACACATGGCCCAGGGGGACAGATACCCTCTCCTGACCCACTCCATTTACACATGGCCCAGGGGGACAGATACCCTCTCCTGACCCACTCCATTTACACATGGCCCAGGTGGACAGATACCCTCTCCTGACCCACTCCATTTACACATGGCCCAGGGGGACAGAGACACTGGCCCATAAAAAAGTGATGAAAAGCACCCAAGAACAGGGCTGCAGAGCAGAGTAACCAACTAGTCTGTATATTTAGGAAACCTTTTAAATTCCAGAACGGCAAAGTCACTTTGCTGTTTTTAGGGGGACATAATTTAGAGTAGCCGATCCGTGTATCGGGCCGGCGGCTATTTCGGCTGTTCCGATAGGTCAAGGGCATCGTCACCTCCCCAAACTTTAGAGGGGAGTCAAACTGACGGGGGTCCAGGACAACAAACACTGGTCTTAAATAACAGTTGGCTAGTTACTGTGGGGCTACTTCAGACATGTTAACACCCATAAGAGTAGGGCTGTATATCTGTTTAATGGACGCTTGTAGGAGGAGAGTAAACTCAAATGGGCCATTCAAGAACTATGCGTAGTTAGGTTGACCGATCCTGCTATAACTCTCAAGGGCACATTAACTTCCTTCTATCCTGTGTTAAATCCGTCATCTAGACCAGGAGTTCTTAAACCTTTTCAGCTCGAGACCCAAATGAGAAATTCACTATTCTTCCGTGACCCAAAACGTCCACCAACGACCCAAATCAAGAAGAATTAGAAATATTTACGGGCCCAGCGTCCAGTTTGGGTACCGATCCATAGTTTAAGAACCCTGGTCTAGAAGACAACCGTACAACCACAGTCCTAGTTCCTAGCCTTGCTTCAAGGCACATGGGTTAACAATCATCACTATACATACAACTTCATTCAAAAATAAGAATTTAGTCTTACCTTCTGAGGAGAGCCCTTGTACATTCACTCCTCTGGCATCCAGGAAACTGAGGCAGGCGTCCACATTCTCGGTCTGAGGACAAAAAGAATATGAGGAGATCAACAACAGTCAGTGGAGGAAAGCATGGTGGTTGTGGAGGAATATCATGGAGTGGCTACTTGATATTCAATGTGCATGATGTCTCAGAGGGATGGAGTTAGGGGCTGATCAACCCATTGGCCATAAAGCACCCATTGTCTGATTATGGTTGAGCCCGTTTGACCCATACGTGACCCAAGGAGTCAGCCGGGGCCGCCTGACATAGTGACCACAGTGTGTCCCACCTACACAGCCCAAAGCCCCAGCCCTGGTTGGTATGCAGTATGTATACAGTACAGGAGATGTGGCCCACTTGAGGCCAATTACGACACAATACACGGCCGACTGAAAGCAGTAGAGTCAACAGCGATACTCAACCTACCTCAGAGTGACAAAGTCCTACTGAGTTAGAGGCACTGACCCTATTATATATGAACCACTGTGCATTCTTTGGGAGTGGCTAACGCCTGCCACCGTTCGCATGGCGGGTAGTCTCAGCCCTTGGCACAGAGGGCTTTCATGAGAAGGTCACCACAGGGCAGACAGCTCCACTGGGACGTATTGTACTGGGGCTTTTGTGAGGGCGGGCTGGGCGGGCTGGGATGGCTAGGCTGGTCAGACAGGCGGCGTACAGCAGCAGTGGAGTTAAATGGATTCCTTCTCTGTGCTGCTTCAGCCTCAACACTCACCAGCCCTGAGGGGAAACATCCCCCCAGAGGAACAGGGACACTATCTCAGTAGACTGGTCTGGAGTCTGGCCTAGACTGTTGACTAAATGACTCATGTAAACGCACATGTAAGTGATGACATCAGACCTTATTAAGCCAATAGAGGAGGACCGCCGGGTATCTCTGACGACGCCCTCTCTCTCGCCTGGAAGCCCTTGCAGATACACACACATCTTGGTTGCGATTACAGTTCAGCTGTAACTACATGGCGAGGGCACATTCTGTAGCGTATCACCACTGCAAGGATGGTGCTCAACCCCAAACTGGCCCTGACCCGTCTCAGGGGGAACGGAGGGGAATTTACAGCCAGTCGTACAGACGGATGGGTCTCGTCTGACTTCAATGTATTGTACCACTCCAGCCTCGAGCCCTGCCCCAGCCAGTGGCAGCTTGCAACAGGGAGGGAGGGCCAGGAGATGGATAGCTGTTGACTCTGCCTGTATCAACAGGGTCGGGACCAGAACATGGGGATCACAGCCTGTTCATCTGTCTCCACAACACAACAAACACAATTGGAAGGAAAAAAAGAAGCCGTTCACATGTGGTTTGTCCCACATATGTGTAGCCAGACACATGTGCAACCCAACAACCCAACAGTTTGATTATACCCTCCTCTCGTAAAAATGTGTTTAACACATTCATTGCAGTGGAGTGACGTGTTGAGCACCATACATTATGGTCAACATTTCCCAATTAAGTCTAGTCGAATGAAGTTGCTAGCTAGCGAAGTACCACACATTTGTGTTGTTCCGTTGAGGGCGGTTGTGGGGGAAAAAAACAGAGGCTATCCGACAAATTCAAATGAGCCATGAGCACAAAGCATCTGTGGAAATTAGAATGAGCCATGAGCACAAAGCATCTGTGGAAATTAGAATGAGCCATGAGCACAAAGCATCTGTGGAAATTAGCACCATATATGTTTTAGCAATTCTGTTTTAAATGGATACTTTGAAAATATTTACAACGTCAAGTCAAATATCCACAGATGCCTTCTCGCAGCTCCGTGCATCCGTTGGCCAGGCAGGGAGAGGGGGAGGACAGAGACTAGAGAGGCAGGGCATGTTGAACGGGTGACACAAAGACAGAGGAGTCAACACATAGGAAAACAGACAGTAAATCTGTCTGGGAGAGTGAGAGACCTGTATACTGTCTGATCATTTTAAAAAGAGACAAAAATGTAACTGCCCGTATCAACAGGGTCGGGACCAGAACATTCTGAAGTTCTGACCAGAGAGCTTTTGCTATTAGATCTTTGGCTATTAGCTGCCACTGTTCATCTTTTGTCTGTCTTCAGATTGGAATGACGTAAACAAAGCTGAATCGTCATTTAAAGCGTTGATGATAAGTGCAGCCTTAATGTTCCACTGGTTTAAATAAACTGCCATTTTGGTGGGCGGTTTGTCTTTGTGGGATATTTTAACGGCTTCTCGAGGAACTCGGATCATTTCTTGTTCTGAGGTAAACTGACATTTTACAGATCCTCATTAGCCACTAAAAGCAATTTGGAAATGAAACATTTTGATGAGGCACATTTCACCAAAGCAGCTTACGAGGAACTGACAAGAACGCAAACATACACCATCGGAAAAGTACTGCTTATTTTGGGCAAGCGCAATTTACATAATACTGAAGTCATCTTGTTGAGGTTTATTGTTGTTCGAGTTATAATCATTGTAAATGAAACCATATTTAATTCACAGACCGCACAGATCAAAATATGAGGCTCTGATGCTGAATAAATGTGTGCAGATTAATTTGCTCACATCACTCCCAAGTCCCAAAAATGTGTGTTGAGGTACTTGGGCCTCTTTAACGGTTTCAAGTAACCGCCACATTTGGAAAGTGTTATCCCTCAGACACAACTGTCAAATACAAACGCCACGGCTCAGAACAACAAAAAATACCTTGCGTTGGTGCTTCACCGCGGCTCAGAACAACACAGAATACCTTGCGTTGGTGCTTCACCGCGGCTCAGAACAACACAGAATACCTTGCGTTGGTGCTTCACCGCGGCTCAGAACAACACAGAATACCTTGCGTTGGTGCTTCACCACAGCTCAGAACAACACAGAATACCTTGCGTTGGTGCTTCACCATGGCTCAGAACAACACAGAATACCTTGCGTTGGTGCTTCACCACGGCTCAGAACAACACAGAATACCTTGCGTTGGTGCTTCACCACGGCTCAGAACAACACAGAATACCTTGCGTTGGTGCTTCACCACGGCTCAGAACAACACAGAATACCTTGCGTTGGTGCTTCACCACGGCTCAGAACAACACAGATTCTTCATACTCACTTTACCCCCAGAGAAGCCTTGCCACCTGTACTTCCACTAACTCACTGCTATGCTAAGAGTGCTTCAAATGCTGGCAGGGACCAATGTTAGCGTTGTTACTTTACAAACCTGTTCCATTGAGTTTGAACACTGTCAGAACAGAAGGGTGAACACACCCGGCTGTGGTGGTGACGGCCCATAAATTCCTGTGGGCATTTGTCTAATGAGTCTAATGAGAAAGCCGATGATTTAGACTAGAGATGCTTTACTGCATGACTGTGCTTTAATCACTGTAGTCGGGCCTGGGCTTTGAACTCCATATGTTACCAGGCCGACGAGGCCTCCTCTCTCCCTGAAAGTGAAAACTGAAAACCTGCCTCTGTTTTGGTAAAAAAGCTGAGGGATGGGGCTGGAGAAATGTAACCACTCTCAAATTCATAGACATAGTTATGGATGCAAGGACTGATCCAAGATATCAACATCATATTATTAAGTATGTTTTACATTTACAATGTTTACAAACACTGGAGTAAAACAAGATTGTTTGTTGGGTTCTGATGGGGTACAACAGTTGAACTAAGGTTATGAGGCATTTAAGTTATATTCTTCAATAATCATCAATGTATTAGTCCAAAAATGAATGGAGTAACTGCAGATTGCCCCTTTAAGGCTTTTTGTGGCGTATGTAACAGCAAAGGTGAGGGAGTTGATGCATTCACTCTCTGCTGCCTGCCGCTTTTGAAACCTGAAATCAACCACCATCGTTCTCCATTAACGTTCCCCCTCTTTTTTTTCTCTCTCTCATCCCTGGATCACCTCACCAGTCAGCTCTATGGGGGTCTGACACGCTGCCTTTTCCATCGGTCTCTCTCAAACCAAACAGACTATCCATCCTTCAGAGCAGTCACCGCACCAGTCAGCTCTATAGAGCTGACCATCACCTTCCATATATCCAAAGTGAACGAGGGGGGGTGGGGGGGGGGGGGGGGGGGGACTGGCACACTACAGCAGAAGGGGATTCTATACCACATCATCCTAGGGTGATCAAATCCATTGTTAGTCAAGCTCTGGATGGTGGGTGTGTGAGGATTTAACCTTTATTTAGTTAAGAACAAATGATGGCCTACCCCTGCCAAGTCCCTATGGGACTCCCTATCACGGCCGGATTGTGATACAGCCTGGAATCGAACCAGGGTCTGTAGTGACGCCTCTAGCACTGAGCCTTAGACAGCTGCACCACTCGGGAGTGGTGTGTGAGAATTAATCTAATATGTAGTGCACTACTTTTGACCAGGGTGCCATTTAGGATGCATCCCATGTCTCTGCTCCAGGGCTGAGACTGAAGACATTGCCTCTATCACATTGAAGGGGATTGAGAGGGTGACACTGCCTCTATCACATTGAAGGTGATTGAGAGGGTGACACTGCCTCTTTCACATTGAAGGGGATTGAGAGGGTGACACTGCCTCTATCACATTGAAAGGGATTGAGAGGGTGGTCGAGCCAGTTAAGGCAGAATGGAACTAAATAAAACTTGCAAGGAAAAGAGAAGGGTATTTTTCAGAGCTGAGAGACGGAGAGGGAGAGAGAGCGACAGACAGATGGAGGCGGTCAGGAACTTCAGTTTTGTGAGGGAGAGAACAGAGATATATCAAAGTTTAGCAATCCCCTGACAGGACCTTTTTAACAAGTCAGCTTTTTTTCCATTTAACTGGACAGCCGTCGAGGCCTCTTTTTTATAATGAGAGATTAAAAGGGTCCATGTGGGGTACAACTGGGACATAACAGGCCTGTATGTGTTCCCTCGTCAGTTCTAAAATAGCCTACTGTGTAGACACATGAAAGGGTTGCCCCCACCCCCAAAATATTGTCCTCCCATGGCCTGGCCTGGCCTGGCCTTCATGGAGGAAGAATGAAAATTGGATGAGGGTTTGGAGCACAACATGGCAAATAGCAATGAGATAGAAACTCGAGCAGAGATGCACAGCTTCAAACCTCCGCAGAAGAGCTGATTTTCATCCTTTTAACTAGTCACATATTTCTACCTGGGAGAGGTGCGTGTGCTGCCAATGGGTAACATTCATTGATCAAGTAAGTGCTAGAAAGATGGGAAAAGCAGCAGGACTGTAGAATACGCCAGCCAGAGTTGTGACTGTTTTATTTAACCTTTATTTAACTAGGCAAGTCATTTAAGAACAAATTCTTATTCACAATGACGGCCTATCCTACATGGTCAGCCCCTGTAAGTGCCTTGCTCAAGGACACAGACAGACACTTTTTTTTTACCTTGTCGGCTCGGGTATTCGAACCAGCGACCTTTCGGTTACTGGCCCAACGCTCTAAGGACTAGAGGATGATCCTATCCAACTCCATTTATAAATGATGAAAACACTGTTCCAACTCTCCAGCTACTCACGGCAACTTCAGGTCAATGACACGACACTCTCCAGCCTCTCGTCATGAACCTTCATACTGTATGTTGCAGCATTACCAGACCAACCTCTTCTCACAAGGATAGGCTTGACAGCTGGAGCTGGCAAATCCAATAAGCAACCGGTGCAATAAAACATTGCAGATGTTGAACGGCGTAGCCACAAAGGAACCCACACCAACACTTCACACCAGATATACAGTACATGATCCATCTAAGAGTGCTAATTCCAAACTGTATTAACGCTGACAGTGTCGGGGGAACAAGGTTAATGGGATGGGCACAAGCTGCGTGTCCCTTGTCCGTCCGCCTGCGTTCTGCCAACAGATTGGCCCCAGATGACGGCTGGCTGCTTCACGAGTCCTTAACCAACACTTAACTCTATTATGCCTTCCATGTGACCATGTGACGGGAAAAGGAACCAACCAACCTCACTTCAACTTACCACGGCAGCCTGAAAGAAAATACTAGGCTTGTATTGGTTAAAGTGCTGCTCTGGCAAAGCAGGCATCGCTACCTCAAGAGTCTCTGTAAAAATAAAGATAATCACTTTATTATTCCAATGGGGAAAACGTGTTCTTACACATCATCAAGTATAGACGAAGGACATATGGAAACAATTAGAGACAATACATTTGATCATAATAGAAAAAGTGCAATTCATGAGCGATTCTATGATTCATCTGTAAAACTATATACTATATATCAGTACAGTGCCAACTACAGGGACACTGTGGCTTCATAGACTCCAGCGACAGAGTCAGAAGGACAGTGAACTGAGCACACGTCATGTCTGCGTTCCTCTGATGTGTGCTGCGGTTGACTAACGACGCCCTTAATGAGAATGATTAGTGTTAAGAGGCTTTATTTTTCTGCTTAACAGAGCCTTTCACGATCTATGCTGCCATTCTCTGTTTGACCATTGTTTCTTCTACGACGACTAAAGAAGAGGAAAAAAACTGCTCTGTTTGTGCATATCTAATTCCCCCGCTACTCCATATACAATTAGAGAAGTGTCGCTGTCAGAAAGCGTTAGATTTAACGGTGGAAGAGAAGCGCAAAACATGCTGTGAGATGAAAGAGACATCTTAAAAGAGGCAGAGCAACGACGTGATGTCTAAACGAACAGCGTGGGAGTTCCTCCCCACATGGCTAACCCAGTGTAAAGAGACATAATCAGATTGTAATCCCTTTATACTGTCTTGTCCTTGGGAGAATCTCAATTGCATTTTCTTGATGCCTCGCATCGTCCTTGAGGAGACAAAAAAAAAAAAAACACTGAGGAAAAATGTACTTACTATGACTGAGATATGTGGTTTTCCCACCCTAACCATCTTAAGATGAATGCCTTGTTACTGTAAGTCTCTCTGAACAGCTGCTAAATGACTAACATGTCAAATGTAAATGAGAGAGGATGTGAGTAGTCAAGGAAGCACAACTGAGATTCTTCTCTTGTTTGGCTCAGCCTGCCTCTGAAGAGAGGTCGTCCACTCTCCCACCATATTGCACTGTGGGTCAGGACGTGGTCTACAGAGACTCCCAGTCCCAGTTCCCAGCAAACCCAACCCCAAACACACCAAGCGGCATGTTTGGAGAAAGGCTTGCTCTGAATTCCATTCTCGACCACTGAGAATGCCAGGCCCCTTGGAATGGCTACCATCCACCCCTGGCACCCCTACTAACGGAGAAAAATTGTGTTGGGGTCAATTGGTGTTCTCTACCGGCTGGTTGGATGGCCTTAGACGAGCGCTTAGCTGCGTTCTCTCACAGCCAGGAGGGTATCTCTCCAGGAACAGGGTTGGAGAACCCTGGTTTAATGACTCATTAGCTTGATCACACAGAAAATACTGGAGAGGCACACAGCATCTACTGCCAACACAACACAACACACATTAAAGTACACGTATACCTCCATTCACTAACAAGCTGTTCCTAGTCTGCAGCGACAAAACACACTCTGAAAACCTGTCTGCCACATCATCTCCAATTATCCTCTGTTACCTCGGGTGTTCCTGAATTGCCCTTTGACCCTCAGTAGCTTGGTTTAAATCCACCCAGTTCTGAGGACCAATGTTTCCTCTCTCCAGAGCTGCTCAGTGCAGCACGGCTCCACAAGTGTGTCAGATGTTCCCTCTGCTCACGTCCCCCATATACCCCGAGCCACAGGCAGACGTGTTTCCTCTGAGTCAAGTTCCCCTCCCCACCACAGGGGGCTGGCACGGCCTCTGAGGCTCATGCTGGATCAATGGGCTTTGAGTGACTGAGACAAAGAGTGAACACACACACATACAGGCATACACATACACAGGCATACACACACACACACATCTCCTCCTCCAGCACAAATCGTTTAGTGACAGGGGTGGCTGGCGTCTGGACTTGCATGCCTGTGGTGTTGTAGGGGAGAGCCCTTAGTGACCAGTGTGTCACAGTGGTCCAGACCCAGCGCTAGCCACAAACACAGGGCTTTGGCCAAACACCAACACTGCTGGGTTGACTGTAAGACAGAAGCCTGGTCTGTAAGCCCCCCTCAGAATACACTAAAACTACACGGTAACACAGCTAGCTAAGTCACTTTTAATTACACTAGTGGAAAAGATGCCAAAACAGACAGACAACAGACAGACATTTACAGTTAGATTGAGAGGTAATCGTCAAGCTGTGGGCTGTGTGCAGTTAGACGTTATGCGTTTAGAGTCACGTCATTGAAAGAGTATACTTTTGGCTAAGAGATTTTTGCAATTTGGACCTTTATTTAACCAGCTAGGCCAGTTGAAAACTAGTTCTCATTTACAACAGCGACCTGGCGTTAAGTCAGCCTTCTGTGGTCTTAACAAATATGTTCATGACAATACGCTGAAAGACCTACAAAGCATGTTTTAAAATGTACAGACTGCAGTTCCTAACCAGGCCAACATTTCAATACCATGACACCGAAATAAACCAGACATAATGTTATCATGTCTACAAAAAGAAATGTGAAATAGCAGACTCACCATTTGTGATTGACTCCTGGGGCTGCCATTGATGTCCTCCACTTTTTCATTTGCTGCAAGAAGAATTTAAAAAACTTAAGAGTGTGAAACATTGCCAAAAGAAGAAGTTCCTAAACACACAGTGAAGCACCAGTTCTTGAGTTAGGGGACTTCGAGTCTAGTCTGGTGGAGGAGCCCTAACCGATCTCAGCATCAGGAGCATGGATCTCTCTCTTTCTCTGTGTGTGTGTGTGTGTGTAGGAATGCTCCCTGCCCGACCACGGAGCAGTGAAAGTTTGGGAAAATAAAACTCTCTGCTCTGCTAATTCATCAGCTGCTGCCTGAGTGTTACTGACACTGGATCTTGGGCCATTGTCTGTCCTGGAGAGCAGGGGTAAAGTTTCATGAAAGCCCAGGAGGTGGGGGAAAAGAGACAGGCAGAGCATCAACTCCAGCCACTCTAGGCTTGATAAAAGGCACACATGGGAGACACATGGTTGAATAGACCCGGACTAGTCTACAGTCCGTGTGTAGTGGGCTGCCAGGGCTGTAGCTTCTCTCCTGACTTCAGTTGGAAATGAAGATAAAGCGGTTGTGTTTGGTCTAAATGCCTGAGGCCGTTATGTTTTAAAGCTGGGGAGTTTTCCTCAGCCAAACAAATGAGGTTAAGTCAGAAGTGTTTGTGTGTGTACATGTGTGTGTTTGCATTTGTGTCCATGTTTGTATAAGTGCGTGTGTTTGTTTGCGTGTGTGTGTTTGCTTCAGTGCCTGTGTGTGTGTTTACATCAGTGCCTGTGTGTGTGTGTGTGTGTGTGTGTGTGTGTGTGTGTGTGTGTGTGTGTGTGTGTGTGTGTGTGTGTGTTCTCTCACCTATGATCTGGATGATTTCTGCCAGCAGAACTCCGTCAGCAATGTCTATGGTCAGGTCCTTGATGACTCGAGGGCAGCCAGACTTGGTCAGGTAGTGGTTGGCCCAGTCTGTATAAATCTACAACACAGAGGAGATCAGGGGGTAAGGGTGGGATCTATAACCACAAACAAAAAGAAAGTTGAGAGACAGATGGAAGTTGGCAGGATCTTCAGCTTTATCAGTGAGAGAGAGAGAGAGAGAGAGAAAGTTCTACAAGAGGATCTGACTAATTTAAAGATGGGAAGCATAGTGCTTGGCATTTCCTATTTGAGGTATGAGTCACGTTTGTTTTAGTACCACGGTCACTGCTAACCTCGACCACACAGAATAACAAACACAGGCTTCCTTAGTCCTCCTATATCTCAGGATCAGCCGGCCCAGTTCCCTCTCGGCATAAGTAGCACACAGCACACCAGTGAGTATTAACCAAACAGTAGATTCCCAATACATCTCTCCAACACAAACACAAATATTTAATCAAAGACAGACGTTTTACAACATGAGGATGACTGGCTGGGTTTATGAGCTCACTCTGCAGGACTGTGAGGGAGATCTGACCAGTTACTAAAGCATCACCAGCGTGAGGTTTAACTGCTGTTACTGTAGGTCTTTCAACAGAATCCATAAAGCGATAAGGGCCAGGACGATGCCAGTATAGTGTTATCGCGGCAAGGAAATAAAACACCAAGCGAATTTAACTTCTTTAGGAAAACAGCACTAATGCTGGAAACAAACATCATTATGTTGTCATCCATAGTACACAATATCTGACATACAACAGGTTTTCAAAGGACCAAAGAGTTTGGTCTGCTTTGTGTTTTCATTTTTGCCATGGAGAAAATATTGTGATACTGGTATCGTCACGGCCCTCAAACCAATAGGTTGATCTGTTAGCTATGCACTGTACTGGTGATTGAAACTAACAGCTGCAGAGATTTTGACGAGGTCTGTTAGCGGGAATAATGTATGTGGTTTTATACTTGCATTCCTCTATTCAGGCAGTCCCCTATCTATCAACTCTATTCAGGCAGTCCCCTATCTATCAACTCTATTCAGGCAGTCCCCTATCTATCAACTCTCTTCAGGCAGTCCCCTATCTATCTACTCTATTCAGGCAGTCCCCTATCTATCTACTCTCTTCAGGCAGTCCCCTATCTATCTACTCTCTTCAGGCAGTCCCCTATCTATCTACTCTCTTCAGGCAGTCCCCTATCTATCTACTCTCTTCAGGCAGTCCCCTATCTATCTACTCTCTTCAGGCAGTCCCCTATCTATCAACTCTCTTCAGGCAGTCCCCTATCTATCAACTCTCTTCAGGCAGTCCCCTATCTATCAACTCTCTTCAGGCAGTCCCCTATCTATCATCTCTCTTCAGGCAGTCCCCTATCTATCTACTCTCTTCAGGCAGTCCCCTATCTATCATCTCTCTTCAGGCAGTCCCCTAGCTATCATCTCTCTTCAGGCAGTCCCCTAGCTATCATCTCTCTTCAGGCAGTCCCCTATCTATCTACTCTCTTCAGGCAGTCCCCTATCTATCAACTCTCTTCAGGCAGTCCCCAATCTATCTCGCTACACACTCATTTTGAGAGGATCATCTTCTTATACTATCTATCCGTCTGCAGGAGGAGGGAACCACAGGGAGGCCAGGATGAACAAAAGTGACTGCAGCGTTTTCAGTGCAGCGAGGCCATGCGTTACTCATGGAGATACTCAGAGGCAGGCCCATAAAGGGCTCTTCTTCTTCTCTGACAGACTATATTTCAACTGGGTTCTCTGGGGGGTACTTTGAAAAAGGCATACCTCAGGGGTCCGTTGTGGAGCAGCTCAAAGATGCCCGCCACCATACCAGAGCCTCGCTCTCTACTTGTTATCCTCAGATTAACTCAAAAAAGCAAGAGGGCTGGTTTTTCATATGCTACATGTGTTTGTGCGAGGACTCAACCAGCATGAGCAATTTTCAATGTCAAAATCCGTTCAGCGATGAAGGGCCTCTGTGGAGGAGTTTTGTCTGTGACTTTCAGACCACCGGTGGTCTACTAAGAATGCCATTGACTGAAACTCAGTTAAAAACACTTCAATATCACTAAAGGAGCGGTTTTAAAAGGACCACTTGATTGATGGATTAAAAGATGTACGTATAATTCACATCTACCAGCCTATGGTGTCCTTTCCCCAGCAACTCCCTCATGAAAAACAAGCTCTTTATTAGGATCCTTTCCCCCCTCTGTCTCACACACTGGTCCCAATTAACAGTGTTTCTCTCTCTTTCAGGGAACAGGGCTCGTATCCTTCAAAGACGCCTCGTCTCAAAGGTTTTATCTGTTGTGGTTTTGTTCGCCAGCTTCTCTCTGATGAGGGAGCCATTAAAGAGAACCAGGAAGAGGCGTGAAGCGTCTTTGTCGGGGACACACACACACACTCTCATTCACACACCACGTGTCGGAGCACAGTACACACAATCTTGAACCTGGTCCCACTAGGCATCACCACCTGCCTGAGGAGGGGGAACGAGCACAGTTTGGAGAGGAGAGCACGCCTCACATTCCGACACCTCTAGTCACGGAAGCCGGCGGGAAACACGATGGCGGATGAGGGATATGGAGAACGCACTGGGTTCATCACATCTCTACTGATTGCTGTGACAGATAACACCAAGTCTGCACCGGGGCGGCCAGGGGCCGGGGTTTAGAATGCCAGGGGGGTACAGTTAGTTACAGAAACTTCCTCAAAAGAGAGGAGCCTGCAGAGGAGGAAGGTGATCTTGATCCTCTGCACCTCTGCAGCACCTCCCTCCCCCTGTTCACCCTTTCCCCAAAAAATAAGAGTGAATCAGGAGAGTGCCGCATTGACACAATCACCGGGAGAGAGGGAGAGAGAGAGAGAGAGAGAGAGAGAGAGAGACAGACAGAGAGCGAGAGGGAGAGTTTCCTCTGCCAGGGATGTCTCTGGTAAGATGGGAGTGTTCAATCAGCTTTTTGAAAGGAGGGGAGGTGTGCCTCATTAAGGCGGAGGTGCCATTTTGGAGATTTAATTAAATTCACCACAAACTATTGTTTTTTTAGAGGGAGAAACTGGCTGCAACCGCATCTGTCAACTGGAGGAAACAGTTAGGGTCGTTTGTTAGGGTTGAAGTAAATGGGTCTGACGGAAAATACAGTAGAAAATGATTACAAAGCAGTCTGTAAATCAGATAATCTCATGGAAGGAAAATGGAAGGACACTGCTTCAAGGTGAATCCGTTTTTTTCCCCCAATGCATTCACTACAACACTTAAAGAGACGCCACAAAGTTAGACAAACCAGCCAGTATGTGATCTGAACCTACACACAGACCACAACAACAGATATATACAAAGAAACTGCCTAGTCAACTTCTTTCTTTCATTTCAAACTCAACTAGGCAGCCGGGCTGAACCTACCCTTGTCTGTTACACTGACGGTAAACATGAACAGCTTCTCATTCACTCTACTCGTCCTTTCGTCTTGCCTGTTGTTGCTATTCATTCGGTCTCTTTAAGCCTCTTAAATAGAGACTCACGGTTCAACATGTTGTGCGTCATTGTCTCAGTTTCCCTGACTCATTCTTTTATTTTCTCACTAACAGCTCTTACTCTGGGTGCAATTCTATCCAGCTAACAAACGCTGTCTGGCAACGACTTATCATCCTAACAGAAGCCCTAACCTCAGCCGTGCCACTCTCAGCTGTTAATAGTGAATAATGACATCAGGACACACACACACACACACACACCTCTCACGCACAAGCCCACACCCCCTTCTCCCTCCATCCAAGCTCCCCGAAGCAGTTACAACAACTATCTATTCTCCAGTGACGTCACAGTAGCTCTGTAGCTAACGTTAGATACAGAGCTGGCAATGTACCTGTTATGAAGCCATCTCCCTCAGCGTCAGGCTCCTGTACAGATAAACGATCAGCTTTCACGCCAGTGTGAGAGTGCCTTGCGGCGAGCAGATGGACTGCTTCACAGTCAGAGCACAATGCAGTATCTATGGCTGCGCAGGTACTGCCGGCAACCTGCAGTGGCTCCTTAATACCTCCGGAGGGAGCCAGCCAGCTACCGAGGAGAGACAGGGCCTCAGGTCATGAGGGACTGAAGCAGACCTGTCTGTGACTTTATACAGGACAGGGGTATTCACTGTGCTGTGGAAGTCGAAACAGTGGACTTTTATCACTGATATGTGTAGCAGAGAAGGATCGGCTATAAAACACACACTCCAGAATGCACACGCACACACGCACTTAAACACACTCATTAACACCCAGTAATTCATTTGAGGATGAGGCCAAACATGACACTGAGGTAAAGAAGAACATATACACGCACGCTACACACCACAGCAATAATACTTTCAATGCAACAATAGAAAATACTGCATACATGTTTGTTTATGTGCCATTGGATATCAGCCTGAGCCAGACATCATTTATCTGTTGTTGTTTTACTCAGATTTGATGGTAGTTTTCTATTGGCTAGTCACTAGTCTTCCCAGCACCACATGAGACAGACCAGAGATGAAGGACATATTGTTCAATGGGATGGGTCTCCACCCCTGGCTTCTCAGGTTAGCTAAGAAGGTAAACCTGCCAGTGTGTATTAACTATGTGTATGTCCCCTTACTACAGCTAAACACCCCGTCTCTCTCTCCCTCCCTCTCCCTCTCCCTCCCTCCCACCTCTAGCTAACAGAGAACATGACAAATATCCCCCTCTCTCGGGGTCTGAGGGTTCTGCTGACATGATCACTGGTGACATGATGTGAAGGTCACAATCACAGCAACATTCTAGCCTGAGTCACAAATGGCACCCTATTCCCTATATAGTGCACTATTTTCTATCAGAACCTTATTGATCCTGATCAAAAGTATGGTACTCTAGGGAATAGGGGGCCATTTGGGACGCAGATCTTGCTTCTTTGTACAGAGTGGTACTCTGTACAAAGCGACACACAACAGTCTTGATTTAGTTTACTGTTCCCTCTTAAAACAGTTAGCGGCTAATAGCTAGTAGATGTACAGTATATCTCATCAATACAGTCAAGGGAGTGTATAGGGATTGCAATGGGATCGGGATCAATATCCACATTAGAGACCACCTATTGAGTCTAGAGTGTATTAGAACATGATTGGATAGTAACCGACTGCTATTTGTGAATCGAGCACCAAGAAGTGACTGACAATGCAGTCTATTGGTAATCAATGGGTAGTCTATGGGTAGTCTATGGGTAGTCAATGGGTAGTCTATGGGTCTATGAGCAGATTCAGTCAGGGGCTCTGACAACCCAGTTCTAATACAGGGTAATTGTATTTGAGGGTTGATTATACATAGGCATCTCTCTCTGCAATGTTACCATGAACCCTGGGGACCTGAACCTCAGCAGTATTAAATGGAGATCGGATGAAGAGAGGTGTCGTTCACACTCACACTCACTCGCATCCTGACCGGTTGCATCACCGCCTGGTATGGCAACTGCTCGGCATCTGAGCATAAGGCGCTACGGAGGGTACTGCGTACGGCCCAGTACACCACTGGGGCCAAGCTTCCTGCCATCCAGGACCTATATACAAAGCGGTGTCAGAGGAAGGCCAAAAAATGGTCGAAGACTCCAGTCACCCCAGTCATAGACTGTTCTCTCTGCTACCGCACGGCAAGCGGTACCGGAGCACCAAGTCTAGGACCAAAAGGCTCCTTATCAGCTTCTACCCCAAGCCATATCCCCTGCATATAGCCTTGTTATTGTAACTTTTTGATTTTCTGCATTGTTGCTTAAGGGCTTGTAAGTAATGTGACAAATACATTTTGATTTGATTTGATTAATCAAAGAGACAATTCCGGCATAATTAAGCTCTACATAAAAACTGCATAAACTTGAGAGTGATGAGACCATAAAGCAATTAAGCAGCTTGGTTGTGGAGTGATGACAACTCCTGCTGACAAATCACTTCTTGGCTAGAGTCAGCCAGTCAGTCAGTCTCACTAACACTACCCCTTCTCCTCACACCACCAGTCTGCCAGTCAGCCAGCCAGTCAGTCAGTCAGCCAGTGTCTCTCACTAACACTACTCCTCCTCCTCACACCACCAGTCAGTCAGTCAGTCAGTCAGTAAGTCAGTCAGTGTCTCTCACTACCACTACCCCTCCTCCTCACAGAGAGAGAAAGAGCAGGCATAATAACTCACTGAGAGAGAGTAGAGGCAGACGGGCTCACAAGGAGAGAGAGAGAGAGAGACAAAGAGAATAACTCACAGGGAGAGAGAGAGAGAGACAGACAGAGAGAAGAACTCACAGAGAGAGAGAGAGAGAGAGACAGACAGAGAGAATAACTCACAGAGAGAGAGAGAGAGACAGACAGAGAGAATAACTCACAGAGAGAGAGAGAGAGACAGACAGAGAGATAAGTTGAGCGCCGTCTCTCTCTATCCTGCTGCCAATTTGCACAGCTAGAATAATAAACAAGCACTGACACACTGAGAGACTCATTATGCATCCGTTATGGGTAATGACTGATCTGTAGCTTTTCTACATGCTGCAGAATCAATAATCTCCCACCTGTCACACAGACCATACACATGCACACACACACAGCACACACACGCGCTGTGTGTTCAGCAGCTGATGAGAGTTGTGCATACAGTGTGTGTGTATGTGTGTGTGTGTGTGTGTGTGTGTGTGTGTGTGTGTGTGTGTGTGTGTGTGTGTGTGTGTGTGTGTCACAACACCATGGTTACCGCAGTGTGCGGGTCTAAGGCAGTGTCTGGCTTGCAGGCCACAGCCTGTGACCGTCACTTTGGCAAAGGACACAACCCCCGCCCTGACAGAGAGAGTGAGGTGACTAGGGGCCTTGACAAGCTAGGGCTACGTCCCAAATGGCTATCCCCTTTATAGTGCACTACTTTTGACCAGGGCCTGTGGTGGTCTGGTCGAAAGTAGTGCACTATAGAGGGAATAGGGGGCTATTTGGGACACTTTTGGCCGCCCGCCTCTTGTCTCGCCTCTCTTAAATGACAGGTTCAGCTAGTCGTGACATCTCGTTAGGTTACCGAGATCTTGGTTACGGCTCGCAGTGAGTCATATTGTGTGTTTTTGTTTTTGTCAAATCGCTCGTCCAACAACAAACGCAATACTTATCAACTGGACCACCAGGTTGGCTCTGTCAGACAGAGATAACACAGGGGGCGTTAACAGTGAGCCGAGAATGATCGCTAAATTCAAAAGGAGAAATTAGAGGAGGCCATTGGAAACGTTGTTGTAATGAGCTGCCTAGCTGTTAGCTGTAGAATAACAAATTATATACAGCATACTGTCATGTATTCTTTCACATCCTCTTCCTATCAAAGTGACATTCCTAATTATTGGCCTCCATATTGTGGTACACAAAGTTTTCCTGCTTCAAAGCCACTCGTCTACTGCGGGTACTCCTCTTTACAAGCGTTCCGTCGCTTCAGACTGACACTCTGCTATTCCAGGATTCCTCAGAGCTCTGTAATCAGCGGTCCATGTGCCGAGGGACCGGACCTGCATCCCAAATGGCCCCCTATTCCCTATTTAGGGCCCATAGGGCTTTGGTCCAAAGTAGTGCACTATATATAAGGAATAGGAGGCATTGAGTGCCATTTGGGATGCATCCCAGGAGGTTCCTCCCCTTACAAATCAATTAGGAAGGGCGAGAGTAACATAAACAAGAAAACGTGTAATTAGTGGTCCCTGATTCACACAGAGGCCTACTGCTGCCAGACCCTGACACACTGCCAGAGACAAGTCCCTGATTCACACAGAGACCTACTGCTGCCAGACCCTGACACACTGCCAGAGATATGTCCCTGATTCACACAGAGACCTACTGCTGCCAGACCCTGACACACTGCCAGAGATATGTCCCTGATTCACACAGAGACCTACTGCTGCCAGACCCTGACACACTGCCAGAGATATGTCCCTGATTCACACAGAGGCCTACTGCTGCCAGACCCTGACACACTGCCAGAGATAGGTCCCTGATTCACACAGAGACCTACTGCTGCCAGACCCTGACACACTGCCAGAGATATGTCCCTGATTCACACAGAGGCCTACTGCTGCCAGACCCTGACACACTGCCAGAGATAGGTCCCTGATTCACACAGAGGCCTACTGCTGCCAGACCCTGACACACTGCCAGAGACAAGTCCCTGATTCACACAGAGACCTACTGCTGCCAGACCCTGACACACTGCCAGAGACAAGTCCCTGATTCACACAGAGACCTACTGCTGCCAGACCCTGACACACTGCCAGAGACAAGTCCCTGACTCACACAGAGACCTACTGCTGCCAGACCCTGACACACTGCCAGAGATATGTCCCTGATTCACACAGAGGCCTACTGCTGCCAGACCCTGACACACTGCCAGAGATAGGTCCCTGATTCACATAGAGGCCTACTGCTGCCAGACCCTGACACACTGCCAGAGATAGGTCCCTGATTCACACAGAGGCCTACTGCTGCCAGACCCTGACACACTGCCAGAGACAAGTCCCTGATTCACACAGAGACCTACTGCTGCCAGACCCTGACACACTGCCAGAGACAAGTCCCTGACTCACACAGAGACCTACTGCTGCCAGACCCTGACACACTGCCAGAGACAAGTCCCTGACTCACACAGAGGCCTACTGCTGCCAGACCCTGACACACTGCCAGAGATATGTCCCTGATTCACACAGAGGCCTACTGCTGCCAGACCCTGACACACTGCCAGAGATAGGTCCCTGATTCACACAGAGACCTACTGCTGCCAGACCCTGACACACTGCCAGAGATATGTCCCTGATTCACACAGAGGCCTACTGCTGCCAGACCCTGACACACTGCCAGAGATATGTCCTTGATTCACAGAGAGGCCTACTGCTGCCAGACCCTGACACACTGCCAGAGATAGGTCCCTGATTCACACAGAGACCTACTGCTGCCAGACCCTGACACACTGCCAGAGATAGGTCCCTGATTCACACAGAGACCTACTGCTGCCAGACCCTGACACACTGCCAGAGTCATGTCCCTGATTCACATAGAGGCCTACTGCTGCCAGACCCTGACACACTGCCAGAGATAGGTCCCTGATTCACACAGAGACCTACTGCTGCCAGACCCTGACACACTGCCAGAGATAGGTCCCTGATTCACATAGAGGCCTACTGCTGCCAGACCCTGACACACTGCCAGAGATAGGTCCCTGATTCACATAGAGGCCTACTGCTGCCAGACCCTGACACACTGCCAGATATAGACAAGGGGGACACATACACATAAAGGCCTGCAAATGTGCACACACACACACACACACACACACACAAAAACTCCAGTGTCACAACTGAGTCATGCAGGAGTCATAAAATCATTCAACAAGAGCTAGGACACAAACACTAACCTGCAAAGTACTGTTGGAGCCATTAGAGGAAATTATAGATGACCTGTGTGGATGAGATTCACTGGGTGTTTGTATCAGGAAGTGATTAGTCACACTTCCTGGTATTGTTAGAATGGTTAGAAATGATCAAATCAAAGGGGTGAGTCAAATCCTGAGAGTTGACTCACTCTCAGTACACTTTGACCTTAAACCAGACCTGGCATCTCAGCAATGTGCCCACGCCACACACACACACACACACACACACACACACACCACACACGCACACACACACAGTCTCTCCATCTCTTTTTCATTCTATCCTTCTCTCTCTCCTACCACATTCCCTCTGACCCTTCTCCCTCTCTCTTTTCAATTCAACTAAAACACTTCTCTCTCTCTCCTCCCCTGGCATTTATTAAGAAGGTCTGCCGTACCATGTGCTTCCTCCCTCCCTCCCTCCCATCGCCAACCTGGGGTGTCCTGAACTTTGGCTGGTCCCTCGTGGGATCCTCTCTGAAGGGTTTGAGCCCTCACCCTCTCCCCCCGGGACTTCTGCTGCACTCCCCACAAATGTCAACACCTTGGCCTGTCACAGGGATCTCCCTTTCTGTGATAGGGGGAAGGGGGATCATGCTTCACCCCTCCACCCTTACTCACAGAAGTACTGAGGGGGGTTAAGGAAATCTGATGAGTCACCACTCTCTCCAATGCCAATTGGTTGGCAACATCTGCCCGACTGCACAGAGTTCCATTGGCAGTTGGAGCAATGAAGTAATGAATGACAATGTTAGCCCTAAATACCAATGACATAATGATTTGTGGAGACCTGAGAGATTGTTTGCTCTGGCAGCGTAAAGCTAACTTGATGACAGACGTTTCTGTAGGATTTGTATAATTGATACAGTGTAATTAGCCAAGCTGGAATGTTTTAGGTTTGATTAAACCTCACCTCTTTCAATGTGATATTTTTGGGACGAATTTAGCCTCTGATCTGACAGTTTTATTTGCTGTGCATTACTTGTCTTCTGTTTGAATCAATCTGCGTCGTCACTGGTCAGCGAAAGCGAAACCGGTTGGATTAATGAGCGTTTGATGTGGAGCTTTGGCAAGACTGTCTGGAGCCTAATCTCTGTCACTGCAACATCGCCAACGTTTCCAGACAGACGCATTACCACCTGCAGCCAGCAGAGAGCGCCACCTCCACTACCATCACACTAAAACTGCCTCAACCACCAATCCCAGCCAAGCAACAGAATCAATGGAATTTGATTCACCAGAACTGAAGAAGAAGAAGAAGGGAATGAAAAGAGGGGACTGGAAAAAGGTAGAAGATGCAGAGTCACTCAGTCCTCAAGAGTTGGTTTGAGAGTGAAAGCACCAGACAGTCCACCTCAAAGAGAGAGCGGCTGTAATTGTAATGTGGTAGAATCTTTGGTGGGCTATGAGGTATACTTCCCTGTTGCTCCCAGCCATAACCTATAAACTGGCTCTCCTGACCCTAGCCCTTGGCTGCTGAGGAGCGCTAGGGGACGGCTATCACTTATCCTCAGCTGTCTGGGAGCGTCTAAGCCAGAGTTCAATCCCATAACCTCGACCCCCCTCCCTCCCTCTCATCTCACTCGCCCAGATCACATGACATGGGCTCATCCACCACGCTACAGGGTGTTTCCGCTAGGTACAGATCTAGGATCAGCTTCCCCTCCTCCAATCCTAACCTTACCCATTCGTAGGGAACATGCAAAACTGACCCAAGATCAGCGTCTAGGGGCAACTAAACCCTACTCCCCAATCCACCACACATTGTCCACAACTCATCCTCCAGGCTGGCAGACAAGCAAGCTGAGAGAGGTCAGGGGGGTCAAGCTGAGATTCTGACACTGGGGGGGGATCTGAGCACGTGTCCTGGGGGGGATCTGATGTCTTATTGATTGGCTGGCACTCCTGTCACCAAGGACAAAGGGACGTTTGACCCCGTCTCACCTTAGCCAGACAGGCCTCTTCCTTCACTGTCATCACCTCATGCTGTACACATAAAATACAAGCTATACAAAAGCTATAACCTCTATATACCTCCATTACCATATGAAGAAACCTGCCTTTCAATCCTTATAACTGTGTGATATGTTGATGTTGCTATGTGTGAGTCTGTGACACCTTCATTTCCTTCTGGAAAGTAAAAAAATACAAAATAAAATAAAATAAAAATATGTTGGCAGTGCATTACCAGCAGAGGGACCTGCAGACCAGGACAAACAGGCCAGCACTTTCTCCTGTGTTCCTGCTAATCATCCCTCCCCAGTGTTAACCAAGGATCTTCTGGTAGAGTGATCCTCCCTCCCCAATGTTAACCCAGGATCTTCTGGTAGAGTGAAGCCCAAGCCTGGGCTCAGAGAGAGGCTAGTTGAGCTCTATCACCACAGGGTCGGAGAGGGGGATTCACCCATCCACACCAACACAATTGGCACCATATTGTGCACTACATAGGGAATAGGGTGACTTTTTGGATTCACCCCCTACTGGCTTACTGTACAGAACACAATGGCTAGAACACACAGGGAGGCATGTCAGTGTATAGGCTATATCAGGGTTTCCCAAACTCGGTTTCCCAACCCCCCCCACCCCCCGGGTGCCTGTGTTGGTTTTTACCCTAGCATTAAACAGATTGTATTGCATTAGTAGTATAACATATACAATAGTACTGTTATGCCAGGTCTTCTAAAAGACCATGGTAATATATTCAGAGCATTTCTTTGTAAAGAAACTGACACATAGAAAATGAAAAAGGGAAGAAAATCTTAATTCTCTCTGACTAATCTGCAATATGATTTCAGAATTTCCAGTAACAACTTTATGTAATCCAGGTGCCACCAAAGGGTTAAATCGGCATGTAAAAAAAAAACCTGGGTTAAATAGCACTGCGGTTAACAGCACTGGTTGTATGTATCATGTGTGACATTTACTGTAAGGATGTGTAAAACATCTGCCCTCAGTCTGTGAGCTGCTCTGAGTCAGCTGTGACTGGGCGTGAGTCACGGCCATGTGAGCGACGTTCACCCCTGGTGTTATTGTTTTTGTTTCTCTAATAGAGGGGCAGGGGCGCTTGTTGAACTGCATCCAGGCAGCCCCTCATTCCAGCCCAGTGTGTCACTACACTGCTCCCCTTCCTCTCTGCCTCTGCTCTGTAATCTGGAACCACGTGACTTGGCACAATGGGCAGCTCCCTCTGCGAAGGTTAGAGGTCACCAGGCCCACACTCGTTCAGGATTTCCTCTCACTAGCTTTCTAAAAATGGACCCAGCTCCATTTGCCAAGGGGGAGAAGGGAGGGCCGCTATCCCCTTGACAAGAGCCCCCCACCCTCTCGCCCTACAAACCCTCCCTGCCCACTCTTTCCGTCCACTTCCCGTCTCCTTTTTCCGGACTTCCTAGTCAGCTTTCCTGCCTGTGTTTCTCGCTCTCCCTGACTGTACCACAGTTAGCCTGTGTTTCTCTCTCTCCCTGACTGTACCACAGTTAGCCTGTGTTTCTCTCTCTCCCTGACTGTACCACAGTTAGCCTGTGTTTCTCTCTCTCCCTGACTGTACCACACTTAGCCTGTGTTTCTCTCTTTCCCTGACTGTACCACAGTTAGGGGCCATCGCTGGCACGCACTCAGGACACGGTGGCACGCCGCAGCCTTCCGCTCTTTCACCTCGTGCAGCTACACAAACAATGTTTGAGGACGGGAGATAGAGAGAACGGAGCACAGCGACCAAACAGGGGGAAGTCATCAGACTCTGTGTAACAAGCACCTGCTAGTTAGAACAGGGGCTTCTGGGAAAAGGAAAGGAAAGGAAGGAAGGAAAAAGGAAACATGTTTTTTTCATGAGGAAACAGAGTGGACTTTATGGCAAACAAACATGGCTATTTTGGACTTTGGTCTTGACTTTCATGGTTCAAGCGAGGAAAGGCCTGAACTTTCCACTCACAGAAGTTTTGGCCGTTGTGTTCTCCTCCTGCTCCCATTGTTAGGCAGTGACTTGACAAAACACAATATTTTTTTAGCTCCAGGACACTTAGAGGCCTCGCAACATCAACGCACTAAAAAGATCTCTCTGTGAGAGTGAACCAGCTTTGTAGATAGGACGAACGAGTGCACTCTGAAGAAAGTGCTTGTCAAGATCATGAAACGAGAGAGAGAGAAAAAACAAGCCTTTTTTTCATGCCCCCTTAGCATTCGCTTGGCGGTTGGGAAAATGAGACGTCGAAGGCTTTTCTTAAGATCTGCCTTTATCAGCTTTTTAAATCTCGGGAGCCTTCATCACGGCACTTTTAAAAGCGCTCTTTAAGAGAGCGTCAACAGCTTCAGGTACTTTTCCCTCTGTTCAGATTGGCCTGTTAACTCCTCCAGGGGAGAAACGATTGCCGACGCACCCAGGGAAGGGGAGGCCTGATCAGGTTACAATGCCAGTCCAATTGGCTAATGCTGTTATTTATAGATTGGCCCTAATGGACTTGGTCACAAGGCTTAGTCGACCGTAGGAGGTCAAAGGTTGAGACAAGTAACTGCAGGGTATGTCTGTCTTGATTGACAGCCTTGTAACCAACCCTCCTCGAGGGTTGAAAAAGGCTGGAGAGGGAGAGTGCTTCTCTCCTCTCCTTTACACAGAGGAGGAACATTAGAGTGACAGAGAGGGATGTGTCTGACTCGAGACACTGACCATTTTTCCACTGTTTGACCATGTCTAGACCCACGGTCAACTCAGTAGACCAATCAGAAGGCAGCCCATTGTAGTAGCAGAGTACTGAAGAAAGGCTGCACTGTGTGGTGAATTGATGCACTGAAATACCTCTCTACACGGCTCCAGGGCTCCTCTGACCCTCTTTGCCCCCTGCCTAGACCTGGGGAGAAGTTCCCTCTCGAACACTGTGACCCTGTGCAGTTAAAGGGAAGGGTTTTTGGATTCGGTGGAAGGAAACATGCAATTAGGAGTCGTGACCCTTGTGGAATGCACTGGCATACAAACTCTTAATTCATTTTGTGTGTGTGTGTGTGTGTTTGTGTAAGTGTGTGTTTGTTGGTGGAGGGTTTTGATCAAAGTTTTACGTAAATCGTTTGATGTGTGCACGAACGCATATTACAAGAAGTCCAGTGTATTTTAATGCTGCTTATGTAGCTGAACAGTTGGACAGACTTCATCAGAGTCTATGTCTGGAGGGATCAAAGACAATCTCCCAGACCTGCTGCTTTCTCCTCTCTCCGATTAGCCCAGGGAGGAAGCATGACCGCATGCCTCCCCGTCCCCACACTTCAATCAGATTTACCCAAACCTCCCCGTGACCAGTTTATTCCGGCTTGCAGGTTCCTGATGCCCGTTGCCCATTCCATTGTCCAGTCAAGAGTCTGCAGCCTATCCAGCACTCCTCTGGGTAATTCCTGCTGACTAACGCTACCCTGCTAGGCAGCTGCACAAAGTTTGATTGAGTTTATTTCCTCTTTAGTTTAAAACTCCACAAGACATATGGAGCATCAACATAGACCCGGCTAAGCGATCTCTCTTAAAACTCCCAGAATGCATTACACTGCCAGCAGCCCGGATCGATCGCCTGCCTATCTGGTGAAAGAAGAAGTGTCCTCGTCTCCCATACATACCTATGAGCAATGAATAAAGATCTAACACAATGGATGCTATAGTAAAGGCCCTATGGGACAGGAATGGGGTGCTTGTGTCGCTGTGATGATGAAGGGTGTGCAAGGCTAGCCCAGACTGTTTTAAGACACACTGGCTGACAGACTGGAACACCGCTGTGTGCTGCTTTCAAAGGGCTCACCAGAGCAGAGAGATAGAAAGAGAGACAGAGAGAAAGGGAGGGGGAGAAGAGGAAGAGAGAGAGAGAAAGAGAGAGAGAGGGGGGGGGGAGAAGAGGAAGAGAGAGAGAGAGAGAGAAAGAGAGAGGGGGGGGGAGAAGAGGAAGAGAGAGAGAGAGAGAGAGAGAGAGAGGGAGAAAGGGAGGGAGAGAAGAGGAAGAGAGAGAAAATGAGGGGAAGAAGAGGAAGAGAGAGACAGAGAGAGCAATTTTAAATCTGATGACAGTGAATATGTAATTAATGAAATTGCCCAGTTAATCACAAATGCAGGCTGGTTTAATGCGGCCGTGAGACGACGGCACATGTCCCGGCGCTGAAAATACTCTCACAATCGTCCACTTGCCACACACACACACACACACACACACACACACACACACACACACACACACACACACACACACACACACACACACACACACACACACACACACACGAATAACTTTGCTTCAGTGGCTGCAGCCATACACTGTAACATTGAACGGCTAAAGGTCCTTACAAACATTATACCTTGGGTGATGAATGAAACCCATTCCACACCAGACTTGGAGTGTGGATGCTTGAGCAGACATCCCAAACACAGTGCATTACTGCATTATTAGCCTGACCACTACAATAGTAACAAGGCATTTTCAAACAGATAGGAGGAGAAGAGAATGACATGAGAATGGTTTAGTCCTTCACCGTAAGAGGGAAAAGCCCCACAGACTTCAGAAACACACAGGGAGAAAAGAGTAAGAAATAAATTCAGGCTCTTCCTCCAACATGGCATATTTATGGATTCATACAGTGGACTACTGACAGGCTGATAGCGTCAAGGTCTAGATATTGCCCTTTGCCTCACTGCCTCCCTCCCTCCATCCCGCCTTCCCCTTGTAGGTGACTCTGTGTGTGTGTGTGTGTGTGGTGTGTGGTGTGTGGTGTGTGGTGTGTGTCTGTGTGCGGGTATTCATGTGAATATCTGTGTACAGTGCCTTCAGAAAGTGTTCACACCCCTTGACTTTTTCCCCCCAAAAAATTCACTGGCCTACACACAATACCCCGTAATGTCAAAGTGGAATTATGATTTTAGAAATGTTTACAAGTTTAAATGTCTTGAGTCAATAAGTAATCAACCCCTTTGTGAATTTCAAACAAAGATTCAACCACAAAGACCAGAGAGGTTTTCCAATGGCTCGCAATGAAGGGTACCTATTGGTATATGGGTCAAAATAAAAAAAGCAGCCATTGAATATCCCTTTAAGCATGGTGAAGATATTAATTACACTTTGGATGGTGTATCAATACACCCAGTCACTACAAAGATACAGTCGTCCTTCCTAACTTAGTTGCCGGAGATTAAGGAAACCGCTCAGGGATTTCACCATGAGGCCAATGGTGACTTTAAAACACTTACAGATTTTAATGGCTGTGACATGAAAAAAACTGAGGATGGATCAACAACATTGTAGTTACTCCACAATACTAACCTAATTAACAGTGAACAGAAGGAAGCCTGTACAGACAAATCTACACCAAGACTTGAAAATGGCTGTCTAGCAATGACCAACTTGGGAGCTAAATTAATTTTAATAGGAATAATGTGCAAATAATATTCAGGCTGTACCACAACAAAATGTGGACTAAGTCAAGGGGTATGAATACTTTTTCGAACCCACAACCCTGGCGTTGCAAGTGCCATGCTCTACCATCTGAGCTACATGGGTCTGCTCTGACAGGTCAACATTAAATCTCCCCTGTATCTCCCTGATGTACTGTATATATCTGTTAATCTGGCCTACACCCCCTCCACAGCCATCAACACCTCCACCACACCGTTAAAGATGATACTACCATTTTGCCGCTATAGATGATACTACCATTCTGCCTCTATAGATACCACCATTCTGCCTCTATAGATGATACTACCATTCTGCCTCTATAGATGATACTACCATTCTGCCTCTATAGATGATACTACCATTCTGCCTCTATAGATGATACCACCATTCTGCCTCTATAGATGATACCACCATTCTGCCTCTATAGATGATACTACCATTCTGCCTCTATAGATGATACTACCATTCTGCCTCTATAGATGATACCACTATTCTGCCTCTATTGATGATACTACCATTCTGCCTCTATAGATGATACTACCATTCTGCCTCTATAGATGATACCACCATTCTGCCTCTATAGATGATACTACCATTCTGCCTCTATAGATGATACCACCATTCTGCCTCTATAGATGATACTACCATTCTGCCTCTATAGATGACACTAGCCTTCTGTCCAGGGACCTATTTCCATCCGCCCAATGCTGCCTCATAAATCCACTAATACATCCAGACCACCAGCCAAATCGTCAAGGAGCCTCCAGCACAGGAAAGAGCAACAGTGTAAATGTCAGGGTGTGTGTGTGTGTGTGTGTGTGTGTGTGAGGAGTTGTGGCTGCACCTGACCAGGTGAGGGGTAATGTAATGTATGGGACCTCGTATTCACATTAGGCCTGTAGAGAGAGAGAAAGAGAGAAAGAGTGAAAGAAAGAGAAATAGAGAGGGGGGGGGACGTTAAATGCCAGGTGAAATGAGTTTTCCTGATGGTGCTGAATAACAAGTACCATGGCACCGACTGCAGCCTGTGTCTCAAATGGCACCCTATTCCCTATAGAGTGCATAGGGCTCTGGTCAAAAGTAGTGCACTGTGTAGGGAAGAGGATGCCATTTGGGACTCAGGTCTCCTCTGGTTCTGGGACTGGTGAGGGAATGAGGGAGGGAGTATTCACGGCTCACAGTGTCTCTGAGTCTCCCTTTGATCCTTTAGCTGAACTGAGCTGAGCGCTCCTCCTTTTTCCAGTTCTCTCTATCCCTTCTCTCCCTCTGCACCTCTTCTGCTTCCACCTCTCACTCCCTGTCTACCCTCCTCCTCCTCCTCTTCTTCCTCCTCCCTCTCTTCCTCCCCCTCCTCTTCCTCCTCCCCCTCCTCTTCTTCCTCCTCCTCCTCCTCTTCCTCCTCCTCCTCCTCCTCTTCCTCCTCCCTCTCCTCCTGATTCTCTCTCTCCTTTTCTTTGTCTTTCCCCAGACTAGTGATCTCAAAGCCAGGCTGCAGGGCGTGTGTCCTGACAGGGTATGGAGGGAGAAGGAGGGAGAGTGGAGGAGGAAGAGAGAGGAGGGGGTGGAGGAGGAAGAGAGAGGAGGGAGGGGGGAGGGGAGGGGAGGGAGGGGGAGGAGGGAGGGGAGGGAGGAGGGAGGGGGAGGGGGGAGGAGTGAGGGCAGTCTGGTCTGCAGTCTGGGAGCCATGATGAGAGAATCAGGTGTTGCGTCGTCGTCAGTGACATAATGTGATAGAAAAGCAGGGTTCATCCCAGGGCTGATCCTGCCTGCCCTGCATGTGCCCCAAAATGGCACCCTATTCCCTACATAGTGCACTACTTTTCACCAGAGCTCTATGGGCCCTCATCAAAAGTAGTGCACTACATAGGGAACAGGGTGCCATTTGAGACGTAGCCGCGGCCTGCCTGGGAGAAATAGATTTTCCAGGGGCTTGGGTTTCTTAAGGGCATAAAAAATTCGGGGCAACGAGCAGGGAGATCTCCTAGTATGTGTTTCTGATTCAGCATCTCAATATGTGGCACGTGAAGTCAGGGTGTCACGCTGTAGAATGAGATAGAATTTCTTAAATGTAATTTGTATTTATTTAACCTTTATTTAACTAGGCAGGATGATTCTCACTAACACTCACCCTGAACTCTCTAACTGCTGTCAGGGTGATTCCCTGATATTGACTGGCTCAGGGATTTCTATTTTCAATCAGTCAGACTGAGTCTGAGTCTGCACTAGTGCACTATGTAGGTAATAGGGTGCCATATGGAACTCACTGTCTGTCAATGCTACCAGTGTGTTTCTGTGGCTTTGCTAGCGTGGGTGAAAATAGGACTGTGACTGGGTTCTGCTTTGACCAGTGTCTCGCTGCACGGCAGTTAATCTTAATAGCCATGGCGTGTATGCCAGTCACAATCTGTAAAGAGAGGCATCATGCGGTTGACAAGCTGGAGAGCAGGGAAAAACCCATTCATGACAACGGGCTATAACTGGCTATAAAGGAGAGGTACCATAGCAAGGAGTGACGCCTTTACTCACTAGCTAGAGTGACAGGAATGACATGGGTGTAAATGTAGGGTGATTGAATGAAAATAGCAGTGGAATGAGGTTGCATTGATAGGGAAGGTATGGATTGATAGGGAAGGTATGGATTGATAGGGAAGGTATGGATTGATGGGGAAGGTATGGATTGATAGGGAAGGTATGGATTGATAGGGAAGGTATGGATTGATAGGGAAGGTATGGATTGATAGGGAAGGTATGGATTGATAGGGAAGGTATGGATTGATAGGGAAGGTATGGATTGATGGGGAAGGTATGGATTGATAGGGAAGGTATGGATTGATGGGGAAAGTATGGATTGATAGGGAAGGTATGGATTGATAGGGAAGGTATGATTGATAGGGGATGTATTTCTCAGCTATGAGAAAAAGGGGAAGCCTTTGTGTACGGTACATGTTGTTTTCTACACTGTTGAAAGGGTCTTAATACACCAACACCTTGGATAAACTCTTCCAGAGTCCCACTAGGCCTATGTCACAACTCTCCGTCCCTGGCAATAAATAACAGTAAAACTCCAGCCAACATATTTAAAAAGGTCAAAGGTGAAGCCAAATCTCCCAACATTCCCTTCCACCATCTTTCTGTTAACAGTGTAATTCACCCTCTTCTTTTTTTTGTATTCTGTATTCTCCAATCTCTATCCCAGTGTTGCCCTCTGTTTCTGTCTCTCCTCTCTTCCATCCATCAACCTCTGAGATTGCTACGACCTCTCCACTGGATGATGAGCCGAAGGGTTTAGATTTTTTTTTTACATATGTACTTTGGCCACTCCAAAATCATTCATTAGACATACATTGGGGCTGCTTTGAAGGGTTTAAAAACATATATTTTAAGAGCATGATGATTTTCAGAGAAGAACCACCAACCACTAATTATCACCAAACTTTCCACTTCGTAAAGCCTACGCAAAGCCCCTTCAGACATTCTTCTCTCAGAAAACGAGACTAAATCACCAAACGACGACCATTGACGTTAAATTCCCTCGCTGGCCCAAGTTATGAGTCATTTTGACCGATAAAAAAATGCAATCCCGGGGAATGCTTTGTAAATGATACAGTCCTCTGGAATAAAGGTTTTAAATCTATACAGCCCTGAAACTTAAACCCACTCCGCTGGTTTCTGTGGTCCCTGTCAGTCATTCTTCCCCCAATGGGGAGAAAGTGATATTTTGCTGCCACGGGGGAATGGCCCTGTCACCACAAACCTCATCTTACCCTTGTAATACAGAAAGGATTTTCCAAAAGAGAGAGAGAAAGAGAGGGGGGAGATAGGAGCAAACGAGAGAAAGAGAGGGGGAGATAGGAGCGAACAGGCGAGAGAAAGGGAAAGAATAAGAGAGAGCCAAGGTGGGAGAGAGTTGTGAGATAGAAAGCGAGAGAGGGATAGATAGAGAGAGTGAAGGGAGGAGAGAGGGAGAAGGGAGGAAGAGAGAGAAAAAAGAGAGGAGGAAGAGAGGGGGGGGGCAGAGAGAGCAAAGTAAACATATGTTTCCCATGCCAATAAAGCCCCTTAAATTGAAAACACTTACATTGAGAGAGAGCAAGAGAGAGAGAAGACATACACCTCCTGAGCAAAGACATGGGCTGAGCTTCTGAACAGTCACAGAAGACCAGAACGACAACATGAAGAGACAACTGGAGCCTCTCAGCTTCCTCTCTCCTCTTTTTGGGGACGGCTGGCTCTACTTGAAGAGGAACGTATCAGGCTGTACCCTACAGGAGGACATGCCAATGGGGAACACCTGCAGTATTGTCTTCTGCTCATTCACTATGTCTCCCTGACACACACGCAGACACTACGAATCATCTATGGACTTTTCCAGAGGGTCAGCAAGTTCTCATGTACACATAGGCCCTGATCTAGAGCCCCAGTTACACACAGATAACCCCCCAGACTGACCTGATCTAGACCCCCAGTTACTCACAGATAACGCCCCCAGACTGACCAGATTTAGACTCCCAGTTACACACAGATAACGCCCCAGACTGACCTGACCTAGACCCCCAGTTACACACAGATAACGCCCCCCAGACTGACCTGATTTAGAGCCCCAGTTGCACACAGATAACGCCCCCAGACTGACCTGACCTAGACCCCCAGTTACACACAGATAACGCCCCCAGACTCCACCATTATTCAGCACATAAACAAGGCGTCACTGCTGGGAAAAGGACCAGGTCCCACTGCACTCACTCCCCTATATGGACAGCAGAATAGTTTATAAACAGATACCTCATAGTAGGCCGGCTAGGCCCCAGTGAGGTTGAACATCAATGTCATATTGACAAGGCATTAAACTTACACGCCTTTCCCTGCCATACTGGTTACGCCACTGCAACATATCTCATCTCTCCTAGGTTAATTAGCTGACGTCATGGCGTCAGCTAATTGGGAATCTTAATAAAAATTCAAATAAATCTCATGCACGTTCAAAACTCACCCAAATTACAAAAATAACATATTGGTTTCCTTACCCTGTAAGACAGTGATCCATGCTTTGGTTTTGTTAGTGGTTTTTAACCAATATGCCATTGTGTAATTAGAGTGAACGATCCCTTCAACAGGCTTGATGTGAAGTGGTTTAGCTCATAACACCACTAAGCACACCCACAGCCAGAGAGCGACCCCACGGGGGGTCAAATAAATAATGATCACCCTTCAACAAACACACCAGGTATGTGGCTCCTAATAAACAATGTCCTTATCTCTAACTCACCCCCCCACAGCAAATACCCCTCTGTCTGTAGGAATTATCTGACCTTCCATCCTCTCTTGGAGGCAAGGCTGCCGTTCTGCCCTTTTGGTTTTTAACCCATCCAACACTTAAAGGAGTTTTCCTTTGTTCCTTGAAGACTCAACTTTCACCCAAGTTGTATGTCTATAGAACAATTCAGTGGGTTTGACTTGGTCACAGAGAGAGAAAAAAAGAGATGCCTAGCCTTCCATTGAGCTCTGTAGCAATCTAGCCCACCGCATGGTCTGAAGGTTGAGCAACCCTCAATAGATACACTCAATAGATACACCCCCATCATGATGGTCTGAAGGCCAAAGTAGTATGGGAGCTCTATCCACACCTTGCCCCAGTAATGTGTTTGTTAGAGATGTCGACGATGAGTATGACGTGTCTCCCCTCTAAGCGTGATTCAAACTCCCATTAGACAGCTCTGCAAGCGTTATAATGTCAAACTAAGTTTGTAACTCACTAAATACGAAGTTTCACTGAGGAATTATCTTCATTTACTCAGTTATGGCCGGTATGTATTTCCAGAAAAGGTCTAAAAAATGTTTTACAAGCAACCGAAAAAATGCCATTCACTCATTACTACCACACACAGGTCAGAAGTATACAACAGCTCAATACATTTGAGATACTGGAGAGGCATTTTTTCGGTTGCTTGTACATTTTTATTTTGACCTTTTTTGGAAGTACCTACCGGCCGTAACGGGAGTAAATGAAGATAGTTCCACAGCGAAACTCCATATTTTGTGAAAAACAGACTTATTTTGACATTATAACGCTTGCAGAGCTGTCTAATGGGAGTTTGAATCGGCGCTTCCTAGGCGTTAGAGGGAAGACACGTCATACTCATCGTCAACATCTCTAACAAACAGATACTGGGACATCCACACCTCAGACTGAGACACACACATACAGTATACAACACACACAAGTCCTGTAGTCTTCGTCACCCGCCCAGGATGAGGGACTGTTCAAAGCAGCACACACACCGCTAGCTGATAACATCATCAGCAACCAATCAGAGACAGAGAGAGAGAGAGAGAGGGATGAGAGCCACTCCGCTGGAGACATCCAGGAATGGCCTGGCGGCTGAGGGTGTGAAGGTGACTCCAACCTCCATCCTCCAACAATCAATCTTGACCTCACGTGTGATTTCAACCAAGGCCACCATCTGCGCTGGCCAGGGCTCTGAATGGCAACCACATGGTCTGGAAGGTTCCTTTCCGCGCTACTCCCACCCTGACAAGCCTGTACATTCCTAGGTGTTTAAGAGGGAGAGGCGGGGGTGGTCTCTTCGGGGAGACCTCCTCTGAGAAACATTTTATTTATTCCACCTCCGCAGAGATATATGCAGGGAAGAGGGACCGCCCACCACTCTGTGGACCCGCGAGGGGCCCCTGAAAACTGTGGCCCCTGAAAACTGTACTTAAAAAGCGACGCATCTGGGGCCAGAAAAAGCACTTCAAAGTCCCTTAAATGCCAATCCCATTCACTTTATGGAGCGGTTGTGGAAAATGGGATGAAATGGGAGTTGTAGTGTATATATTGACATTGCTGTGGAATATGTCTAAAGTGTTTGGCTTGTGCTCGTGAAAGGGCCCTTTGCAATACTTTATACTTAGGCTCCTGAGCTCAGTAGTCAACCCACCAGCTGGTATTTCTATTTGTGACAATGCGAGTGCGAGCGCGAGCACTTGTCAGTGAATGAGCGAGAGATGACAATCACGCCTGCGAACAAACAACCTCAGACGGGCTGGTAAACACGATTAGGGAGCGATGAATGACGGATGACGCTAGCTGTGATTGTCAAATGTCATTACAGCTGGTGAGCAACAGGAGAGTAATTATTTCCCCTCAGGATGATTTCCTTCAGCAGTACTACAAACACGTGAAGACAGTATAACATTCCTTGCAATGTGATTCCTTCAAACAAATTGACGATTCATGGAGTGCACTAGTTTGTTGGCAGTGGAGCGTCATTTGCTGCACTATGCCTGTACTACAGTGCACAGTTCTCCTCTTATCCCTCATCAGTCACCTTGACTCCTGCACAACTCAACACACAGCCTCTCCACTCTACCTCTACTGTTTTATTGGGGCCTTGATATCGTGGGTTATCTCCCAAACAACAAGGCACAGCTAATTGAATACAGAGCCGGGAGGAGATAGGAATCTGTTCAGTGTGTCAGTGGATTAGTAGGGCCTAGATACTGTCACCACGGTAACTGAGGAGGAGGAGCAGGAGGAGTTCCTTTCCTGGCTGATCCCTAATGACCCGGGTGCATCACCAATCAATAACATCCCAAAGATAACGCTTCCTTCCTGCTTGCCATCTCCCAGGATCTTTGTAACCGGGGGGTTAGATCATCAGATGTTTACAACCCGCCCATACATACTCTCTTTCATCATTATTTAGTCCTTTTGTTTATTTCTTCTGGTCTATTTATTGTCATTTGTCATTCTGTCTTTCGTACTTTCTGTGTTTCTTCATTTTCTATCTCCTCTGTCTCTTCTCTAAACAAGAGCCGCAGCCGTCTACGCATTGGCTATATCAGTACACCAAAGACCTTGAGAGCCCCAGAACAACTTTGACACAACTTTTCTGCCGCAAAGTCATGTTGCTTGCTGAGCAGGAGACCTTGAGCTGTGCTGGGGTGAGACGACACGCAGCCTCCTCCACGGAGGTTTCTGCCTGCCCAGGTTGGGCGCGGCATGTTCCGGTTGGGCGCGGCATGTTCCTGTTTGGGCCCTGAGCTGACGGTAACACAACTACACGGTTATCCAGCCATTGGGAGCTGAAACAGTGTCCAGTGTCCTGGATGTGTCCACAGTGTCCATCAGAACCCTTGGGAAAGAGGAGATATACTGCCAAAACCCTCATCCTCTAACTCTAATCTTGGTCAATCCTCCCTTATCCGAGCCTTTCCGTTCACATGACCTCAGCTAGCTCCCGCTGCTAGTTTCTCTAATATCTTCTTCGTCCTCCTCCTCATCCTCCACCTCCTAGAATGTGGTGAAGGCTCTATGTTCTGGGAAACTACAACACAGGCCTCAGAGAAGAGGCAGGGTTTTCTCGCTTGGTACTCCACACTATGGAAGGATTTAAAGTGAGAGAGCACAACAGGGTTACACTGACCACAGGGATTATGGGGGATAGAGGCTTTGTTTCTCTGTTGTAACCCTGATTTGTAGTCTTTACGGAACCACAATGGCAAGCTATTGTTGTCAGTCAATCAATCAAACTATATTTATAGAGCACATTTCTTACATAGGATGCATTTCCAAGAGTTGTCTTAACATGCTGATGCTTGAAATACTGTAATACTATTGTGTTTGACATGCAGCCTAAATACAAAACTGACCCAAGATCAGCATCTATGGGCAACTTCACCCTACACCGTGACTATACAATCCTCACCGATTCCTCAGGTTCTCTTACAGTCACCACCATTGCTCCTTTTGGCAGCATTGGGTTGTTACCATGAGAACATATTTAACCTTTATTTAACTAGGCAAGTCAGTTAAGAACAAATTCTTATTTACAATGACGGCCTACCCCGGCCTCCCCTAACCCGGACGATGCTGGGCCAATTGTGCGCCGCCCTATGAGACTACTGATCACGGCTGGTTGTGATACAGCCTGGGATCGAACCAGGGTCTGTACTGATGCCTCTAGCACTGAGATGCTGCGCCACTCGGGAGCCCAGACATGGCACAGGAATGGCTTTTTCAACAGCAGCACACACTAAACCCAACAACATCAAAAGGCAACAGCGTGAGCTGGAGGCCTTCCAAACAGGTGCTGGGCCATATCCCAACAGCAGGTTCTAGCTGAAGCGTACCGTGTTTTTATGGTTCATGTATTATCTCATCCGCCAGGTTATCAGTGGCTCTCCTATCTGAATCTGAGAGAGATAAATGTGGCTGTCTGGTGTTTGTCTGTGTCCAAAATGGCACCCTATACCCTATATAGTCCACTACCTTTGACCAGGGCCCATGAGGACATAGTGACTATGTAGAGAATAGGGTGTCATTTTTGACACAGCCCTAGTCTTTTCAGGCTATGGATCAGAGCTCTTCAGCCACGGTATAGACTTCAAACACACAGGCCTCAGATCAGCGTTAGGGGATTGACAGATATGGATGATGGGGTGTATTGTTCCAGGGTAAGACTCAGCAGGTGGCTCCAAGGAACCCAACCCCACTGCTGGAGGAGACTTCAGAGGAGAGGGTCTGTCATAGGGCATGTCAACATATACGTTTCCATGACTACACACACACACACACACACACACACACACACACACACACACACACACACAAACACACACAGAACAGATACCCAATGTCACATTGTTTCTATCAAGGATGTATTTTGTTTCATCTGCTAGAACAGACTTTACTGTCTTCCAAAGAGAAAGGTTGGTGTCTAAAATCTCACATCTCTCAGGTAGTATCAAAGAGTCTTCCTACAGGGCTAGATCAAACAGGAACACTAGGCAGCCCTCAGTCTGTAAGTATACGGTACCATAACAGCATTATGACTGAAACTCAAGAGCAAGAACAATGAACGTGCTGAAATGAAAGTGCGCTTGATCTGATATATCATAGTAGTTCACATTTACAAAGCACTTGTGGCCTTCTTCTTTGATGTTGAATTATCTAAAACTATGAAGGTATCAAAGTTTTCTATGTGGCCTCTGCAATGGCTAGGTGATTACCCAGGCCAGTCAATGGGTAGGTGATTACCCAGGCCAGTCAATGGGTAGGTGATTACCCAGGCCAGTCAATGGGTAGGTGATTACCCAGACCAGTCAATGGGTATGTGATTACCCAGGCCAGTCAATGGGTAGGTGATTACCCAGGCCAGTCAATGGGTAGGTGATTACCCAGGCCAGTCAATGGGTAGGTGATTACCCAGGCCAGTCAATGGGTAGGTGATTACCAAGGCCAGTCAATGGGTAGGTGATTACCCAGGCCAGTCAATGGGTAGGTGATTACCCAGGCCAGTCAATGGGTAGGTGATTACCCAGGCCAGTCAATGGGTAGGTGATTACCCAGGCCAGTCAATGGGTAGGTGATTACCCAGGCCAGTCAATGGGTAGGTGATTACCAAGGCCAGTCAAGCTCGACTCAGATGAAAAGGTACAGGATTTTTCGCCTCGATTTTCGCTAAACACAGCAACAAAACTAAGGTGACAGACCAAACTTCAAGAGGAAACAGGTACGAATTATGCTGTGCTCATTCACTGCCTGCGTCCCAAATGACACCCTATTCCCTTTATAGTGCACTACTTTTGACCAGGGCTTTAACGGGAATAGGGTGTCATTTGGGACGCAGCCAAAGACTAGGGCAGATGTTGGAGGCAAACAGCACATCGCGGTCGACAAGGCACTGTCATCGGCCTGCCACTGGAAAGTTGTTCATGTCCAACCTGCTGTGTCTGGCCTTGGGCTGGCAGATCAAAGGACAACAGTTATCACCTGACTGAAGCCAGTGAAGTATAGAGACAGTCACACACACACACACACACACACACACACACACACACACACACACACACACACACACACACACACACACACACGAACACACACGCACACGCACACACACACACACACGAACACACGAACACACCCACTCTGTTTTGTCAGCATGACTTCACTGTGTGACCAAAGCAAAGTCTGTCACAGTCTTTTCATTCGGTGGTGAATCAGCATCAGCATGACTAAAAATGGCTAATAAGGTTTTTATGAGACTCCAGTTGACTGTGTCATCTACAGTGGCTAACCTCTCACCAGTACAATAACAGGGGAGGTGAGCACTTTCTTGGGGTTTATGATATTTGTGTAACTTTCTTACTCATTGACATTTTAGTCATTTAGCAGACGCTCTTATCCAGAGCAACTTACACAATATCACAATCATAGTAAGCACACTTTTCCTCAATAACATAGCTGTCAGTAGAGTCAGAGCTAGATGATGATGATTCACGATTCAATCAGGACAATGGGATGACAATGTAGAAGTGTTAAGAAACATATTCTATTCTTATTTACAATAAATGTGACTCCAAAAAAAGAAATGATTCACCATTAATTTCTATTGGGCATGAAATCATCTTAAACACAATCAAAACAAACAGCAAATGTATCCAACTAGTTTGAGTCACAAGCCTGATGTAATCATTGTGTGCTGGGAATATGGGACCAAATACTCAACTCTTGACTACTTTAATACACATAAGTGAATTTGTTCCAATACTTTTTTGTCCCTTAAAAATGGAGGGTCTATGTACAAAAAGTGCTGTAATTTGTAAACGGTTCACCCGATATGGATGAAAATATCCTCAAATTAAAGCTGACAGTCCGCACTTTTAACCTCATAGTCATTGTACCATTTCAAATGCAAAGAGCTGGAGAACAGAGCCAAAACAACAAACAATGTGCCACTGTCCCAATACTTTTGGAGCTCACTGTACTTGGTCTCACGAGCATGTAGCCTAATAGTCTAATGATGACTATACTCAATATACAGAAATTGACAAAATGATGGGTCTTGCTAAACATGCTTTAATGGATTGAACTAAGAATCTAATTATTTGATGGAACTGGCTTGCTCTAGGCCCCTAAAACTCAACTCTGGACCTCGAAGCCAGTTCCAAAGCATTTTTTCATTGTTCCCCTCTAATCATTCACTGATTTAGACATGAGACCCCAGATGGGTGCAATTCATTATCAGGAAGAACAGAAAACCAGCAGGCCCCGGACCTTGTAGGGTAATGGTGGAGGTATCTAGCCTTGCTCTAGGCTAATGGTGGAGGGAACTAGCCTGGCTCCAGGCTAATGGTGGAGGGAACTGGCCTTGCTCCAGGCTAATGGTGGAGGGAACTAGCCTTGATCCAGGCTAATGGTGGAGGGAACTAGCCTTTCTCCAGGCTAATGATGGAGATGAGAGAGTAGAGAAGATATACCTATCTGATGATGTGCTCAGGGAGAAGATAGGTATATATGATGATGTGCTCAGGGAGAAGATAGGTCTATATTATGATGTGCTCAGGGAGAAGATATACCTATCTGATGATGTGCTCAGGGAGAAGATAGGTATATATGATGATGTGCTCAGGGAGAAGATTGATCTATATAATGATGTGCTCAAAGAGAAGATTGATCTATCTGATGATGTGCTCAGAGAGAAGATAGGTCTATCTTAACTCTGAGCACATTATCACATAGACCTATCTGATGATGTGCTCCGGAAGAAGATAGACCTATCTAAATGATGTACTCAGAGAGAAGATAGGTCTATATGATGATGTACTCAGGGAGAAGATATACCCATCTGATGATGTGCTCAGGGAGAAGATAGACCTATCTGATGATGTGCTTAGGGTGTCCAGACTTTCTTCTCACACAAAAAATACAAAATCAACTTCTCAAGGTCTTAAGCCTATTAAACGGCAGTGAAAACCATGATACATCAAGTCTGTCAAGACGAGTGGAAAATTTAATTAATTATACCATTTGTTTTCCTCGTTTGGAGTTTTTACCAGTCGGGGTTACCATAGCCACTCTGGCAGGAAGGCAGTTCTCAGACTAGCGGCGCTACGGCGCTGGTGATTACATCTTAACCTTGGAGAGGGAACACTCAGGCGTAAAGATCATTATTATTTTCTCCCTGGATTCTAATTAAGGCCGATTTTTTAATAAACAGGAATGTTTTTTAAATGCTCATGACCTCACCGTTAAGCAAAACAATAACACGGGTTGAAAACAAATCTCGCCCTTCGCCGGGTCGTTCAATAGAAGCCGGCAGCTAATTAACCACAAAGCTCCGTCTCTTAATTTTCGAGGCCGGCCAAAGTGGCAGCGTTGCGTGCATTGCTCTATTTTTCCTCCTTGGATCCACCCTTGTACAAGAGCCCATTCCTTCATGGTCTGATTCTTAATAAAATACCAGAGAGGGATTGGAGTGCGGACAGGTCCAATGAGTATTTCGACTCAGCCCAATCCCAAATCTGATTAACCCGTTTGACCCCAGAGGAGAGTTTTCAGAGGTTGATGGAAAAATGGAGATGTGGAGGGAGTCATCTGATAACCGACCCCTAATGTGGTAGCCATGATTGTAGATAAGGAAAAGCCAAAACTCTATTATGGTCCATTGTAAACCATAACCACTGAGGCCATTACGACCCCATCCAAACCCTCCAAACTACTATCCTATAAGGGTTGTGGGTAGTATACTCTGTTCTGTGTTTCCTCTGAGGCTAATGACATGCCTAGACGTGTGTACTGTAATTAGACCGGTCACTGAGAGGGGAACTCAAACGTATTATCAAACAGAGGTCATCGTGTTGCTCTGCTGGCGTCCGAAACGCTTCCCTCCGCGCATCTATCATCTGCCTTGTCCAAAAGCCTGATGATACAAACTAGCTCGGTCGCAGCGCCCTGTTCTTATTTACAGGGCTGGAGCGCAGGGGCTATCCAAACAGGACACGCACGCATCGGCCAATACGTGGACACCCTTGCCAAGTCCAACAAGCTCAGGTTTCTGCAGATCCACAGACCGACTCTCCCCTCTTGTTCCCATCCCTTCTTTAAACAAGCCCCTCACTGACCTTTGTGTTGCCTTTCCGTCCTAAATGACGTTTTTGCCTCTGTGCGGATGTCAACATAAGCAAAGAGGTCTAGAGGAGATCCTCCGCCAATGTACTGTACAGACGACAGAAGTCCCCCACATTAGCATGCTAGCTCCCAGTCTCAGACAGTGCTGCATTGATGCGCCAGTTTAGACTAGAGAATAGATGTTTTCTGTGAAAGCAGTGGCGCGGCTGAAGTCCTCTAGCTGCAGCCGCCAGAGCCTGTTCCATATTCGGAGGACCCTGCTGCGGGGGCCATGAGCTAAAGCCTTTCACCTGACGTGTTCCTGGAGAGACACAGCTGTATAAATATAGACAGTGAAGCCCAGTGCCTCAGCTCAGACAGCCATGGTGTAAGTGGTGGTCGTGGGGTGCCAGCCCTGGACATAACAACTGTCAGGAAAGAGAGGTGTGTTCAAGTTTCTGTGCTGGGTGAGAATCCACATTTCTGTCTCAGTGCGAGAAAACAGATTAATTTGTTAGCTAGGCGGGACGGTAATACAATGTGTACCAACAACAAAAATGGTATTGGAGCTAGATCTTCTATAACTATATTAAGTAGGAGATATGAATAAATATCATTAAATAAATTGGGGTCAACAGAAGTGGGTTTTCTGATTGGTCACAGAAAGGCCCACAATTAGAGCCAACCAGCCCAGTCACAGCGGGTAGCATATTCACTAGCCAGGTCTGTTTACACTGAGCATGAGGACATGAACCCTGCACTTCATCAGATCCACCCTGCATCTGCTCCTGCCTGTCTGGACTGGACCCATTGTCTCACTTTAAACGACTCTATCCCAGAGCTGCTCGCAGGTATAACGTCTATGTTTAGAAGACTTGCATGCATCTGCCTCGCCCCTTCAAACGCAGTTCATGTGCGGTGCTGTGTGTGTGTGTCTGTGTGTGTGCGTGCACACCGTTTTGGCTCTTTGCTTTGGTGAGAGTCAACCCTCAGGTTGCAATAGGGTCAACACTGATGCTTGCAAGGTACGGTCTGCTACCAGATACCATCTGCAGGGTTTATAGGCCAAGATACAGGGAGTAGGAGCTCCTAGCAGTTGACCTGACTATCAATAAATGTCATGCTCTACTCTTGTATATGACCTGCTAGTACCAAGGGATCACCACTGAGTTTTACGGCCCTCCAAGTATTTGGGATTCCAGACATTTCGAAAGTCACAAAATGTTACATTATTTCTCAATTTGCTCTGAAATCTGGATCAGTTTGAAGAGGATCACATTGTGTACAGTAGATTTGACCTTAGCAGTCGGAAACATCAACATTGCCAATTACTTTGTGTGAAAGTTGTGAAACCCAAGGCAAGTAGACTAGACACAGCCTGGGAGGACATTAAAAACGTAGTTATAGTTCCAGATCCATGCCTCCACACAACAGACCTGTTGGATCTCTATCTTTGACCAGATCTGAGATAGTCAACATTTGTCAGTTTTGCTCTGGAATCCAGAAGAGCCTTACTGGAAGACACAAAGGATAGAGGGGTGAGAGAGAGAGAGAGAGAGAGAGAGAGAGAGAGAGAGAGATTAATTCACTCCTCCAGCTGTGCTTTATACTGGGTCTTCAAAGCATGTAGAAGATGTTTTGATTAAGAGCCAAGGAGCCGTGAAAAGATATCTGTTATACTGGGAAATGTCGCTCTATGTGTTTTAACTCTGGGGACAATGTGACCATTTTCAACACGGAGCAGATATTGATACAGAATAAAGCATGTGTTTATTGATTAAGAACCACTGCTGGAGCACAGTCCTTAAATCTTCAACGAGGAAAGACAGGCGAGATGACAAAAGCACTTTGGCTAACCAGGGTGCACATCAATGTGTGCCAATCTGATGTGAGAGGGGCAATAATGCCACGTCAGTGACCTTCAACAAATATGTGTTTAAATATTCAAACATATTTTGAAATTCTACCCCTCTTGCCTTGCAGTACGATATTACTGTTTGAGCTAATACCAGAGGTTCGTGTTGAAACGACCACAGATGTAATCCCAGCATTAAACATTCAGATAACTTCACCCGACCTGCGTAATATTCTGAACCACACTATGTGAATCACAGGCCCATGAGCCTCGTGCCACTTTCCAATGCTAACATACTTTTGCCCAGTTTGGATACCACTCACCCAGTTGCATTAGGGCAAAGTCTACTATACAGAGGACAGACAAGCATTTCTGCTAAGTAAGTGAATTGCTGTTTCAGATCACATCTGACTCTGTTGGAATTCAGTGGAAAATTACCCACAATCCCCCTACGCTTGATAAGAAGACATCACATATGGATCTTTGTTAGAGCATCTTTGTGACTGACTGCCCAACTGCCCATCTGAGAGACCCAAAGGAAAAATGAATCACTCACTGTGTGTTGGCCCAAAGTGTGCAAACTTTCTCAGCAGTGGTAAAAAGCAGATCTTGCCCATCTACTATTTCTTGCATCATTCTCTCGTACCCTCGTCGTGTTTTCTTTGCCTCCTCCAGCCGAGACATTAGATTAGATTGACTCATAAAGGACGGAGGGAACGTTTCTGTGGTCTGTGGTCCTGCACCAGAGCCTGGACAGTGAGCTGAACCTGGAGCTTCTAAGCAGCAGACACACTGTAGTTACGGTAAGTTGAACACGAGATTAGAATGATACTAAACTACCTGACGCATTCAACAGCAGACATAACCGCCCAGCTAATTAAGCATGCGTTCTTCTTGTTAAAGACTTTAATCATTTCAATGATATTCCTTTGTTCTGGAGCAGATGAAAGACTGGGTACGTGTGATGCGTGGCCCGCCATCGAGCCAAATGCTGAAATGTCACACTTTTGGCAAGTATGGATCAACTTTAATCTAGTCTTTCCTGGTGAACTCTGTGGGCCTTGTGGAAGTCTTGTTGGCCGCGTCAGTCCGATAGGCCTAACGGCAGTGTCTTCAACGGCGAGTCAGTGGGTTCAGTCACGCTTAGCTACCTGTGGAGTTTATACAGAGAAGCTGAGTCGCTCTAACCTCAGGCCAACAACATTCCCAAGTTGTATTGTGTAACCTCCAGCTATTGTAAAAAACAAGGCAGTTTCACCGTTGGTCGTAAAGCCAGTTAGCAAGACAGTGTTGGGCAGCGCAGTAAAAAACACTAGAGGGAAACAGGAACCATCCCAAAATGAAGTGGGTCTGTGTAAAAGAGTAAACAACTGTGCTATTAAACTGTAACAGCCTGGCATTTGGAGCCAAGTGCTACTTTAGAGTAAAAACCTGAGGAAAATATGCTCACACACCCACACGTTAACACACGTACACAAGCTCAGATCAAACACACACACACACACACACAATGAGAGCGAGCTAGTGTATAAGTGTATAAAACTGCACTCCCATTCCATCTGAGGTTTTTATAAGGTACCTTGTAGCAAGAGGCATAAACCTATTTTTTCCTGCTCCGCTTACATAGGAACACCTGTGAGAATTGCGCACTGAAGTTCCACTCTCTCTCTCTCCCTCTCTCTCTCTCTCTCTCTCTCTCTCTCTCTCTCTCTCTCTCTCTCTCTCTCTCTCTCTCTCTCTCTCTCACCTATCTGTTCTTCTCATCAGCCACACTACCGTAAACCATCCAACTGGCTTCATACACTCCATCTCCCTCACCTGGAATAAGAAACCTGACATAGTAGAAGTAAAGGGTCAAGGGTGACATTTGATCAAGAAGCTTTGGAACACATTCAGTAGGCCTCCACATTCTCAAGACTAATATCTGGATAAGCAGTCACAATCATTTGATAGTGCGTCTCTCTCTAACTTTTCCCCAACACTCCAAAGCCCTGTTCCGGTCATAGAGAAGCTGACGGAGCAGAGGGGATTTGGACAGCCAAAGTTGTAAGCGTGTGATTTCTTCTTACTGTACCACTGCTGGGATGGACAGATGTTTGTGATCAACAGAGGTCTCTTTAGTCCGTGGGAGAGGACATTTTTCTTACCCAGAGGCCCTATCTCTGGTAGGAGGCGTGGGATTGGCTGGCGGAGGGAAGAGCCGGACACCCTGCTCTTTCAGCACATCTGCAGAGCAGTAAGCTGGTGGCGTGAACTTAAACATCCTGTTTTACAGCACAGTCAGCAAACACACTGATCCTTTGGCCCGGTCGGCATGGCTTTCAGCGGCGCCTTACGAGGAGCGTGGAGTGTGTACCGTGAATCAGGGTGGACCATCAGAGTGTTGTGTTTCCCCTCTAGATTGATACAAATAGCTTGGCGTAAATAAGATGACAGTTTCTGCTAAACAGTGCTTCGGAGAGAGTGTCAAGCGGGAGAGCACATCCTTAGCTTATTTCAACAGCTTTACATGTTGTGTACTGTGACTGATACCATATGCCTACATTGATCATTGATTCTAGTGCACAGTAATAAGGAGAATGTTTTAACAAACACAATCCCGTGTAAATCCATCTGGAATTGATATTTCAGATTAGATTTCAATAGAATTGTATTACCATGCTGCTGCATCAGAGACAGGCTGGCTGACAAAGCCATTCCATTTTTCCCACGCACCACCGTCTCCCGGCAGCAGCCTCCCGTCTCTCGAGCGGTTGAAGCTGTTGTGTAACACATAGATACTTCCCCCCCAAACCTCCGTGAGCCCGCGCCAGAGGATCTTTCCACCCTAAACGCCGTAACTCAAGCCTCCTCCCCAAGACTAATGGCCCCTGTCAAGCGCACGGAAATTAATATCAGCGAGCGCCTTTCCGCCGACAAGGAAGAGGGCCGATGTTTAACAGCCCACTCCCAGGCTGTCCTCCATTATAGCCCTGCTTCTGTGCACTTCCCACTGGATAGGAGTTAGTGGGCATGCCCAGATCAAAGGGGTGAGATGGAGGAACAGACCCTCCCACCACCCCAATGATAGCGTTCGTCCACACTAAACAATGTGGTTCTATTTAAAATGGCTTGACTCTAGATTACTGAAAATATGAAGTTGCTTAAACTCCCTGAACGGTATGCTGCGCCAGTATGACAACTATCCCCCATCTCTCCCCCATCCCCACCCCCTTCTCCCCCCATCATCACCCTCTTCCCTAATCCCTCAGCTGTTCCCTCAGAGGATGAAGAGCCAGATGCGGACCTACTAGGCTTAAAAACCTGAATTAGGTGCCTGTATCTGCTTCCAATACAGTGACCATTAAACCTCCTATCCACATCTTCTTTGAATGAAGAGCAGAGGTAGGCGCCAGGCGCCGTTAGCACTGCACAGTGCCCACTGCCAAATTTGTACAGATTTACCTCAACCCACTTCTCTTTTTCTACTGCGGGTAAAAGGTGGGAAGCATCTTTTGAAAGCCAACTGTCACCTTTGTTCGTCTATACAGGCGGAAAACCTCTGTAAATCACTTTAAAGTGTCTCTTTTGCGTCAACAGACTCACAGCTCCACTGAACACAAAAGCCTCTGTCTCTTGCTATCCGAGTCTGAACAGATAAATACATTGGGAGAGAGGTGGGTGATATAAGGTGGGAGAGAGAGGAATGTTCGGTACCAGACATAAAGCACACCATAGACTTTTGTCCGACAGGCGTTGGCGAGCGATCCCTCTGACATAAAGGCTGTGGTTGGACACAATGAGTCTCTTGTCCCTCTGTCATAACACAAGTAATGAAACTCCCCTTCCAAGATGGCCGCCACTCCTTCCAGCTCATTAACAGATTATTAAATAATATTTGTTTGGCCATTTTTCTTACACCCATCACACATCGCCCCCGGGGGTTAATGGCTGCCCTGAACCGAGTGTCAACCTATATTAAGTGTAGAAACATAAAACAAAGAAAAATACAAAGATTCCCTGTGTTTCGAAACAACCTACTTATTTACCATGTGGGCAAGGCAATTACACTTTAAGGAGATTACACTGACAAACATGAGTCTTTAGAGACATTTCTATTCATCAACAGTGAATTGAGGAACTTGTTCCTTCATCCAGGAGCACAAAGCAGCGCACAGTTGTTTCCCATGAGCGTGGGCCCAGCAATGGCCGCCCCTTGGCCGGTCGACAAACTTCAACAGTAACAGTGCTGGGAATAAATGAAACTCAGGCCCTCAAACGGTCTCACAAGACGCATCAAGGATTGGGCTGTTACAACATAGGAACTTTCACGTGGGAGCAACAACACAAGTTGGCCAGTAAATAAACTAAGTGCAATTCGTGTCAAGAGACTACCCTGTGAGAACAACTAGCTAGAGCTGAAATACCAGAGCTTTGTTAGAGGGAGAAGGAGAGAGAGGAGGGAGAGGAAGAGAGGGAGAAGGAGAGAGAGGAGGGAGAGGAAGAGAGGGAGAAGGAGGGAGAGGAGGGAGATGGAAAAGGAGAGGGAGAAGAGAGCGAAGGACAGGGAGCAGGAGAGAGAGAAGGAGAGAGAGAAGAGAGAGAAGGAGAGGTAGAAGGAGAGGTAGAAGGAGGAGGATAATGAGAGAGAGAAGGAGGGGGTGAAGGAGGGGGTGAAGAGAGAGATGGAGAGAGCGAAGGAGGAGGGAAAAGAGGGGGAGAATTCAGTTCCGGTCTCCAGGGGAAAAGCTGAGGGGCATTAGTTCATGTTTAACAGTCATTAATGGCAAAGTTAACACACTTTATGGGCAAACTTAACACTCTTTAACTGCAATGCTATTAAGGCCCGGTGTGGAAACGGAAATTAGTTGTACAAAAGAGAAGTATATTTGCACTTTGGTAGAGAGCACCCTTACATCTGGACACTTTGGTAGAGACCACTTTATATCAGGACACTGTGGTAGAGAGCACCCTTATATTAGGACACTGTGGTAGAGAGCACCTTATATTATGACACTGTGGTAGAGAGCACCTTATATTATGACACTGTGGTAGAGAGCACCTTATATTATGACACTGTGGTAGAGAGCACCTTATATTATGACACTGTGGTAGAGAGCACCTTATATTAGGACACTGTGGTAGAGAACACCTTATATCAGGACACCTTGGTAGAGAGCACCTTATATCAGGACACTGTGGTAGAGAGCACCCTTATATTAGGACACTGTGGTAGAGAGCACCCTTATATTAGGACACTGTGGTAGAGAGCACCTTATGTGCTTCTAGGTCCGACAGTGCAGTAATATCTAACAAGTTATATATAACAGTTTCACAACATCCAGTATACCCAAATACACAAAAAAACTAAGTAAGGAATGGATTGAGAATATATACATAAATGTCAGGGTGGCATTGGACTAAGATACAGTGACATAGTGAGCTTTATAGTATGCAGTATACACATAAGAGGTTGGTGATGCAGTATATAAACACGATTAAGTGACTAAGATACCTTAGAATAGTATAGCGTACAGTTTAAGTATATGAAATGAGTAGTGCAAGATACGGAAACATTATTAAAGTGGCCTGTGATTTCTAATCGGTGTCTATTGGCAGCCGCCTCTGGTGTGTTAGTGTTAGTGATGACCTCCTGAGGTTGAAGAGGAGCTGTTGCGCCTTCTTCACCACACTGTCTGTGTGGGTGGATCATTTCAGTTTGTCAGTGATGTGTACGCCGAGGAACTTGAAGCTTTCCACGATCATCTCCTTAGTCCACCATCAAGTCCACGATCATCTCCTTAGTTTTGCTGTTGAGTGAGAGGTTATTTTCCTGGCACCACACTCCCAGCAGTGTAAAGCAAGCAGTGTAAAGCTGTGTGCAGTAGGGAAAAGAAAACCCCCCAGACAGACGTGACCAGACCAAATCACAAATTCCACTTTGCAGAAGAAATGAACACTGTTCATCATATTCTCTGGACTGTACTGGGTCAAAGCCTTTTGCCCTCGTACTGTGAGAAACCCAAGACCTGATTGGTCACCGCTTTCCCGGCGTTCACAGTCGGCGCTTCCCTTTCTGCTGCTTGCCTGTGAACTCGGTAGGCAGGACACACACAGGACACACACACACACACACGCACACACGCACACACACGCACGCACACATAGAGACACATACACGCAGACAGACAAACAGGGCCAGGCAGTCCCAAAAAAGCAGGCTCCCCTCGCAGCACAACATGCACTTTCACACTCCATTTACCATGTCTGTCCAGCCTGTGTGGGATATTTTAACAAATTAGATAATTGTGTCCTAAAAACAAATCCTTTAAAAGGAAGTGCCCGGGAGTGAATACTGTATATAGAATATGGTAATGATTTCCATTAGATATTTTATAGTGTTTTACATAAGCCGCACAGACATGCTTTAGAAAGGAGCCAACCGACATGAGTACATTGAAACAAAGGTAAAATAATGACTATGGATGCTTGTAAGGGGGGTAGTGGGGAAACCACCATACAACACTAACTCCTCTAAAAGCATGTGTGGCATTACTAAAACACTAGAACATATAAACACAGGCCAAAGGCAAAGAGACTGCAACCCATATCCAGAACATAGAGAACAGGCTTTCCTCTCATGAACTCCATTAAAACAGCTAAGGCTTGTTTCTGTGCGTCCCAAATGGCACCCTATACCCCATATAGTGCACTACTTTTGACCAGGGCTTTGAGACGCAACCTTAGTACGGTGTAATAGTCCAGGGCACTTTGCTCTATTCAAGTCCTCTCTGACCGCCAGTTACCTCCTGTATGCTACCAGGTCCATTACCCAGGAGCTCGAGGGGCAGGAAATCCCAGAATTGTGTTTGCTAGTTAGGGAGTGTTGCTGTGTGTATGGCCTGAATCACAGGGTAACGCAGATCTCTCCTGACTCACGCCAACCTCCTCTCCCCTCTCCTCCTCTCCCCTCCCCCTTCTCCTCTACCCTCCCGTCTCCTCCCCTCCCCTCCTCTTCCCTCCCCTCTTCTCCTCCTCTTCTTTCCTCTCCCTGCTCCTGGTCCACATTAGCGGTGTGCGGGCTGTCGTCTCGCTGTCCTAGACCCTGCTGATTGCTAATGAGGCTGGTGTTGTGGTTTCACAGATGTTCCTCCCCGGTGCAAAGCCCAGACTTGGTGGGGAAACAGAGGCTGGGACGGGGTAGAGGGGAGAGTGGAGTATGGGTGACCTCTGTGTGCGGTAGAGATAATCAGCGGTGGTCTCAGTGCCAGGTGTGTGGACTGAACCTCCTCATGTCTGTCTCATCAAAACATCTTCCGAGAGACACAGGGAGAGAGGGGGGGCACAGGGGGAGAGGGGGGGCATAGGGAGAGAGGGGGGGGCACAGGGAGAGAGGGGGGGACACAGGGAGAGAGAAAGGAGAAGGGTGGGAAAGAGAGGACAGAGAGAGCAGGGTAAAGACAAGTAGATGAAGGGAGGACAGAGAGATTCCAGGAGGGAGGGAGAGGGGAGGAAAGAGAGTTGTAGTGACTAACGAGAGGAATGCCCAGAATCAGGCTGCATCACAAATGGCGTCCTATTCACTATATAGTGAACTCCTTCTGACCAGGGACCATAGGGCACCCATAGGGCTCTGGGTAAAAGTGCACTATGTATGGAATAGAGATGCCATTTGGGATACAGAAAGAGCAAGAGGAGCGTGACAGGAGATGGAGTGGAAAATAGAGGGGATTTGAAAAGAAGGGATTGAGAGAGATATAATAAAGGAGGAGGGAACCTGAAACAAGGGGGATGAACTGAAAGATGGTGGAAGACAGATAAAGAGACAAACGGAGAGAGCTAGAGGGAAAGAGGAAAGACTAGATGCACTTGACCTACGTGTCTGTGTCTGTGTCTGTGTGTGTGTGTGTGTGTGTACCCTGCGTATGGCTTTGGTCCTTGTTTCTTTTGTTCTTTTATGGCATGAAACAACAAGCCAGTGGCATTGGAGAGCCCTGCCTCTCTAAGATCATTTAACAGCCATAGCTTTGAACTAGCAGAAGGCCCAGAGGGACTTTGTGGATCTGTTGTGTGGACCTGCTGCCTGGTGTGTGTGTGTGTGTGTGTGTGTGTGTGTGTGTGTGTGTGTGTGTGTGTGTGTGTGTGTGTGTGTGTGTGTGTGTGTGTGTGTGTGTGTGTGTGTGTGTGTGTGTGTGTGTGTGTGTGTGTGTGTGTGTGTGTGTGTGTGTGTGTGTGTGTGTGTGTGTGTGTGTTTCTGTGGTTGTGTGTGTGAGGCCTCTCACGCAGGGGATTGTGGGGCTGTACTGCTTCAGCATGGGCGACAGTCCTGCATCCAATCATCTCTAGTACCATGTGAGTACGCCATGAACATAACAGAGGGATGAAGAGATCACAGAAAAAACATTTTGGGGAAAAGGCTATAAGAGGTAACAGGACCACTATAAGAGGTAACAGGACCACTATAAGAGGTAACAGGATCACTATAAGAGGTAACAGGATCACTATAAGAGGTAACAGGACCACTATAAGAGGTAACAGGACCACTATAAGAGGTAACAGGATCACTATAAGAGGTAACAGGATCACTATAAGAGGTAACAGGATCACTATAAGAGGTAACAGGACCACTATAAGAGCTAACAGGACCACTATAAGAGGTAACAGGACCACTATAAGAGGTAACAGGACCACTATAAGAGGTAACAGGACCACTATAAGAGGTAACAGGACCACTATAAGAGGTAACAGGATCACTATAAGAGGTAACAGGACCACTATAAGAGGTAACCGGATCACTATAAGAGGTAACAGGACCACTATAAGAGGTAACAGGATCACTATAAGAGGTAACAGGACCACTATAAGAGGTAACAGGACCACTATAAGAGGTAACAGGACCACTATAAGAGGTAACAGGATCACTATAAGAGGTAACATGACCACTATAAGAGGTAACAGGACCACTATAAGAGACAGTAGGATCACTATAAGAGACAGTAGGATCACTATAAGAGACAGTAGGATCACTCTAAGAGGTAACAGGATCACTATAAGAGGTAACAGGATCACTATAAGATGTAACCGGACCACTATAAGAGACAGTAGGATCACTATAAGAGGTAACAGGATCACTATAAGAGACAGTAGGATCACTATAAGAGGTAACAGGATCACTATAAGAGACAGTAGGATCACTATAAGAGGTAACAGGATCACTATAAGAGGTAACAGGACCACTATAAGAGGTAACAGGACCACTATAAGAGGTAACAGGACCACTATAAGAGGTAACCGGACCACTAAGAGGTAACCGGACCACTATAAGAGGTAACAGGACCACTATAAGAGCTAACAGGACCACTATAAGAGGTAACAGGACCACTATAAGAGGTAACAGGATCACTATAAGAGGTAACCGGACCACTAAGAGGTAACCGGACCACTATAAGAGGTAACAGGACCACTATAAGAGCTAACAGGACCACTATAAGAGGTAACAGGACCACTATAAGAGGTAACAGGACCACTATAAGAGGTAACAGGATCACTATAAGAGGTAACAGGACCACTATAAGAGGTAACAGGACCACTATAAGAGGTAACAGGATCACTATAAGAGGTAACAGGATCACTATAAGAGACAGTAGGATCACTATAAGAGACAGTAGGATCACTATAAGAGGTAACAGGACCACTATAAGAGGTAACCGGACCACTATAAGAGGTAACAGGGCCACTATAAGAGGTAACAGGACCACTATAAGAGGTAACAGGACCACTATAAGAGGTAACCGGACCACTATAAGAGGTAACAGGACCACTATAAGAGGTAACAGGACCACTATAAGAGGTAACTGGACCACTAAGAGGTAACCGGACCACTATAAGAGGTAACAGGACCACTATAAGAGACAGTAGGACCACTTGTGCCCATAATCTTGTTTGTCATGCTACTGTAGCCTCGAGGCTCGGGCCAAATGCAGGCCAATGTGAGGCCAATACCTTTTCAATGGAGAGCATGCTGTATCTGTTAAGTATGTTGTTTTTCAATTTACTCTCCAAAATGTACAACAGAGCCCAATATACCTCAAGCCTTGTCTCAAAAGCTAGTCCCTGTAAAAACAGGATGCCTCTGAAACCCTTCACCGTTTACCCAGCGGCCTTTTTTTAAACTCCTATTATTCTTCCTGTTTCACACTCGAGATCCACAGAGGTTATGTCTAACTGGTACGGCCGTACTGTAAACACCATCCCCCTCTGTGTGTTCTCCCTCCAAGCTTTACACAAAGAGCCGGCAGTTGACTCCCCACGGCACAAATACCAATAAAAACTGACAGAGAGAGAGAGAGAGAGAGAGAGAGCGAGAGAGCAAGAGAGAGAGAGAGAGAGAGCGAGAGAGAGAGAGACAGACAGAGAGAGAGAGACAGAGACAGGAGACAGATAGAGAGAGACAGAGACAGAGACAGGAGACAGACAGAGAGACAGAGAGACAGAGAGCGAGAGAGAGAGAGAGAGAGAGAGAGAGAGAGAGAGAGAGGAATGACAGGCAGGAATGTAGTTGTTACTCCTTTATCAACAGGGGTTAGTGTGTCCATGCCCGCCCATCATAATATCTCTCCATCTGTCAATATTTGTTGAGAAACAGGTTTTGGTGGGTCTCTTGCCTGGGTGGGAACGTTGGTGTTTGAATACAGAGAAACGTCCACAGAGGTCCTGTGGCTATCCCTGTTATCCCAGTGGACGTGGTAAACAGGGAAGCAGGGTCCTGTGCTGCATGCCTGGGGTCAACACGCCGCCGTTTCCATGGGCCTTTTCCCCCTCTTCCAGATAAAGAGTCCAGGCAGCCAGACCCAGACCAGACCACCCATGGCTAGGACACACATCCCCGTCTCGGCCCCCCTCTCCATCTCCCTCTGCCTCTACCTCTACCTCTGACGGGAAGAGTTGGCAGGGACACCAAGCTCTACAGATCAGAGCAGGGCGGCTGCCTCGGCAGCGTCTGAGCTAGTGGGGAGAGAAGCTGTGTTTACATTCCCTGCACTGACTCCAAAGCCAGTGAGACCTAACACGGATCCCTGAGGCTCACCACTTTCTCTCTCTCCCTCTCTCCCCGCTGGCCCCCCTGCAGGGGCTTATCACGCCTAGACGTAGTGAGAGGTGGAGGAAACGCATCGTTGCACCAAACAAGGCGATGTGTAATCTCTTTTTGCTGACATTTTGGCAGCTCAGATCAGAGCCAAACAACAGGATGTGTGAAAGAAGATCAACAGGACGTTTGCGCCAGGCAGGGTGAAGCTTGCCAGTTGTCTGCGCTTCCCGCAAGCAAAAACTGATACACATATTCAGAAGTGGCAACATCCCAGCGGTAAGGTTACACAGTTAGGTATGGTTGCCATTGCAGCCAAGGGAAATTAGCATAGCAACAGAGCCTGTACGTAATGACCTGACTTGAGGCATTCTGTACTGTATGTTTCTAAGAGACAAACTGGGTGCAGTAGTCATGTCGGGAATTATTATACAGCAACTCTATTACAATGGTTCTAGTAAGTGCATGTGTAGTGTTGCCATGGGGAAGGAGTGAAAGCAGAGACAGGTGGCCTGTGTCAGATCTAATCTTTGATTGCTGCCTGGCAAAAAAATATACCTTGGTATCTTGAACCAAGGTAGGAATGTAGTTGTTACATGTTCGAATTCCTTACAACTGAATCCTTTCTTTCTCCCATCCTTTATGTAATAACTGATTAGACATGGGTAGGCAGGCTAACACCACATGGATTTCACCTGTCCAGTCATTTCTAACCAGGGATGCAATTTAAAGATTTCAAACGGAACCAGGGCTAGAAACCATACCATGGTGGCCACCCAAAAAAGAACAATGATAAATCTCGGCTCAGACACTAGAGCTAGAAACCATACCATGGTGGTCAACCAAAAGATAACCATGATAAATCTCGGCTCAGACATCAGCAGCAGGGCGTCCATTTTGAGTCTCAGCTGGAAACACATCGGCACCCCACACTTCTATTGATTCCCTTTAAGAGAATATGTATGTCAATTTCCCATAGTTCTTTCCTGCTTGTAACTGGGATGGCCTAGGGAGGATGTGGCATCTGTGGTATCACTGAATCAGATAGAGTGACATAGGAAAGGTGTAAAATTAGCATGTGTTGCTGTTATTCATAATAGCAGGACGAACTGGGATCTAGCATTAGATTGAATAAAATGACACAAAAAAAAAACAATCAGTGGGAGGTCGAGAAATCGATGATTCTAAAAGGTGCGAAACATGAATAACACTGCTCAAGTGTTCCACACACTCTGTAAGCATTCCAAATGGCACCCATCCTATATAGTGCACTCTTTTTGACCAGAACTCTATTGGCCCTGATCAAAAGTAGGGAACTATATAAGAAATAGGGTGCCATTTGGGACACCCCCTCCCTCACCACCGTAGCTAGGTATCTGTGACTGACAAGGTATGTCAGTGAGTACTAAAGTGTGCGTGTGTGTGTCTCTGTGTGTGTGTGTGTCCTGGATCTAATCTCAATCACACAGAGGAGGATCTCTTGACAGGTCAGCCTTAGATGGATTAACTGAGATCCCGGGGAAGAATACAGGTGTTACGCAAGACCACCGAAGGAAGGCCTCCTAAGAATGCCAACACACGTACAGTTGAAAAGATCGAAAGCAGGCATGTGCAAAAGCAGGCACACACAAATGCACACACACACACAAATGCACACACACACACAAATGCACACACACACACACCATTCAGCCCTCAATATTATTGACGCCCTGCCCTAAAGCACGGATATTCTGAACGCACTCTATAAACCACAGTTATTATTACAGAAGCTGTGGATATGTTTAACTCATAACTAGTTTGAAACTGGTTAACATTAACCACTTTTCATGTCACCCTCCTTTTATTCCCAATCATGATTAATGGTCTCCAACACATTACAGCCTCTGAAGCACTGTGTTGGTGTCAACACAGTGTTTGTCATGAGATTCCCTTCAACCTTTCTCTCAGTTGGGAATAACAACACAGTCCGGGTAAAACTAAACAAGGAAAGCGGCCAGCCCTGTGCTTAACCAAGGACAAACAAGTCCACACAAGCATGCATTATACACACATGCACACACACACACACACACACACACACTTCTGTTTGAATCATACCTTTCAGCCACTCCACACAGAACAAGCTGTGGCAGTCACTGTGAGGAGTAATGACAACATGTACCCTGTCTCTACTCAGTCACTGTGAGGAGTAATGACAACATGTTCCCTATCTCTACTCAGTCACTGTGAGGAGTAATGACAACATGTTCCCTATCTCTACTCAGTCACTGTGAGGAGTAATGACAACATGTTCCCTATCTCTACTCAGTCACTGTGAGGAGTAATGACAACATGTTCCCTATCTCTACTCAGTCACTGTGAGGAGTAATGACAACATGTACCCTATCTTACTACTGTTAGTCACTGTGAGGAGTAATGACAACATGTACCCTGTCTCTACTACTGTCAGTCACTGTGAGGAGTAATGACAACATGTACCCTGTCTCTACTACTGTTAGTCACTGTGAGGAGTAATGACAACATGTACCCTGTCTCTACTACTGTCAGTCACTGTGAGGAGTAATGACAACATGTACCCTGTCTTACTACTGTTAGTCACTGTGAGGAGTAATGACAACATGTCCCTGTCTCTACTACTGTCAGTCACTGTGAGGAGTAATGACAACATGTACCCTGTCTCTACTACTGTCAGTCACTGTGAGGAGTAATGACAACATGTCCCCTATCTTACTACTGTTAGTCACTGTGAGGAGTAATGACAACATGTACCCTGTCTTACTACTGTTAGTCACTGTGAGGAGTAATGACAACATGTACCCTGTCTCTACTACTGTCAGTCACTGTGAGGAGTAATGACAACATGTTCCCTATCTTACTACTGTTAGTCACTGTGAGGAGTAATGACAACATGTACCCTGTCTTACTACTGTTAGTCACTGTGAGGAGTAATGACAACATGTACCCTGTCTCTACTACTGTCAGTCACTGTGAGGAGTAATGACAACATGTACCCTGTCTCTACTACTCTGACAGGGGAGGATTACCCTCAAACAATGACTTATCAATTAGACAGGCTTACTACCCACATCCCCTGTTTCATCCAAAATGAACAGGCTGGGACAGGTATGACATTTATGCCTATAAAGCATTGGTCGGCTAACAGGCGGCCGCTGGCCAAAACCGTACAAATCACCAGGAATTCAGATAAATATGAGTTTAACTTAGGAAATCGGTTCACCAAGTATTCCCACAAATAAAAAAGAGACGTGATTGTGTCTCAATGTAATCAAGGTATGAAATAATTGTTATTTTCAAATAAAATCTATTTTTGGGCTAAGTTAATTTGCAGTGTACAAATTATTAGAATTAGGTTTTGACCCCTGACCATCCTCTCCAACAAAAATGGGCCCGCGGTTGCCTACCCCTGCCCCACAGCTTTTGCATTACACTACGGCATAAGTCAAGTGTGAAATAAGTCAAGTGTGTATGTTGTTCACTCAGGGTTGCCTTTTGACACAAAAAGGGAGGACGCAGAACACTTTCAAGAGAGTGCATAGAAACCAGTGGTTTATGGAGCGACTTTAACAGAGTTGTCGGTTCAGAACCGGGTTAATTATAAAACACACCTCCCCTTGCTCTGGCCCTGCATGCACTTTCCACGCAGTCACGGACACGCTACAAGGATCCAGGAGGCAGCGCTCAGCTGCCCCGCTCTTTGATGTTAGCACATATTTCCAGGAGAAAAGCGGCCTGAGTCAGTTAAGAATTTGAGGACAAAAAATAAAAAGAAAAGGGTCCCAGAGTATTCCCAGAAGCCCCAGCAGTAAACAAGGAGACTTGGCAGGAGCGACCAGGAAAACAGGAAAGTCTGTTGGTGTTTTGACAGGTCGAAGATGTAGGGTGAGCATGCACAACCAAAACTATTTGGCGGGGATATTTGAAATCCTTCTGCTTCCTTTCCGAGACGGACCCCGCCTTCTCCACTTGTCATGAGTCCAATTTCCAGCTAAACATTCTAAAACACTCCCAAAGAAATTGGCACAGGCTGACTTTAGTATGGGAAAGCACTTAAGGTGATCTGTTCACGTCTACCATTCGCTAGCCATTCTCACCACGCCTTTTTAATACGTCTGGGCCTGAGACTGGGCTTTAGGAGCGAGAGGGGGAAACACCAGCTAGCCATCTGAAACGGTACTCCACACAGGGGGAACGCTGAGAGGAGAGGGGGTGTTTGTATTCAGGGCATGTCAGCTTTAGAGGGGCTTCTCAGGTAGCAGTGATTACTATGCATAGCTTTTTCCTCCTATAAAACAGCCAGCATGGTTCAATTCACAGATAGGGATCTTAATAGACCGAGAGCAATACGACAAAGCGACGCACACATACGAATGTCAGCCCCTGCACACTGGTCATGTGACACGTTGCCCCACTTAGTGACAGATTTGCGAGTCAACTGACAGAGTCTGAGACTGTATCACGGCTCAAAGCAATGGAAGGACACAACATAGAAATAAATGGTGCTGAAATTATTTAGAGGCATTTCAAGTATACCACATCACAAACAGCTATATCCTGATTGGGTATAGTTAAGGAGGTTTGACGTCTACTTTTTGAAGTTAGCTAAATGCTGAAAGCAGACCACCACCCAATATTACAGGGAAAGCATGGCACCTGCTATAGCTTGCCTAACCAAGACCACATTGATTTCTAACTTAGTCATTTAGAGTCGTACAGAAGCAGAACAGTGTAAAGGAAATCCAACAAGCCTTCCTCTGTTAGGTAGCTCACTCAATCTTGGCCAGTCAGCACAGCCACCTGTAGAGCTAATCAATTCATCCTGCACAGACAGACATGCAGACAGAAATAATTCAGAGAGTAGATTTTGAAAGGAGAAGGAGCCACAGGGAGACAGCATGTCCCCCAGTAACAACACACCATCACTGACCTTGCAGATCTTACTCTCCTCTGTCTCCTTGCTCCGTCCCTGCTGCTGCTGCCTCTCCCGGTACTCTGACCTGAGTGACAGCTGACAGGAGGAGAGCAGGGGGGATTCTGACCCCCTCAGCTCTGGGGTCCTGGCCATGTTCCCCCGTGTGGCAGCGGTCCTGCCCGGGTTGGGGATGGGGAGAGCGCTGTGGACCGGCTTGGAGCCCACTGAGGGTTGTCTGAGCTTGGAGGCTACCCCTACCACCGGCATGGTCCGTCACATCCAGAGAGAGAGAGATTTCAAAACCAGACAGGAGGAAGATGCTGAAAAAACAGCGAGAGGAGTTGTTTCCCTCAGCTTCCCACACGAGAGAGAGAACGAGAGGCGAAACAAGAGCCCAGTGTCTCCTCCTGACCTCAGGCAGAGAAGAAGAGGGGAAGGGAGAGGATAAAATAAAGAGAGGGCTGCCTCTCAGAGAGAAGTATTGAGAGGGAGAGCAGCCACAGTCATTCTGTAGCCTACAGCGTGTGGGACTTACAGAAATTGAGAAGGTTTCTCCGCCACCGGTTCCCTCCCCCTCCTCCCACCTCCACCACTCCTCCCTCTCTGTCAGCGCTCAACCACTCCTCCCTCTCTTTTTCTGTCAGAGCTCCACTACAAAACCAAACAGTCCTCAGGGGCGTGAACTCTTCTGGAAAGTAACCGCCACTCCACCAGTGATTATAGACCTGGCTAAGTGCACGTCTCTCTCTCTCTCTCTCTCTCTCTCTCTCTCTCTCTTTCTCTCTAAGCAGCATTCCTCAGCAGCACGTTACTCCCCAGCTCCAACTGTCAAAACAGCTCTCTCCATAGCCGAGCGCTGATCACTAGAAATATACACCTCTCACTGGCTGACTGCATCTGGGGCAGCCCTCCTCTTGATGAAAAGAATTGTAAAAGTTAAATTTTAAAAAAATAGTTTGGAGAGTTATCATTAGGACATAATCACCAACACTGAAGCAGTTTGTCTGGTTCCTGGGACTATTTTTCATGGCTGAAAGAGTTCTAGATTGAGAAATCTTTGCCTTTCACCCTCTTCCTTCGCTCTCCCCCTCTCTCTCTCACTTCCCTGTGTTGTCTCCACCCTGCTCAAGGATATGGCTTTGGAAAGACAGGCGGTGAGCAGAGGACTGACACCAGTGTTTGGGAGTTGTGGTTTGTGCAGTGCCTGAAAGTGCTGCAGCGGGGGAAAAACTGCTTCTCTGACAGCCAGGCGGACGGTTGTGGCAGAAAAAACGACCTCCTTGCTAATTCCTGTCAAACAAATAATCAGAACATCCAGGGGAATTGAACAGTAAAGTGGCAACTCTGTTTTCTCTGTCAAGAGAAGAGAAATGGAAGGATATTTTTTCATTTAGTCTAGTGGTGAAGGAAATGGAGTCATTGATCACTAAATACCATGTACTTTCCTGCTGGCTAAATGCCTCTCTCAACCTAGCTTTTCAACAGCTACTTGTGAGAAACGGGCAACCCTGAATGCATTTGGAGTTTATTAACTGGACAACATGTGACATGTAACTGTGGTTTTTAATGGCTCCTAGCGTGGTGTGAGACATAAAAGGGAGTGAAGGATTTATATGGAAAGCCTACGTCTGGTTCGGTTTAGGGGCTGGGATGTGTGAGAGTAGGGAGGATTACCACGTCACACCAAACCGGAACATTTGAACACTGCATCATCCAATAGAAGATAGAAGCCAAGCAGGGTTGGTCCTGGTCTGTCCTTGGATGAGAGACCAGATGCTGCTGGAAGTGGTGTTGGAGAGCCAGTAGGAGGAACTCTTTCCTCTGGTCTAAATAAATATCCCAATGTTCCAGGGCAGTGATTGAGGACATTGCCCTGTGTAGGTTGCCGTCTTACAGATGGGCCATTAAAAGGGTGTCTTGACTCTCTGTGCTCACCAAAGATAAGAGTAGTGGTGTTAACCTCGGTGTCCTGGCTAAATTCCCAATCTGGCCCTCATACCATCATGGCCACCTAATCATCCCCAGCTTCCAATTGGCTCATTCATCCCCCCTCCTCTCCCCTGTAACTATTCCCCAGGTTGTTGCTGTAAATAGAATGTGTTCTCAGTCAACTTACCTGGTAAAATAAGGGTTTAATGAATAAAAAGCATTATAATGATTTCCTTTCGAATATCCAGTGTGTAGCTGGTAGTCAAAGCAATCCTCCGTTTGTCTGTTCCACTCAAACCATTGTCCAACTAAGAACAGCTGATAATGGGTCCACTGAATTTCAAAATATTTTTCATCGTAGCCACCTCCGCCGCTGTATGCATGGCCGCCCATCACAAATGAAGATGTCTGACTATCCAAACCGGTACTTAGCTTCCCAGTCACTGGCAGGGTAAGCATTGAAGCAGTGCCTCTGATGGGGAACCACCCTTATAAGGGCATTGGTTCGTGGAAACAACATCATTCACTGTCACATGTTTTCAATCAGGCTTGCGTTGTCATGACAAGCCAAAAAAAACCCAGGATATTATGTGAATGAATGGCGTGACTTCAACTCCAACTCTACTGTATCTGCTGCAAGACTTGGAAGGAGTCCAACCTCACAAGACTGGCCTATAACTGTTGGGAAACCCGCCGTTGACATGAGACTGTCCAGTGTGTTGCTTAGCCAAAGGGTTCTGACTAAATCTCTGCCATTTAAGGCAAATTTCTCACCTGCCTGTTTCCGCCTGTTTGCCAAGTTAATTATCATACTCCACAAAGGCTTCACTGAATAAAGAGTGTTTCTGCTTCCTGCATTTACAGGGCCCACTGCAGTAATATGGTGCTGAAAGTTTCGCCTTGAACCGCAGAGCGGGTTCCAAAGTCAACACTGTCAAACCAGTCTCCGGTTCACCTCCATCTGCAGCGAGTTGAGCAGGTCAGCGCTTAAAGCTCGGCTATGAGAGTCCATCCACCCCTCTCTAAATAACACGACGGCCAACTGTGTCATGGTGGAAAGACAGCGGGGGATGGGACGTAATGAAAACCAGGATGCGAACATTAGTGACGAGTGATCAAGTGATCAAAGTGGAGACGAGTTTGACGATAGGTGACGATAATGCCTTCTTTATCTGTGTAATGTCTCCATGAGGCCATCCAGACAGGCCGCAGAGCCATCACCTGCTGTATGCCTGAAACACATCCAGTCCATCCTCACTTCTTATGACAACAGGAGGGGAAAAGGCCACCTGTTATTCTGATAGATAGTCAAAAGGACCTGGCAAGGCATAAATGTACAGATTCTACTAATACTCCTGTCTGTGTGCTCAGCAATGCTCACCATTCTAGGTGACCACCAAAGCCACAGTGGAATATCTGGTGGTGGAGATTGAGCACATTCCGGCAGAGGGTGTGTGGGGGGGGGAATAGCTCAAGGGGCTGGGGGGAGATGGGGTAGAGGAGGTACTAGCGGTGGTGGGTGGAGAGGTAGGCCACAAAGCCACAGCCCTGCAGAGGAAATCAGAGCGAGGGAGGCCCTTCTTTTCTCACCGTATCCATCCTCCTTCTCACTTCTTGGTCCGAGAGCAGCAGTGTGTCATTAGATGGGCTGGCAAACCAACGGCAGCCACAGACAGCTCCTATACAGCACACCACTGCTCCAAATAGACCTACTGTAGCTACAGTCTTACAGCACACCACCGATACAGTCTTACAGCTCCCAAACAGCACACCACCGATACAGTCTTACAGCTCCCAAACACCACACCACTGCTACAGTCTTACAGCTCCCTGTACAGCACACCACTGCTTCAAATACACCTAGCTATAGTCTTACTGAGCTGCGACAAGCATCCAATGACAAACTCCGCTCAAGATGGTGTTTTCTCAGAGAGCATTAGGTGCCTCTCTCTCCCTCCCTCCCTCCCTCCCTCCCCCCAAATGGGTACTGAAATGTCCTGTAGAAATAGTAATGTTCTAGATAGGGAGTCCAGAAGACTTGTTTATTATCTGTTCCAGGCCACCTTGGAACCCCTGTAGCCTGCCTGGTTAGAGGGAGGGGTGCCTGGTTAGATAAAACACTGCCTTTTGACACCTGGTGTGCATCCCAAATGGAACCATTTTCCTTACACTGTGCACTTCTTTTAACATGGGGGCCCATAGGGCTCTGGTGAAAAGTAGTGCACTATATAAGGAATAGGGTGCCATTTGAGAGACAGCCATGACGTCAAGATGGGGCTGGCCTTTCACTGTGAAAGCAAACATGGCAGGGTGGTGGAGAGAGGAGTGGAGGGAGCCCCTCTGTCTAAACATCCCCTGGGAGACAGATAGTCACGCACCTGGCCCTGTCCACAGCAGAGGCGTGAGCGCTATCTCTCAGGAACACATCGGATAACATGGAAAAGAAAACACACACTCACACAAACATGCAGTAGGTACGCACAGCTGAAACATGCAGTAGGTACACAAAGCTGAAACATGCAGTAGGTACACAAAGCTGAAACACGCAGTAGGTACACAAAGCTGAAACACGCAGTAGGTACGCAAAACTCCTAACCTTAAACCTAACCCTTACCCCCTAACCATAACTCCTAACCTTAAACCTTTACCCTAACCTTAACCCCTAACCTCTAACCATTACCCTAACCTTAACCCCTAACCCTATCTCCTAAACTTAAACCTAACCTATCCCCTAACCATCACTACTAACCCCTAAACCTAACCTTAACCCTCATTCTAACCCTAACTATAACCCCTAAGTATAACATTTACAAGTGAGGACGGGCAAAATGTCTTCACTTTTGGTACTCACAAGTATAGTAAAACGTGCACACACACACAATGGTTCAGGAGTCACAGATTCCTGCTCCCCAGTCGACCTTTGACCTGCTCTACAGAGACCCACCCAACTGAAACATCAAAAACACGGGAGTGTCATGGGAAACCTTTATTCTTATACCGTCTGGGTGTGTCCCAATTGGCAACCTATCCCAATATAGTGCACTACTTTTGACCAGTGCCCATAGGGAATATGGTGCCATGTGGGACACCGCCTCTGTTACATATACAGTGGGGAGAACAAGTATTTGATACACTGCCGATTTTGCAGGTTTTCCTACTTACAAAGCATGTAGAGGTCTGTATGCAAATTAATTAAAAATCATACAATGTGATTTTCTGGATTGTTGTTTTAGATTTCGTCACTCACAGTTGAAGCGTACCTATGATACAAATTACAGACTTCTACATGCTTTGTAAGTGTATCAAATACTTGTTCTCCCCACTGTATATGTCTCATCTGACTACCAACCTCCTAAAGTCAAGACCGTGGGGAGGCCCTCCGGTGCTCTGGAAGATAAAACATGCTTCCAGTATTTTTAGAGCAGATTGAAACAGTCCTTTTAGCGCCAGAGAATTAAATCTAATAGTGAAGGAATGTGAAACATCCCTTTTCACCGGGGTTCCTGTTATAAACACACACATTAAGAATAATGTTTCAAGAATTCCACTTTAGAAATGAGTGGAGTCGAGTGACGACCTAGGGGTGTGAATGTTAGCAGAGGAGCAGGCACCACAATGATTCAAAGAGCCATCCTGCTCTGCCACGGCAGGAAATCCCCAGTGATCGGGGGCAAGGACAATCCTGGGTCTTCCTGTTCCCTCGCCTTCGCTGACCGGCCGCGAGGCCCCGACACTTACTCACTCCCTCACTCAGCTGAAGACCTCAAGCCCATCTGGTCCTAATCAAACACAAACACCCCGTCCCGTCCACGTGACTTCTGTGAATGGACGGGCTCCTCGTGTCGTGTTGTCCTAGCCCTGGACTTCGCTGAGAGACGTGCTGTAGAAATTGCCAGAACGAGGGTGCTCTCTTCCCTCCAGAATTACAAGCAGAGCCAGGGATGTACAGTAACTGCAGATGTATCTATTGACCTAAGAATAACATAAAAGGGAGGATAACCAGAAATTGGAGCGGGAGGAAGTGGCAGTCACGACTCTGGGACCAGCCCAAGCCAAAGACGAGATCAGAGGTGCACGAAAGAGCACTGATAAACATAGTGAATGTAATCCAAAGGAGATAGCGAAGTATTCCTAAAAGAATCCATTAGAACTGCAAGGTTTTGGAAAACAATTCATGGACAGTGCTTCATTGGTTTGATATTGTTGTGACATTGACAGTTTGGGTTTTCACAGGTGGATTATACCCGGAAATCCATGATGAGCATTACCCTTCGCACTGACCATGAACACAAGCTGTGGGACTGGGCTCCTGTCCAGAAGGTGCTAAGTTCAAACCCAGGTTGGCACATTGCAGTAGAATTCATAATATGCTGCCTCCGTGTGTATTGAGCTGTCTGACTAGAATGTAAAAAAAAAAAAAGTAAATGCAGACAGGGCCTCTAGTAAATAACTACTGCAATACACATCCGAAAGGTGAATGGAGTTGTTTTAACGTGACAGCAGAGCATGGCTAAGCCAACTGTTTTTGTCTTTCCTAATGTTCCACATATTTCGTGAAATGTGCGTATTTTACTGCACTGGGCTTTTAAGGGCAGTTTACTAGCCTGGTGTTAGAATGAGAGTCTGCATCACTGTACATCACCCCACATTCCAAAGAGTTTTACCCTGGCACCGGACTCCCCTTTCACCAGAGTGTGCCTCTTCCCCCAGCCTTACAGGGTAAAAGCATCCCCTACTGCCAATATCCACTGCGAGGCCAAGCCAGGACAGGGTGCTGGGAAACCGGTCCTCTTATAGTAAGGAGTCGACTGGCAGCTTTAGTCATTTTATTCCATGTAAATAACCATCAAAGGTTATTTCTTGTGTTTGCTTCATAGTATGTTTCCGTATATTTTCAGTATATTTCTTGTGTTCACTTAAGGGTATGTTTCCGTATATTTTCAGTACATTTCTTGTGTTGACTTAAGGGTATGTTTCCGTATATTTTCAGGATATTTCTAGTGTTGACTTCATAGTATGTTTCCATATATTTTCAGTATATTTCTTGTATTGACTTCATAGTATGTTTCTGTGTTATTACCTACTTTTAAAATAATATAGTATTTTTATTTGTACCGTTTACCCCAAGCTGCATCGTGTGATGAATAAACTCTGATTTGAGCTCAGAGGACACCAAAAAACAATCCCTCTCCAGTATCTATGCTCATACAGGTCCCCTGGTAATGTCAATTTAGGGTCATTTTGAGGTCTAACCTCATTTAGCTGAACAGTAAACATGCAAAGATAAGCTGTAGGACAAATGTTGATTCTACATCCTCCCTATCCACCCTGCCTCATTACTTTCTACTGTCTCCTACATCCTCCCTATCCACCCTGCCTCATTACCTTCTACTGTCTACTACATCCTCCCTATCCACCCTGCCTCATTACCTTCTACTGTCTACTACATCCTCCCTATCCACCCTGCCTCATTACCTTCTACTGTCTACTACATCCTCCCTATCCACCCTGCCTCATTACCTTCTACTGTCTCCTACATCCTCCCTATCCACCCTGCCTCATTACTTTCTACTTTCTACTTCACACAGCCTTTAGCCTTCTATCTGCATTTTGTAAATACCCATCCCTCATCTCATACCCACTGTTTACCCACTCATCTGTTTACCCACTCTGTTTACCCACTCATCTCATACCCACTGTTTACCCATCTGATGAGCCCCTATTGTTGTCACCTGTAGCTATGCTGGGGTGCGTTGGATTCTCCCTCATTAGAAGAGGCTTGTACTGGCTTTTATACCTCACCCTGAGAGAGCCGTCTGATTAAAGAGCAGAAACAAGGATACTAACTGGGCAGGCCCAGATGTTGCCACACCCCCAGTCATCGTATAACATCTCATTATGTTTTAACGTGGACTTACAGATGTCTCTTAAAGACGCCTGCCACATACTGTACTGGACAGTCCTATACAGTACATGCCCATGGTCTTGTAAAGTACACAGTTCGTAGTATACAAGTCCCTCAGCAAACTTGTTTCTGTTCTGTTGAAATTTTTTGGGACGCGCTGCTTGGCAATGTGCTGTACCCCTTCCAGAGTGAGGAGAGGAAGATTAATGTAATTGGCTCATGTTCAGTCCCCTCAGTGACAAGTGTGGAGTTCCAGGGTTTGGAGAGGGTTGTGACACATTTGTGTCGGCTTTGGGCTGAGTCAGGGAAGGAAGGGGGAGACAGATGACGGGAGAGCCAGTGGATGAGGTTCATCTTGTGTGACACAAATGTGTCATCTCTGTTTCCTGTTTACTCAGAGCATGCTGAGGCAGCTGCAACGCAGAGGCAGAACAGGGGTTAAAGCCAGCGCATCTTCTTCAAGTGTCTGCTTCACAAAAAAAATACATGACTGATCATGAAACTTCCACAAGAGAACCGATAGATTCACAGTCACAGGTAGATGACATGACTGAGAAGACTAGTCAACAATACTGTACCATGATTAAATACCATGTTTACAGCCTACTAGGTGATGATGTCTGCATTAGGGTCATCAGGCAGTGTTGACACAGAATGCTTTGAAATTCAGTGGGACGTTCAGAGCACCAGTCTTCCACACTGTGGCTTATCTATCTTCTCCGCTGTCTATCGCTCAGGGTGAATGATGCCAAAAAGCTCCAGACCACACTCTCAGCCGAGGGCTCAGGCTCTCGGCCCGTTTGATGAAGATCACTGAAAGCTTAATGGGGCTCGGGCTGCACGAGCCTCACTGATCATAGGTCTTCCCTTTACTTAGGGAAGAAACCCAGTCTCTTTCATGTCCCACCATGTGTTTACGACAGGCCATTATGACCAGCTACTCTGACTAGGTCTGCGTCATAAAATGACACCCTACTCCCTAGTATAGTGCAGAACTTTTGAACGGAGCCCTATGGGCGCTGGTCAAAAGTAGGGCAGAACATAGGGAATAGGGTGCCACTTGGAATGCAGACTAGGTCAGTCTTTTTTAATGTACCAGTGTTGAGACGAAAACAGAAGCTGAGCGTTTGCTAATGGGTACAGAACACTCCATCAATCAGGTTGTGAGACGGGTATGCTGCTAGACGGAGAGACATGACACCAACTGTGGTACACTAGGTGCTTACAGACAAACAGATAGCTTTCTATAAATCCTATAAGGAGGAACATTCTATTGCTTCAGGACCATGGAGGATAGTGCAGTTTAGAGAGGCTTTATTCTATCTTGTCAATGCTCCATGAAATGTGGAAAGCAGCGAGAGACTTGGACGCAAGCTGGGACTGTGATTGAAGAAATGGGAGGAATGTCAGCAAAGCTGTTTAGACTGTTTAGACATTGTGTGCAGACTGTATGAACAAAACATTAAAAACACCTTCCTAATATTGAGTTGAGCGTGGAAAACCCAAAACTTTTGTCTTGCCCATTCACCCTCTGAATGGCACACATACACAATCCATGTCTCAATTGACTCAAGGCTTAAAAATGTTTTTTTTAACCCGTCTCATCCCCTTCATCTACATTGATGAAAGTGGATTTAACAAGTCACAATAAAAAAACCGAAAAATCTAAAAACAAAAGTGACATCATTAAGGGATCATAGCATTCACCTTGATTCATAATGTTTTGTACAATCATCGCATGTGTGTGTTCTTGCGTACGTGTGCAATGCAACAGGGCCTAAAGTGAATCTTATCGATCCTCTGACTCTGTGATTTAGAGTTCCCGCAAAGTAGAGTGGATTGGACCTTGGCAGAACGTAGCATCCCCTCAGAGCCAAAACGCTTTTAAGACAGAGTCATCGGCTAGCACCACTCTATCAACGCAATGTCACACACAGGAAGAACAAACACGGTGAGAAGTCAGTGCCCGTGCCCATTTCTAGATGAACGCCGGGCGTATGATACGATAAGCACATTCAATTGAGTTTAAATCATGTTCTGGACAGAAACCACTCATTTTCTCTGCACAGAGGAAGTAAAACTAAATGGACAAAAAGTAAAGAGCCAGGCTTAACGTCTCCGACTTTCACAGCCAACAATATCTGATTCTCCCCCACTGGCCGCCTGCCTGTGTCTAATAGTTTAAGCAGAGAGCACCATATGTGCACTGTAAATATATTGGTTTAACTCTTAAGGAATTAAGACCAACATGCCGTGATTATACCAAGTGTTACATGCTCTTCTTCTCCTCTGGAACAGCTTGTTGTATTTGGCGGAGAAGTAGAAGGTTTGGTTTCTTGACTGGCGTCCAAGGCAGTGTTACAATTGGCAAGATAACGGCATCTCACCTCCGTCAACAGAACCTGATTGTCCTGAGTTTCCACCGAGTTCTACACCCACCCCACATTGTGATATGCTGACTGGAACTTGAGTCATCTCCAAGCGGTGACTTGACAACCTTGGGCCATAGTTTTTTACAACGACGGCAGGAGATTTCCACTACTACGATTAGAAACGTTTCACTGGCGCTTTTTACCTTGGTTTCCACAGGTCGATATCATCAAGCCTCAGTCCATCTGACAAAACAGTTTTGAAGCTTTTATTCTCTCTCTCTCTCTCTCCTCTCTCCTCTCTCTCTGTCTGTGAAGCACCACTAAAGAGCAGCGCTCGTGGCGGAGTGCTGAGAGCCTCACGCACCCACCCCATTTCTCTTCATTAAAGCATCCTGACGAAAACCAAAAGGGGCTGAAGGGGACCGGCATCAGTCCACCCACACCGTGCCCAATTAAGGTCCTCTCTGAACAGGGCCCAGGCGGCCGATGCCGCTGCCAAACCCTAAACAGAGGTCAGCAGTTAATCTGCCCGCCTGGCACGGCACGGTGCGTCTGCCTGCCTTATGAATGACCTGACACTTCATCATCCACCGGTGGGCAGCGCTGTGCGGGCACAGGGCTATAAAAGGAGTCGTCTGAGAGACGCGTGCCTCTCGCTATGTTTTCACTAGTGCTGCTTACGTCTGCTGGAGGTGCCGGTCCAACAAGCAGAGAGGCATAGAGCTGGTCAACCTGTACACTTGCTGCAGGGGGGTGAGGTTATTGCACACATAACAGGCTCCTGTCAAAAGCCCATGCAACTCCATCTGAAATAATATGCTATGTGTGGGTATGTGTCCTTACAGCATAGTACAACTTGCTCAGTGACCTGTTCTTGTATTTTGAAGTGCAGTTCAATCTGCCAATGCACCATGACTCATGAAGCTGTTCTTTCTTGACATATCAACACTGAGAGCCTATGGCTATTCTTGTTCTAAGGGAGTGGCAGCACCACACCGAACAGCAACGCCTGACTGTTTGGCTACAGCTTTCTCTGATATCTCTGCAATGCTCAAATGTAAACAAGAGAGGTTAAGAAATTAAAAACAGTAAAGTGACAGTAAAATATATATATATATATATATATATATATATACACATATACACACACACACATATATATATATATATATATATATATATATATATATATATATATATATATATATATATATGTGTGTGTATATGTATATATATATATATATATATATTTTACTGTCACTTTACTGTTTTTAATTTCTTTACCTCTCTTGTTTACATAATACTTATTTTCTACTTAAACTGCGTTGTTGGTTAGGGCTTGTAAGTAAGCATTTCACTGTAAGGACTACACCTGTTGTATTCGGCGCACGTGACAAATAAACTTTGATTGGTACCGGTACAGAGTCAATGTGCAGGGGCACCGGTTAGTCGGGCTAATTTAGGTAATATGTACATAGGTATAGTTAAAGTGACTATGCTTAGATGATAAACAGAGAGTAGCAGCAGTGTGAAGAAGAGGGGTTGGGGGGGGTATTTACCATGTATCCTACTGGTGGTAACTGCAATGTAGCAGGTAGTGTATGTAGACAGAGTGCTGCCAGCTAGCGGAGTGATTGACAGCGCTGAATGGTTGGCCCAAAGAGAGAAATCACTCTGGTCCATTCCTTCAAATGAACAGATGCATGCATTAGTTCAACATCAATGAAAAAGCCAGTCAAATTTGTGGAGAACTCTGTGGCAATGCAGAAAATGAGTCTCTCTGCAGGTCTAGACCATTGTGATTGAGGGACTTGAGAGGAGGCGATAGATTGTACCAAACGGGCCATGTGCACGTAGATTAGGGCTTGGTCATCGACCCAATCGCACAGAACCTTTTGTGGTCATAAGATAAACCACACATTCCCATTTCACTTAGCTGGCTGCATCAAAAGCTGCGTGCCTTTTCAGAGCTATTCCATTTTGAAGCAACTCAGACTTATTTGGAATGGAATGCCCTAAGGCCTGATTCTCATGCCTAGTTTCACTGATACACTGGCTCCATAGTTAAATGCTTGGAGCAAATATAGGGAAAACGCAGTAGTCAGCCTCTGGCCTGAGGTCTTCACTAGTTAACACAGCCACAAAGTCATAAACCCTGCCTATTTCTACAATTTATGTTCTTAAAATCTGCTTATAAACCTAACCATAACCACACTGCTAACCTTATGCCTAACCTTGACCTCAAAAAGCACATTTTATTTGACATGACATTTTACGATATAGCAAATTTTGACTTTGTGGCTGTGTTATCTAGTGGATACCCTGGCCTAACAAAGCCACATATCAGTATCTCGCTCAACCATTTCATGGGCAGATACTGTATGTTATGTTAGATTTGGGTTACAGAATGGTTACGGAAAGCTTTGTTATAGCAGTAGCTTTTTTTGAAAGCTTGAAGTCATTGCACAGTGATTCATATTTAATGCTCCGTTGTGGGAGCGTTTTATTTGATCCAGACTAGGCTGTGGAACCTCTGGCAGGAGAGAAGCCAGTCCCCATTCTAGAGTCTAATACAATTTTCCACCCAAACAAATGGCGTCATGGCACCTGTCACAGCCAGCACAGTGAGAGCTCCGAGCAAGGAGAGCTATCCTCTGGTCCAGTGACCACCTGGTTGCTAGGAGATTTTACCTATGTGAATTAATTCATCCACTACCCAATACAGTTTTTTCTCAGGTTCTTTATTCATGTTGACAACGTCTCAGGGTTCTGTTAGCTAATTGCTGAGTCATCAGTGGACTATGATGCTGTACGAGTTGGACTATGAGGGCACTTAACCAAAGCTTAACCTTGAGCAACCGTGAAGACTGAATAGGAAGAAGAGCGGGAACAGAAAGATATGGCCACCTCTGGGAACATAAGTAATACTCCCAGGTCGTTGAACAGGACACGTTGGAGACATGTTTAAGCCAGTGGGGTCAGGTCTGAGGCCTGTGATTGGCTGGGCGTCCTGGAGCCAGTCAGATCACAGCATGGAGAGAGCGCTGCCCCCTCGGCCCCTGTGAGAAGCTCTTAGATTGCTGAACTGTGAAATTACCACAAACACACAGCAAAAATGTCTTCTCCCTGTATCATGGGCCAGGAATGTTAATTTCAACCCCCCCCAGATTCTGCAGTGACGAGAGTGCTGTATTACCATTCTGTGTCCTCAGCACAGAGACAGAGATCAAATAAATATATACACAGAAAGGGGAAACATTTTAAGAACACAACAAAGTCCCACAGAGCTCCAGAAGAGGAGTTGGACCCCACAAAATAAATTGCTGGCTGAGGTCAGACGATTTCAAGTTTTGCAAATGCTTCGCAGATGGGCTCCCCCACAGCCAAGTGCAAACGAAAGCACACACAAAAAAACATCTGAATAAATATATAAATAACAAAATAATACGGTTCGGAAATAAATGGAGGATGACTGAAGGTTTAAATTGAGACACCAGCCGTAATTAGATCCGGATAATGATTTTTTTTTGTCCAGACCCAAGACATATTCGCTGCACGGCTACTTAAACATGAGGTCAGCAGAGCAAAGATTGGCTGGGCCGAGGCGGTGGGGAACCGTCTCTCTCCCTGTGCTAATTCTCGCTGGAGCCACCGTGCAGAGCCGCTGAGGAATAGGCCTAATGCACACACTCTATTGACAAAAGCAGCAGTGATGCTCCGCTGAATGTTTGCACAAATGGGGTTGCACCTACTAATTATGGTAATAGCGTGCACTTAAAGGCTGACGTATGGACAAACTGTTGCGGTGAGCTAGCACGGAGTGCGGACTAAGGTCGCGGCTCAGAACTCTGAAGCCAGGAATCCGCTGTCCTGGTATGACCTTTTTCGCGGCGGACATTTTGTTTTCCTTGTCCTCTAATTCATTGTATTAAAGTTGGATCGTAAAAGCAATATCTGCAAAGCACCTGGAATGAAAGGATTTGGTCGCCCTTAACTTTGTTTATCTTGGTGTAGGGATCTGGCATCGCATCTTTGGCATAAAGCTCTTAAGACAGCAGACCCTCTCCATTCCCAAAATCTCCCTCATGGACTAAAACCCGTCCTTTTAAGTCCAAAATTATCAGCCGACAGGTTGATGTATGCACTGTTCATTTGCTCAGGGAGATAGGCATTCCCTATTCAACTGTCATATCTTGCTGCTACATCCGGGAAAACCAACCTGTCTTATTCTTGTGGGTATTTGAAGGGAATTATTATTATTACCCTAAATTATATCATACGCACATTTAGCTATTTAAGTATCTCTTTCTGTCATTTACCTGTACAGTTAATGTAACCATGCAAAATAGTCACTTACTTGTTCATTTAACCAGACTGTATATTAAGTAAACTATTATTACCCTCACTTATATCATACGCACATTTAGCTATTTAAGTATTTCTCTGCCATCGACCTGTATAGTATAGTTAACCATGCAAATATTCCTTATTTTTCTATATCAACTTGCAATATTTTTATCATTTTCAACACTCTGTAACAATGTATAGTGTACATATTCAGCCATTCACCCATACTATGCAATGTCTTTTTATAGCTTTTTGCACTCCAGACTTCTTGTATTTTTATACTTTGTCATACTGCCGCACTATGTATCATGTATCTGTCTTTTGTGTATTTTTGTTCTGGCATTTTGCACCTGCCCTGTGTTTTTTTCGTAGCTGCTTGACAAAGAAAATTCCCCTCGGGGATCAATAAAGTACCTATCCTATCCTATCCTATCCTTATGCACACAGCTGGGTATCAACTAAGTTAAGATAAGCGTTTAGCTCAAAGCTACACCGTATGTGTCTCTCCCAGAGTTCGAACTGGTCACAAGTTCATCTCCCTTCACAGCTCAGCACTGCTGCTCAAAGAGTACATGATGCCAATCACAGAGTACATGAGGCCAGGCACAGAGTACATGAGGCCAGACACAGAGTAAATGAGGCCAGACACAGAGTAAATGAGGCCAGACACAGAGTGCATGAGGCCAGACACAGAGTGCATGAGGCCAGACACAGAGTGCATGAGGCCAGACACAGAGTACATGAGGCCAGACACAGAGTACATGAGGCCAGACACAGAGTACATGAGGTCAAACACAGAGTACATGAGGCCAGACACAGAGTACATGAGGCCAGTCACAGAGTACACAAGGCATTCATGCTACACTGATCTGAAAACAGTTGTGTAAGTCTCCTCTCTCAGTGGGCCTGTGCTGTGCCCACACCGTGCCCCTCTAAAAGAAACACTTGCTGTATCAAAGAGCATGGAACCCACAACCCTGGTGTTGCAAGCGCCATGCTCTACCATCTGAGCTACACGGGAACTTCCTCTGTAGCTCTCCCCCACTCTGTCTCAGTACAGTAGGTCTACACCTCCCTCCCCCACTCTGTCTCAGTACAGTAGGCCTACACCTCCCTCCCCCACTCTGTCTCAGTACAGTAGGCCTACACCTCCCTCCCACACTCTGTCTCAGTACAGTAGGCCTACACCTCCCTCCCACACTCTGTCTCAGTACAGTAGGCCTACACCTCCCTCCCACACTCTGTCTCAGTACAGTAGGCCTACACCTCCCTTCCCCACTCTGTCTCAGAGAGAGAGAGAGAGAGAGAGAGAGAGAGAGAGAGAGAGGTTGCCTGTATCTATAGGAGACATCAGGGTTGTCTTGGGCCTATCGTACAACGAGAGTGGTTTGGATTGTGTTGCCTGAGGATGTGTGGAGGCTAATACTGCTGTAAAGAGAACATTGTGTTCCCCCGAGGACATCCACACAAGACAGAGAGGAGATAAAGCACAGCAAGACTCAATACAGAGAGAATGGAACAAAATGACGTAGGCCAGATGACAAGACATTGGAAGGTTTTTGATTTGATGTGAATAAAACAGCCCTGCTTTAGATCCTCTGATGCCTAGCATGTTGTCTACAGGGTTCAAAACAAAAGGTTATGGCGTCAAATGATGAAACAAATATGTACTTTTATATCATTGTCATCTGGTGTGAAGCATATCAGTGGGGGGTTAGGTGTCCATGCAAAGCATTATCCACTATACCTAGCCTACATACGGTATCTTTGCATTGTGGGAAAGATAGCTTACAACAGAAGTACACCCATGAATCATCTTCACACTTGATAATCACTTCTGTCATTTTCTGGGGAAAACAGATTTTTCCTTTCAATTCACATGATCAGGAACAACCCAGGAACCTATTTATGAATGGTGCTGAGCTTTCCTAGCCAGACCAGAGGGGGAAGCTGTTGCTGTGATGTGCTATGGGGCAGAGGTAGAGGAACCTGACAGTCAGTAAATTGATTAAATGGGGGCTTTAGCGCTTTTCCAGCGTAATGCAGCTAGGGAGACGAGGGGCTGGCAAGCCAGAGACAAAGCACTGTATTTACAGGCATTAGCAGAGACAAAAGGTGCTAGGCCATGTCAAGTGGGGAGACATTGAACACTGGTAACAGAAACACAGAAGGCTAGGCTACATGCTAGGCTACATGCTAGGCTACATTCTAAACTGAGGTGGTCTTTGAATCAAAGTGTTTTCTTTCTTCCTTCTATTCGTTTTCTCCTCTCAAGCAGAGAACATTATAGACCGGAGCGCTCCTGTGTGCCTGAGCGTTATAGACCGGAGCGCTCCTGTGTGCCTGAGCGTTATAGACCGGAGCGCTCCTGTGTGCCTGAGCGTTATAGACCGGAGCGCTCCTGTGTGCCTGAGCGTTATAGACCGGAGCGCTCCTGTGTGCCTGAGCGTTATAGACCGGAGCGCTCCTGTGTGCCTGAGCGTTATAGACCGGAGCGCTCCTGTGTGCCTGAGCGTTATAGACCGGAGCGCTCCTGTGTGCCTGAGCGTTATAGACCGGAGCGCTCCTGTGTGCCTGAGCGTTATAGACCGGAGCGCTCCTGTGTGCCTGAGCGTTATAGACCGGAGCGCTCCTGTGTGCCTGAGCGTTATAGACCGGAGCGCTCCTGTGTGCCTGAGCGTTATAGACCGGAGCGCTCCTGTGTGCCTGAGCGTTATAGACCGGAGCGCTCCTGTGTGCCTGAGCGTTATAGACCGGAGCGCTCCTGTGTGCCTGAGCGTTATAGACCGGAGCGCTCCTGTGTGCCTGAGCGTTATAGACCGGAGCGCTCCTGTGTGCCTGAGCGTTATAGACCGGAGCGCTCCTGTGTGCCTGAGCGTTATAGACCGGAGCGCTCCTGTGTGCCTGAGCGTTATAGACCGGAGCGCTCCTGTGTGCCTGAGAGTGTGAAAAAAAAAAAGGAATTACAATGAAAGCGGGCGCTGCCCTGTCCATCATCCCTGGTCGACGCAATTCCAACAATGCGGAGAGAGGAGTGAAGGTGTTTTTATTGTTTTGTTACATTCTAACCACCTAACCAAGAGAGATAACAAACCTAAAAATCTATCAAAACGTGTTTTCTTAAGTTTAGTCGTTCAGAGCCAATGGACATGGTAGCTGTATTGAATCTGACCTCATCGTTGGAGGACAGCATATGTGGTGGTGGTTCATGAGACAGTCTGTCACTGGGCGATATGTTTTCTATTATCTTATTGGACGATTAACTGAGATGCAGCCTCATCCTAAATGCATAAATCACTCAGACATAAAACTCATTAATCTGCTGGTCGTGCAGCAAAAGTTAGACTGCATCCCAAATGGCACCCTATTCACTATCTAGTGTACTCCTTTTGACCAGTGCCCATAGGGCTATAGGGCACTACATAGGGAATAGGGTGCGATTTAGGACGCAACCTAAGAGTTGGTAGCTTGAGAGGTATTTGAGAGATAGCAGGACCCTTCACTGGTAAAATACTCTCGTCTCCACTCGCATTAATGCAATTCTATTAGTCAAAATCACAACTAACACAATAGACTTGTCATTTGTCATGACAAAAGGGTATGAGATGCCATGCTCCGTCCGTCCGTCCGTCTCTTAGTCTGTCTGTCTGTCTGTCTGTCTGTCTGTCTGTCTGTCTGTCTGTCTGTCTGTCTGTCTGTCTGTCTGTCTGTCTGTCTGTCTGTCTGTCTGTCTGTCTGTCTGTCTGTCTGTCTGTCACAACTAACACATTAGACTTGTCATTTATCATGACAAAAGGGTATGAGATGCCACACACTGCCAGTCATCAGTCTGTCTCTCAGTCTGTCTGCCTCTCAGTCTGTCTGCCTCTCAGTCTGTCTGCCTCTCAGTCTGTCTGCCTCTCAGTCTGTCTGCCTCTCAGTCTGTCTGCCGTCCGTCCGTCCGTCCGTCCATCCGTCTGTCTAAGTCTGTCTCTCTCAGTCTCTCTCAGTCTCTCTCAGTCTCTCTCAGTCTCTCTCAGTCTGTCTCAGTCTGTCTCAGTCTCTCTCAGTCTGTCTCTCTCTCTATCGCTCCTGGGAAGGCTTATCTCGGACACAACGTGTCGGCCGGCGTGGCCAGAAGGAAGAGACGGATAAAGTGGGAACAAGCGAGATTCCAAGAGTCCCCAGACTACGGTTGAGACAGAAAGAGAGGGGATTGAGAAAGAGAGGACTGGGTCCGACTAGCGTGACATGAAAGAGAGGAGGTTGTGTTCAGAATGCGCAGTATTGGGTAACCAACAAAAATACATTATTTGGAAAGAGAGGGGATTGAGAATGAAGACTAGTGTGAGGTGAAAGAAATGAGGTTTAAACCACTCAGACAGCAAGACAGGAGGTTGTGTTCAAACCACACAGACGGCAAGACAGGAGGTTGTGTTCAAACCACACAGACGGCAAGACAGGAGGTTGCGTTTAAACCACTCAGACGGCAAGACAGGAGGTTGCGTTTAAACCACTCAGACAGCAAGACAGGAGGTTTGTGTGAGACTAGACTTTGAGTATGGGACAAGAGATTTGCAGGGTTCAGTTTACAGAGAAAATGGATTCTTAAGTAGCCAAATTTAGTTAAAAAGTAGTCTATGCAACAAACCTTCTACAGGTGAAGCATATAAACAATTCCCGAGGGGGGGGGGTACTTTTAAAATATGTTTTGAGGTTTACTAGCAACAGGCAGCAGCTCTGTTGGGTAGTATAGTATAGTATAGTATAATATAGTATAGTATAATATATAGTATATAGTATAGTACCCACTGGACACAGACATCAGATCAATGTCTAGTTTTGATTTACATTTGAGTTGTCAACTAATGTGAATTCAACGCAACATTTTTTAACCAAGTTAAAGTTGGGGGAAAAATAAACATTTGTTTATCAATTTTCAACATTGATTCAACATCATCTCATAGATTTATTTTGTTGAAATTACGTGTAAACAACATTGACTCAACCAGTTTGTGGCCAGTGGGTACCCACATCACGGCAGGTAGCCTAGTGGTTAGGGTGTTGGGTCAGTAACTGAAAGGTTGCTGGATTGAATCCCCGAGGTGACAAGATAAATGTTCAGGGGCAGAAATAATCGTTCTGACCCTGAACAAGGCAGTTAACCCACTGTTCCCTGGTAGGCCGTCATTGTAAATAAGAATTTGTTCTTAACTGACTTGCCTAGTTAAATAAAGGTTAAATAAAAATATGACTCAGGTACAGCTGGAGTTCTGTCCTATTGAGAAGACTGGTGGGGGAAGTCAGGGGAGACAAGGTCGGACACCGCATCAAAGGCCATGCTGCAAATAGAGGGGACAACGGCATGTGGAACAAACTTGCATCACATGCAGACAGAGTACAACAGTATTAGTGCTGAGGAAGTCCGTCTGATTCGCTCCCAACAGATGCCTGCATGGGACACAGCTTGGAGAGAGACAGATCCCATGTTAGACGAACCCCTCATTCACCACCAGCTGCATAACACCAGCAAAGGACTAAGATGAGATGCCCCGATTGGGCAAAAAAAATAAAAAAGGAGTGAGCTGTCCAGCGTTCTCCTTAACAAAGCCGATATGTAAACAGAGGCGGTGGCAAAACACCTGCTAGCAATCTATTAACGCTCTGAGAGGAGGGGGGTGCCAGGGCGAGGGAACGGCCCATCTATTATCCTAGAAACAGATCTGCTCTATTAGCATATCAGGAGGCTGCAGATAGTACAGACGTATGCCCTTGTCAGGGGCTAATGCACTTAATTAGGTTGCGTCCCAAATGGCACCCTATTCCCTATATAGTGCACTACTTTTGACCAGGACCCCATAAGGTCTGTTCTCAATAGTGAGCTAAGTGAGAGAAAGAGAGAGAGAGAGAGAGAGAGAGAAAGAGAGAAAGAGAGAGAGGGCCCTGGTGCCCGTGGTCTGTAAAGTAGACTAGTAACATTAGTTCTGCGTGATTTGGGTAATTACTTCAAGAGCTGAAGGACGTGCCTGGCCACCGAAAATACTCCAGGGCCCAGGCACGCAGCACGTTGGTTCCCCCATAATGCTGAGCAGTGTAGAAAGATGCATTCTACTGAATGACCTTAACATACGCTGCTACTATTTAAAGGTTTTTCTTCTGGGTTTGAGATGAAAAGTGCAGAATAAATACAGTTGAAGTCGGAAGTTTACATACACCTCAGCCAAATAAATGTAAACTCAGTTATTCACAATTCCTGACATTTAATCCTAGTAACAATTCCCTGTTTTAAGTCAGTTAGGATCACCACTTTATTTTAAGAATGTGAAATGTCAGAATAATAGTAGAGAGAATAATTTATTTCAGATTTTAGATTTTGTGAAGTGCATCAGTCCCTCCTGCAGCAAAGCACTCCCACAACATGATGCTGCCACTCCCGTGCTTCACGGCTGGGATGGTGTTCTTCAGCTTGCAAGCCTCCCCCTTTTTCCTCCAAACATAACGATGGTCATTATGGCCAAACGGTTCTATTTTTGTTTTATCAGACCAGAGGACATTTCTCCAAAAAGTACGATCTTTGTCCCCATGTGCAGTTGCAAACCGTAGTCTGGCTTTCTTATAGGGGCTTTGGAGCAGTGGATTCTTCCTTGCTGAGCGGCCTGTCAGGTTATGTCGATATAGGACTCGTTTTACTGTGGATATAGATACTTTTCTACCTGTTTCCTCCAGCATCTTCACAAGGTCCTTTGCTGTTGTTCTGGGATTGATCTGGGACGCGTCTCCTTCCTGAGCGGTATGGCGGCTGTGTGGTCCCATGGTGTTTATACTTGCGTACTATTGTTTGTACAGATGAACGTGGTACCTTCAGGTGTTTGGAAGGATGAACCACACTTGTGGAGGTCTTACAAAAAATTTTCTGAGGTCTTGGCTGATTTCTTTTGATTTTCCCATGATGTCAAGCAAAGAGGCACTGAGTTTGAATGTAGGCCTTGAAATACATCCACAGGTACACCTCCAATTGACTCAAATGATGTCAATCAGAAGCTTCTAAAGCCATGACATCATTTTCTGGAATTTTACAAGCTGTTTAAAGGCACAGTCAACTTAGTGTATGTAAACTTCTGACCCACTGGCATTGTGATATAGTGAATTATAAGTAAAATAATCTGTCTGTAAACAATTGTTGGAAGAATTACTTGTGTCATGCACAAAGTAGATGTCCTAACCGACTTCAACTGTATGTGTTTTGCGTATGCATGGAGACGTGCAGATCCATAACTCACCGATCTGTGTCGCCACACAGTGACCAGTCAGCACTTTAGCCAATTAATAAATAAATGGCGACCAGTGTCTGTTTTAATGCCGAAGCTAAATGTAATCCAGGGTGTTACGTGACAGTGATGGAGAATCGGGGCTGTAGTCATGGAGAATGGACAGATTTCCTCCCTTTTCGCTGTTTCACACTTATGTGGGCTTTCACAAAAGCTCACCAAAGTTCACAAAAACCTCAAACAGCACTCAGGGCGACAGGTACCCTAGTGGTTAGAGCGTTGGGCCAGTAACAGAAAGGTCGCTGGTTCTAATACCCGAGCCGACAAGGTGAAAAAACTGTCGATGTGTCCTTGAGCAAGGCACTTAACCCTAATTTGCTCCAGGGGCTGACCCTGTAGGTAGGCTGTCATTGTAAATAAGAATTAGTTCTTAACTGACTTGCCTAGTTAAATGAATAAAAAAAAGCTGCCATTTTGTAAGGAGAAGAGGATTCTGACTTTGATGGACAGGTCAGGAGGTCTCCTGGAGTGCAAAAGACCCATGAGAGGTCTATCACTGTAGAGGTGATCGCAATACAGGACGGGCCATTCATTAAAAAAACAAGGCTGTTCTTTTTCAACCGGCACATCTCTATACAGCACTCCCTCTCTCTTGTCGCCCCTCTCTTCCCAGCTGATATCGAAATCAAATAGATTAGTCAAGGTCGCTTGGTTTCCTCTCTCTCTCTCTCTTCTTTCAGGTTCCACTTCCTTCTTTTGCCCTTTGGTGTTTTACTCCGGTTGTTCGAGGACACACAGCAACACACACGTCGGACCAGACCTGGGTTCAAATAAAATCCTTTCAAATGCTTTATTTGGGCATGATTGCGCTTGCCTGGCGCAATGGTATTGATAGAATAGTCAGAAAAGTGCAAACCCAGCCCATCTGCCACCCTAGAGCAAATGCTAAAAGTATTTGAACCCAGGTCTGCATCGAACCCAGGTCTCCAGGTCTGCATCGGATACAGGCAGTAATGTAGTTATGTTAGACCAGACAAAGTGAATGGTTGGCCTGGGAGGCTCATTAATCATCCATGCTGGGTTGAAGGCACTCCTGAAGTAAAAAGGTCTGATTCGATATTACGCGGCCCCATTATCTGTTATTGTGCTACCAGACGAGGACTCACACAGGCGTTCCTAACGGACGCCGTTTCAGGGCAAGACAAAATCCCTCATAGCCCACCCAAATGGAAAATTACAGGCATGTTTTCTATTAGACTTTGGTCTCTTCAGACCATTACACCACCTCAAGACAAACCAAAGAAATAGGCTTTACAGTACAGGTAGCTACAGTACTTCACACGATGTACAAGGCAAACCAACACAGACACTACCTGATACACAGTAGCTGAAGATAAGCGTCCATGCTCACTGCCATAAATAGATAAGCCCTGGGCCTACACAGTACTCATCCTGGGTAGAGCTGGTGCCTTTTCCAGCCTAGAGATTCAACTACAATACAGCTGGTCTGGACCAGTCCGATGCTACCGCTGCTTCCCAGAAAACCCCTAGAGGGAGACGTTTTGGGGGGCAGAGGCGTGTAGCTGCTTTCAAGCACCCTAGATCTTTATGAATGGACAAAATACCATTAATATTCATGACAGATGAACGTGACTGTGGCGGCTCCTCACCACACAGCCTGTGGCCACTCCTTCTGCGATCCATGCAGAGCTACACAGCTACCGGCTGCTATACAGTACACAGGGATTGACTATAGCAGGCTTAAGACAGTTGTGGTAACACCAGAGATGGACTGAGACAGTGGTTATGAAAAGTCAATGCTATTGATCTGTTCTCTAAGGTGAAAACGTTCACACAGACGGGGAAAGATTCAGGATCGTGCTGCTTGCTCAGAGATGTTCGCACGCACACGCACACTTATACCCACTGCACTAGTAACTGACCGGAACCCCCCTATTCACTATTCTCCACAACAGCAGACACTAAGAGTTGTGAGGGTGAGTTTAGAGACAGACCTTGAAAAGCTCCCTCTGATTGGGGTTCTGTTATGTTTGGAAGTGATAAAATGGTGGAGCTTTCCAGGAGGTAATAAGGTAATTATCATACAACAGCAATGTCACGCTCCGAATAAACTCTGTGAATACTGTGTGCCATGGGATCCAAATAAAATAAATTAAATCTAATTTCCAAGCCACTCTTACATATACAGTATACACACACACACACACACACACACACTGTGCACAAAAACACACACTTGCATAATGCATGCAACTAACTATAAACCCTTTGTTCTCAGCGGATAAAGATCTCTGAGTAATTGTACTGTATGGATAATCAGTCTAGCGCACGAGATATAGAAATCTGACATATAGATCAAATGCAGCTGCATGCTGTAGAAAAAAAAAATCCCCTCTATTGGAGACGAACAGACAAGAGGCTATTAAAGAGAATCCATTGTCAAACTCACAGAGAAACTAAAACCCTCAAAGCAACACTCTGTCCAGTCTACTATACAACCATCCTTTTACAATCTTATCCCAGTCACTATCATCCATTCATTCATTCATTCATTCATTCACTGCTTTCTGTCCTAGTTTTCTTGTTAGGTCACTGAATATGACCTCTTGGACCACTGGCGCTGACCCTTACCTGCTTGGCGGACAGGTCCCCCTTGGAAGGCATGCTGGGGCTGCCCATTGGGCTCACGGGGGTACTGCGGCTGCCCCCGTTGAACAGTTCCCGCACCGACGCCAGCCACTTCATGATGGATCCTGGCGGGTGGAGGGGTGCCTTGGCTTCAGTTGTGTCCAGAAAAAGAGTCTATAACCTTGGCACGGCACTCAGGGAGGGCCCCTGTAAGCTATGGACTGCAGCTGGGAAGACGTAGAGCACTCTGCGGTTGTTGTCTATCTTGTAGGACTGTTTCTAATTCTGGTTCCTGTCCTCTCCTTGTAGGACTGTTTCTAATTCTGGTTCCTGTCCTCTCCTTGTAGGACTGTTTCTAATTCTGGTTCCTGTCCTCTCCTTGTAGTGCCTCAAGACCATCACAGCACAGGGGACGTAGGTGTGACTGGCTCAGCTCGCTCCCCCCACCAGCCACTAGCTCCAGTGACACTCAATCCTCTCACCCAATCCCACAACAACCACCATCTGTCACTTTCCCTTTCCCTCCATGCCCTTCCTCTTTTCTCCTCTATGCCCCCCTTCTCTCCATCCCCCTCTTCTCCCGTTAAACCACCAGCCCCCCCACTGAGCCCCGGAGGATTACTGATGGCAGTCTGCACATCAGATAGATGGCTAGCATTAGCGGAGCTTGGCGTGCGCCATACGCAGTCTGTGGCACAGTGGCCTTTTCCATGGTGGAGCAGGGAGCTAGAATAGGGGGGGGGGGGGGGGGACAGGGCTGGGGTAGGGTTTGCTGAGTCTATAGGGAACCAGATCTAATGTTGCCCCAAGGTCATCGGTGACTACTGACTAGAAATTCCACACAACCCAAACACCAGCAGCTGGTTGGCCACTGAGAAGAGCAAGAACTGGCGTGACTGATTACACTGGTGCATGTGCATTTATCACTGGATAGTCTATCTAGTCCCCAAGTACTGCTGATGGCTGTTTAGGACTACATCCAGTCACCTCCCCAAGTACTGCTGATGGCTGTTTAGGACTACATCCAGTCACCTCCCCAAGTACTGCTGATGGCTGTTTAGGACTACATCCAGTCACCTCCCCAAGTACTGCTGATGGCTGTTTAGGACTTTACTACATCAGTCACCTGGCAAGAGGAGAACTGGCTGTGTTTCACCCACACCTCCCTGTGGTGCGCAGCTTCAGCATCAATTAAATGTTGGAGAGACGGAGAGCCACTACATCACCCAGACAGACCTGTAGTCCGTCACCACTTAATATGGGCTCTGGGGCTTCATCTAGGTACAGATCTAGGATCAGATTCCACTCTCCCAACCCTAACCCGAAACTGACCCAAGATCAGTGTTTAGAGGCAACTTCACCCTACTTTAATCAGGACACAGTGACACAAGGACAAGGCATTTAATTAAACCAAGACATTTAGCTCCAATGCAACAAAGGAATGAACCATGAATATATAATGAACATGCAAAATGCATGAGGTAATGCCAAATCACTACATAGCTAACATCCTGAAAAGGTATAGAATAGAGCTGATCGTTGATCACTGACAACCCTGTAATATAGCTTACAAGCTTTTATTTTCCATCTGAAAGGCTTTCATCACTCAACTATCGTTATCAGAGCCATACTCTCACACAGATCAGACAGGTGGTTAGACTACAGTACCTCTCTGGCAGACAGACAGGTGGTTAGACTACAGTACCTCTCTGGCAGACAGACAGGTGGTTAGACTACCTCTGACATTTGAAGAGATAGTGACTGATGTTATCCACCACCACAATGAACCTGCTTGATAATAATAGCCCATCCCCAGAATGTGTGTCAATATCCCTGTCTGTGTTTGTCTAAACACATAGTGCATGCTGCTCTAATACCGGGCTGCAGGCTGGAGCCATCTGGGGAGGGAAGCCTCCATACTGGTGTCCATGTGGCGCTGAAGATAGGGCCAATGGCTTAGGGTACATACCAAATGGCACCCTATTCCCTATGTAGTGCACTACATTCGACCAGGGCCCATAGGGAATAAGGTGCCATTTGGGACCTTAACTTCTAGAGTTCGATGTATTTTCTAAATCCCTATCGCAGCATTGCAACTGCATATGATACTGCATTTATCTGTGAGTATAAGGGAAGAGCAGTGTGTGTCTGTCTATCATGGAGACAAAACACACACTCTGAAAACATGGGAAGTGATATGTGTGTCTGTCTGTCTATCCTGAAGTGATATGTTGTGGAGGACAGTGATATGTTGTGGAGGACAGTGATATGTTGCGGAGGACAGTGATATGTTGCGGAGGACAGTGATATGTTGTGGAGGACAGTGATATGTTGTGGAGGACAGTGATATGTTGTGGAGGACAGTGATATGTTGTGGAGGACAGTGATATGTTGTGGAGGACAGTGATATGTTGTAGAGGACAGTGATATGTTGCGGAGGACAGTGATATGTTGTGGAGGACAGTGATATGTTGTGGAGGACAGTGATATGTTGTGGAGGACAGTGATATGTTGTGGAGGACAGTGATATGTTGTGGAGGACAGTGATATGTTGCGGAGGACAGTGATATGTTGTGGAGGACAGTGATATGTTGTGGAGGACAGTGATATGTTGCGGAGGACAGTGATATGTTGCGGAGGACAGTGATATGTTGTGGAGGACAGTGATATGTTGTGGAGGACAGTGATATGTTGTGGAGGACAGTGATATGTTGTGGAGGACAGTGATATGTTGTGGAGGACAGTGATATGTTGCGGAGGACAGTGATATGTTGTGGAGGTCTGGTGACTTACCCCAGTGTGTGTGTGTGTGTGTGTGTGTGTGTGTGTGTGTGTGTGTGTGTGTGTGTGTGTGTGTGTGTGTGTGTGTGTGTGTGTGTGTGTGTGTGTGTGTGTGTGTGTGTGTGTGTGTGTGTGTGTGTGTGTGTGTGCATGTGTGCAGGGGAGCTCTGAATTGTAGACCTAATGAAAACCGTTCTGGTACAGTGTAAGCAATATAAGCAGTTCAACATCACTTGTAAGGAGGCAATTAGATGTTATATGAAGCAAAACCAAGCAAGAGTAGGTCTTAAACGTCTATAGAGAAAGGCAATAACAATGAATGAACTAAGTGCACCGCACATTTCTGTGGCCAACAAAATGAAAAACTTCCAAGCTGAACACATTGTCTCACGTGTCGTTATTGAATCTCAGATGAGAATGATAAAGTCCCCTTGGTTAAATGAACGGGAAGCAGACCTCTTTAACAGATTGATTCCCATACTGTGTGCATATGAGTGCAAATAACTATTGGCTTCCCTTCAGGTTTAACATGGCCATACGTGGTGATTTTAAATAACTTATTTTGCGTACCTTTCATTTACTTCACGTCTGAAAAAGTTAATATCTTCTCTTTGAAAGGGAACAGATTGACATCACTACACCCAGCATAGAGGCCTCCAGAATACAGACAGACATAACTACACCCAGCATAGAGGCCTCCAGAATACAGACAGACATAACTACACCCAGCATAGAGGCCTCCAGAATACAGACAGACATAACTACACCCAGCATAGAGGCCTCCAGAATACAGACAGACATAACTACACCAAGCATAGAGGCCTCCAGAATACAGACAGACATAACTACACCCAGCATAGAGGCATCCAGAATACAGACAGACATAACTACACCCAGCATAGAGGCCTCCAGAATACAGACAGACATAACTACACCCAGCATAGAGGCCTCCAGAATACAGACAGACATCACTACACCCAGCATAGAGGCCTCCAGAACACAAACAGACATAACTACTCCCAGCATAGAGGCCTCCAGAATACAGACAGACATAACTACACCAAGCATAGAGGCCTCCAGAACACAAACAGACATCACTACACCCAGCAGAGGCCTCCAGAATACAGACAGACATAACTACACCAAGCATAGAGGCCTCCAGAACACAAACAGACATCACTACACCCAGCATAGAGGCCTCCAGAACACAAACAGACATAACTACTCCCAGCATAGAGGCCTCCAGAATACAGACAGACATAACTACACCAAGCATAGAGGCCTCCAGAACACAAACAGACATCACTACACCCAGCAGAGGCCTCCAGAATACAGACAGACATAACTACACCAAGCATAGAGGCCTCCAGAACACAAACAGACATCACTACACCCAGCATAGAGGCCTCCAGAATACAGACAGACATCACTACACCCAGCATAGAGGCCTCCAGAACACAAACAGACATCACTACACCCAGCATAGAGGCCTCCAGAATACAGACAGACATCACTACACCCAGCATAGAGGCCTCCAGAATACAGACAGACATCACTACACCCAGCATAGAGGCCTCCAGAACACAAACAGACATCACTACACCCAGCATAGAGGCCTCCAGAATACAGACAGACATCACTACACCCAGCATAGAGGCCTCCAGAATACAGACAGACATCACTACACCCAGCATAGAGGCCTCCAGAACACAAACAGACATCACTACACCCAGCATAGAGGCCTCCAGAATACAGACAGACATCACTACACCCAGCATAGAGGCCTCCAGAATACAGACAGACATAACTACACCCAGCAGAGGCCTCCAGAATACAGACAGACATAACTACACCCAGCATAGAGGCCTCCAGAATACAGACAGACATCACTACACCTAGCATAGAGGCCTCCAGAATACAGACTTCCCTCTGGTTTCACTGCAACGCTACACTTTAGCTATCCTGGTCACTGTGTCAGACTATTTGCTCAATAACCGAACACCATCTCTCCCAGTTAGATAGTGTGCCTCCTGAATTGCACCCTATTCCCTATATAGTGTACTACTTTTGACCAGAGCCCTATGGGCCAATGTCAAAAGTAGTGCACTTTATAGGGGATAGGGTGCCATTTCGGATGTACCCATAGAATTGGCTCTGGAAACTCTACAGTATCACTACTGCCGCTCCCCAGTCCAAGCGCACAAACATGTTGAAGAACCACAACCAGAGGGGGGCCTTTCTTTCCTAGCAGCCTTTGAGACGAAGGGGGTGGTGGTGGTGCGCGGGCTCCAGTTTTGGACGCCCTCCACGTTTCCCCTGCTCCCACATCCCTGCTTTTCAGCACTCACTCCATGTTGAATGCCTAACGGAGACGCGGGCTTTCATCCCCGTCCAGCAGCTAGGGAGAAAATCAAGAGGCCTGTAAATGTCTCCTCATGAGAGAGGCATTAAAATCAATTCACTTGTGGTTCCCCTAATCCAAGCAGGAACGAACGGGCCTCCAGCTCCACCCCGATAGGCATTTTCTATACAAACCTCAAGAGTTGCGACTTGCCACTACGGTTGCAAAATTCCAATTAAATTTCCTGATTTTTCCCAAATCCCGGTTAGAGGATTCCCGGAATCTGGAGGGAATAAGCAGGAAATCCAGAATCCAGAGTTCTTGAAAACCAGGGAATTTATTGAATGGTTTTGCAACTCTACTTGCCACTTTCACAAAAAGAGTATTCATTTTCGATACAGAACCCTGTTGCTGGTGCCTGTGTTAAGGCTACATGCTAGTCTGAGAAATGACTTCAGCCATTCCAACATGGTTCCATAAGGATACAGTGATGTCATGAATCATGAGGAACATCAGAGAGTGAGTTCATTAGTTCAACACAATACCCTCCAAGAGAGAGAGAGTGAGAGAGTGAGAGAGAGAGAGAGAGAGAGAGAGAGAGAGAGAGAGAGAGAGAGAGAGAGAGAGAGAGAGAGAGAGAGAGAGAGAGAGTGAGAGTGAGAGAGAGACCTCCACCCAGACGATTACCATTAGTGTGTCAGAGGAAATGATGAGGCCTGAGTCCTACAGCTGGAATGCCCAAACACCAGAGAGCCAGCTGACTCCCAGAAGGGATGAAGTGTACAAAGATGTTAGGAGTCAACCTCGGCTCCTCTGCCCGCTCCTTGTGAGGTCTCTGGAGTTCTACCATAGAACAACAGGGACACTTATATATGGAATTCTACAATAGAACAACAGGGACACTTACTTATGGAGTTCTACAATAGAACAACAGGGACACTTACATATGGAGTAGACATGTTATTACAGTATTACTTCCTGAAGCGGAGCACAAGTAGCAATTAGCGAGATATGTTTTGCACTGGCACCGCGTGGTTCTTTACTGGTTGGGTGGTTGTTTGGAAGTGCGGGTCTTCTTTTTGTTGGGTGGCAGGTATCCTAGCGGTTAAAAAATTAGGCCAGTTACTGAAAGGTCGCTGGTTCGAATACCCGAGCCGACAAGGTGAAAAACCTGTCTATGTGTCCTTGAGCAAGGCACTTAACCCTAATTTGCTCCAGGGGCCGACCCTGTAGGTAGGCCGTCATTGTAAATAAGAATTTATTCTTAACTGACTTTATTTATATAAAATCAAGACTTTAATCATGGATGCACCTCAAAGTCACCCCCTCCTCCCAACTCGCCTCAATGGACACCTTCCTCACAACAAAATACATTTTGTAAATGCCATTAAACGCAGCAGCATAGTCGGCAGAGACGACCATAAATCAACCACCGCGCAACGCTGCAACTCTGCTTTAAGTAAAATGTCACAAGTCACGTCTTGGCCTCCGTATCACTTCTTCCTCGGTGCGTGTTGCCATAAACAAGCTTTTGTTTAATTAGGGCTACAACTCTGTGATATACGACCCTTCGGTCCCCACGTGGCAGGTTGTTTGTAAGCAAGGCAACACAGACGTTCCTAATTGAACAGTGATATACTGCAGGCAGAGACGTGATGTTTTGATACCATTACATACATACAAACAAACATACCGCAAATTCAAAGGTTATTGCTGAAATATACAGCAGAGTGCAGTAAATGAAGTGACTTATACGGATGAACCTCTAAGCATCATGAGAGAACCCGGGTGTTGCAGCTGGCTGGAGTTTTCACGGTCTCTTCATCGTCTGCCAGCAGATCTGGGGGGGGACGGGGGCAATGCTTGATAAGTTGAGTTTCTGGCGACTGCTTTTGGACCCACACAGATGTAAACAATTATCCAGCAAAACACACATGACGGGGGTGGGGGAGCTCCAGTGTTTGTATTAATTCACCACCCTTTTCACTTCTCTCTTAATAACTGAGCAAAAACCCCTTTGACTCACCAGACCAGAGGTTCTAGAACAGCCTTAGAAGAAGCCAAGGCAGGCCAAGCCCTCCAACGACTGGCAAAATGTTCCAGTTGAAAATATCATGGACCAAATTCCCCACCCCATAATGCAGAGTTTGTGTGTCACATGGCAGCTTCACAGGAAAGTTAAAACAAATTCAGCCTGATCCCATTACCTAACTCCTAACATTTCCTGTGATGTGGGTGCTGGGCAGTAGCCCACCGGCCTGTAGGTGGGGAGAGTGAGGGGACTTGAGGACAGGTGGGGTGGAGTGTTGAAAGCTGCTGGCCAGATTTGATAAAACATACGCTATAACTCAAAAGGCCTTGCAATAGGATGAGCTGAAAGTCCTTCCCCAAAAAACAACTCACTGGAGTAATATTATTCAGTCAATATGTCAATAACATCTAATCTTCCCATCACTCTTGTTTTCAAACAGTTCTTTTGGTCTCCGTTTCTCCTCTAACAGCAGCAATAAACAGAGCTGACTCTCAAATTAGCTTTTGTAGAACTCTCTCTGTTCCTAGTGTAAATAATCCCCCCCGTTTTGCTGGGGAAATGGAAAGTTTCAGCCCAAAATACATAGGCGTAATAAACAAGCCCTTTCATATGTGTAAAAAACCCTGGGAGTTGTGGGTAAAAATAGAGCTGTTGGCATGGCAGCGGGGGAGGCAGGCGGTGATATTTCACCCAGCAGGGAGTCGGGCGCGGGGCAGAACAGGAGGAGGGCAGGTGTTATCAGGCCAGCTCATCAAAGAGCCATCTCTCATCTGGGTGTGTGCTGCCTGGCAGGAGATGTAAAAGGGTAGGGAGATGGAGGAGGAAAAACACACACATACACACACACACCGTAGAAATATAAATAAAAATCAGACCAAAATCTGACATCTGATCAAAACTATAACATTAAGGGCTCTATTTTAACAAACTAACACAATGGTAAATCTAAGCACAATAGGTTCAGGGGTGTGTTTGAAATATTTTAGCTATTTCCACTAATCACAATTATTAGTGCACTTGCTGGCGTTGGCGCGAAAGTGCTGGGTTTTCTTATGAATAAACAAGTTGTGGGTGTGTCGAGGCTTGGCCCCTCACTGGCCAATCAGAATATGCTCCATGGCGAAATACAGTGCCTTGCAAAAGTATTCATCCCCCTTGGCGTTTTTTTGTTGCATTACAACCTGTAATTTAAATGGATTTTTATTTGGATTTCATGTAATGGACATACACAAAATATTCCAAATTGGTGAAGTGAAATTTAAACAATTACAATTCTTTTTTTAAACGGAAAAGTGGTGGTGCATTAGTATTCACCCCCTTTGCTATGAAGCCCCTAAATAAGATCTGGTGCAACCAATTACCTTCAGAAGTCACATAATTATTTAAATAAAGTCCACCTGTGCACAATCTAAGTGTCACATGATCTGTCACATGATCTCAGTATATATACACCTGTTCTGAAAGGCCCCACAGTCTGCAACACCACTAAGCAAGCGGCACCATGAAGACCAAGGAGCTCCAAACAGGTCAGGGACAAATTTGTGGAGAAGTACAGATCAGGGTTGGGTTATAAAAAAAATATCTTAAACTTTGAACATCCCACAGAGCACCATTAAATCCATTATTAAAAAATGGAAAGAATATGGCACCACAACAAACCTGCCAAGAGAGGGCCGCCCACCAAAACCCCCGGACCAGGCAAGGAGGGCATTAATCAGAGGCAACAAAGAGACCAAAGATAACCCTGAAGGAGCTGCAAAGCTCCACAGCGGAGATTGGAGTATGTGTCCATAAGACAACTTTAAGCCGTACACTCCACACAGCTGGGCTTTACGGAAGAGTGGCCAGAAAAAAGGCATTGCTTAAAGAAAGAAATAAGCAAACACGTTTGGTGTTCGTCAAAAGGCATGTGGGAGACATATTGAAGAAGGTACTAAAATGTATCTTGGCCATCAAGGATAACACTATGTCTGGCGCAAACCCAACACCTCTCATCACCCTGAGAACACCATTCCACAGTGAAGCATGGTGGTGGCAGCATCATGCTGTGGGGATGTTTTTCATTGGCAGGGACTGGGAATCTTGTCAGAATTGAAGGAATGATGGATGGCGCTAAATACAGGGATATTCTTGAGGGAAACCTGTTTCAGTCTTCCAGAGATTTGAGACTGGGATGGAGGTTCACCTTCCAGCAGGACAATGACCCTAAGCATACTGCTAAAGCAACACTTGAGTGGTTTAAGGGGAAACATTTAAATGTCTTGGAATGGCCTAGTCAAAGCCCAGACCTCAATCCAATTGAGAATCTGTGGTACGTCTTAAAGATTGCTGTACACCAGATGAACCCATCCAAATTGTGTAGATGTGCCAAGCTTATAGAGACATACCCCAAGAGACTTGCAGCTGTAATTGCTGCAAAAGGTGGCTCTACAAAGTATTGTGTAAGGATTTATGTTCAGAGAGGTCTCTGGAAACCTTTATGTTTTTCAGATTTAGTGTCCAGAGACCTCTCTGCAAATTCTATGTTCAGTTTGGGATTGGTCCCCAATTAGAGGCAGCTGCGCCGCATTGCCTCTAATTGGGGAGCCTATTTAAGTATGAGTTATTCCCACCTGCGTTGTGGGTTTTTGTGTGTGTTCCTTTTGTTCACGCCTGTTTCATGGTCGCTGTCTCTCCTTTTGTTGGTTTTGGGATTTTTACTAATAAAAGGAATGTATTCGCACCACAGCTCTGCGCTTCGGGTCATGTCTAACTGCGATCGTGACAGAAAAACCCACCACATGGGGTCTGGCGGAGCCAGAGTACGACTGGGGGTCGGAGTCAGAGGAAGAAAGGAAATATCTAAAGGACATGTTCTTGGGTATAGTAGAGCAATGCCGGCAGCATTGTGAGGAGGATGAATGTGACAAAGCGGAGCTGGAGGGTTTGGTGCCAGACGTGTGCATCCCCAGTCCGGGTCATAGAATACCAGCCTCCAGCGCCGAACCGATCTCCAGTGCGTAGCACTAGCCCAGCTTGTCCTGGGACAGCCTACAGCAACTGGTATCATAGGTATATGTCTCCAGCGCCGGCTCTCCACACCCGACATTCAGTGCACGCTCAAGTTTTCTGTTTTTTTGTCTTATTTCTTGTTTGTTTCACAATAAAAAATATTTTGCATCTTCAAAGAGGCATGTTGTGTAAATCAAACGTACAAACCCCACAAAAATCTATTTTAACTCCAGGTTGTAAGGCAACAAAATAGGAGAAATGCCAAGGAGGGTGAATACTTTCGCAAGCCACTGTATGTGGTTGCTTCAGTTTGTGTATTGATGGCCTTTTATGTATTGCCTTGGAATCAACTTAAATTCCAATGTTAGTCCTTTATAGTTTGTTAAATGGCTTACAAAAACAAAATGCAGACCTGTCCCATCTTTGCTAAATAGGTTAACAAACCAATTTGCAGTCCACATTGTTCTAAATAATTGCATGGCTTTAATAGCATTCACACTGATATAGGGGCTAGGCCAGGGGAAGATGGCTCATAATCATGGCTGTTCATGGACATGCCAAACATTGTCAATGATACAATTCATTATTGATAAGGCCTAAAAGGAGAATTAATCATTCTAATCAAATTCTAAACAACACAGCTTGTTTTAAATAGACTATGTCACACTTACAGGCCCCATAACTTCTCCCTGTGGGCATATAATATTAAAACAACGCAGAGTTAGGAGGGTTTTACGCACATTCAAAACGGGGCCTGCATGGCTACAATAATGTGGGCCTGCCTACAATGCATAGATAGAAAGGGAATGTCAGCTCACTGTTTCACTCCTCTCAAACTTGATATTTTAATAAAGCTTTTGTGATTAAGATTTATTTCCAAGTGGTCTCAGGAGCCAAACCCTTTATCGACAGTCTTGACTACTTCGCGACTGCATTGGGCAGACAAAAAAAAGCCTTCATTGAGAGGAGGGGAGGCTATACTTGGTTTTTAATAAAATAAAATAGGAAAATATATATTTTTTCCTGTTTCTAATATGAAGTATACAGGTACCAAAAGCCGATTAGGCTACTCTGGTTTCATGTGCATATGGGCAGTGTGCGTCACGGCTGGATAGGTCGAGGTCCACTGTCAAAATTCATGCCATATACCGCAAAAAAAAAAGCTTATGGTTGGTCTTAAATATCCCTATCAGCACTGCCTGAAATTACAACTTTGGATCATGTTTTTAAGGACACACCTCAAATACTTCCACCCCGCCCATCTGAACGCAAGCGAGCTGATATAAGACCGGTAAATGGTCGAACCTGACATTAGGGCTGGAAAATGCCAGTGCGTCAGTTTTCACATGACGAAACTGCAAACTAACGTGCGTTTGACACTAGCACCACTTTAACGCCAGCCGAAAATAGAGCCCTATATCTGTCTAAAAGCATAGGCTCTGGCCTGTCAAACACGTATTATTTCTCATTCTTATCTTGACATATGTATGGTGTCATTTTCATTCCATTCTGAGGTATCCAGTCATAAAGCAACATACTGACATTGTTGTCATGTTGATGTATAGTAAGTAGAGTTGTTGTAGCTGTAAATATTCAAACGGAAAGCTTACGATGGGTTTCAGGGAGCCGTGATTATGCAAATGGGAAGTTAGATATGATTCAGTCCAGTCCAATTGTTTTTTCTCAGCTGAACTTCAACGAAAAGCTTTTCTTGGGTCAAAACAAAGGACCTTAGTTAGCCCTCTAACATCTCTTTTAAATGAAGGGTGTGTGTCCAAGTTAGACTCAAGCTTTTCTCCAAGGCAGTCGTCAGATCCACGGAGGCCCTCTATGTTCACGCTTGACTGGTTTTTCTCCAAAGAGCAATGCCAAGAGGAAAAGCCACATGTCTGTGACATAATGTTACATTACAATGAAATTAATCATGTTTTTCTCTGACAATTTAATTAAATGGGCGCGACATTTCACCCACCCACTATTTCTTATTTTTTGTTCCCTTGGCAGGTGATTTGTGGTGACAAACCTCTCCGTGTTTCTGTGTCGGATCAAGGGTTTTTCAATAGCACGCATACCCACACTCACACAAATACACACATACACACACAATGTATTTGTGCATTTTCCCAGAGGTAACTCAGCCAGATGTCCACAAAGCAAATGAGTTTTAAAGTGGGTCGGGTGACACAGACCAGCACAAGGTCACGTCCCTGGGCCCAAAACCACACCGTCTCCTTTTAGCCCTCAGTTTGATGGGCCCTAAAGTTTGGGAAAGACTACCCAACACCAGAGAAAAAAGGGAGGTGAATATGCTAAAATACCAAGTCAGTGCAGCAAACGCCAATGAACCGAATCCAGTGAACTTTCACTGGCCTGACACACTTTTATCCAAAACACTGACTGACCATTGACTTGACATCACATTCATGAAGAATATAGAAGTCCATCCAATGAAATCAGTCTAAAGCAAGCCACAGATTGAGTGAATCAATGTCTCTGGTCGGTCAGTATGATTTCTGTTGCCCCCTCAAAAAGGGGATGGCTTGCTCAAACGTTTTTGGCGACGCAGACGGACAGCTGCCAGTCCATAATGAGGAACCAAAGTGGCATGGCGAAGTGGTGCATCTGTTGTGGATTTGGCAAGAGCGGCAAGACAGCCTCAAAGAAAACTCTGACCTTTTATAGAAACCATAAAAAGACCGCAGTCAGGGATGGGGTAAAAAAAAATCTGGGTAAACAAAATCTGCTGGCTACACAGATCTGGGATTGGCTGGAAATGTATGTTCATGTTCTCCAAGGTATTGAGAGGACACCACATCGCCTAATCGTCCAGAATATTTCTCCAGGATCTTCCAATGGAGAGAAATCTATACTATCATTATATCAGTCCCATAAGGGAGGAAAAAAGCTCCCAACTCTTAGGGTTTTGGAGAAGACATCTCATCCAGATGTTGATGAGCCAATCCAGTGTTTTGACACATATCAAACGGGAGCGTGTGTGTATCCTGCCATCTGTGGCCTACCAATCATCCAAACATGATATTTTAGGACTGCTGACAAGGACGCCATTAAACCTCCATTTACACTAACCTCAGGGTCACGTCTGGAAAAAATAATCCCTATCTATGAACCTGATGAAGCCCTGTTCAGGAGAATACATCCCTATCTATCAACCTGATGAAGTCCTGTTCAGGAGAATAAGATTTCCCTTTATAGGGGCAGGACGTCACTGCAAATAATAATCTGCTCTTAATTTACCTCCTTTATAAATATAAGAAATGTATACTATAGCATTCCATAAAGGTTTTAGCCATAGCTCTCGATTGCCATGTACAGAGAAGCATCATTGAAAATCTCCACCAACATAAACACACTGTACCCAAGAAAACCCACAGCTTTGGCAAGGTGGTGTCACAGGCCTGCAGAAAGCCTGAATGAAAGCACTGCTGAGCCCAGCGGCGGCTTGCTTCAATTGCACGCTGCATTAAGGGGAACAACAGGCCTGCAGCAATCCCATTCCCTGCTCAGAGTTCTCCTCACCCCCCCATCCCTCCTTTACAAGGATAACACAGCCCAATCCCTCCTGAATCACGCACTAACGCTAAGATATGCTACACTAATGCTAGGATATGCTACACTAACGCTAGGATATGCTACGCTAATATATGCTACGCTAGGCTAGACTAGGTTACAGTGCTTACTCTCTTCCTGGAATAGGGGCTAGCTCAGTGGCTGGCGAGGGCCAGGGAGAAAGCGTCGTGCGGCGAGGAGTGACTTCTCTGCAAACAATAACTTCAGGCCAGAGGATTGGGCTTACTGAGACATAAAAGAAAAGCCTGGTCTCTCAGGCCACAATAGGCAGCATTCAAACTTCCAGGCAGTTACCCGACTAGCAGATGTTTGTAGCCTGGCCAGGACACCCCCTTCATCGTCCGCTGTGTGCCAAAGACAGAGTCTGTCTCTTATACACTGTTCACTCACTCACTCAACAGATCCTTCCTTCGCATTTGTGTGTGTGTTTTAGTGTGTGTGCATGCGCATGTGTGGGTGTATGCACATTTGTGCGTTTCAGTGTGTGTGTTTTACAGCTCTGTGAAATGGATTCACATCACATGTGAGGCATTGGAATGGGTTAATACATAGGAAAGATGTGAAGCCAGACAGTGGGACTGACAGATGGACAGCTTTATGGACACACACTTTTCACTACTTCCTGGAGTCTCCTTTGACAGCATGTGAAGCAAAGCCACAGGAGATTCCACTTTATCCCTCGGCAGACGTGACAGCTATTGTCCAGGGGTGTATTCACTAGGAACCAAATGGAAGCAAACGGGATGAAACAGTGTGGGACCTACCTGAATGTGTCCAATAGAAACTCCTGTTTTTGTTGCAAACTGTTTTCCGGTTTGCTACAGTGCAGTGTAAACTAATGAATAAACACCAGTGCATCCCAAGATCAAACTCCATCATAGCATCTCTTCGGTCATCGCATGTCACAGTTCATATCACAAAGTTCAGATCACAATGTTAACTTTGGTTAACATTTGGTTACCATGGTAACTTTCACTGATATGCAGAGGCAGCTTTATTTACAGCAAGGAGCCAGCCCCTAACACATCAGTCTGTTTCAGTCTGTGGGCCTTGACCAAGATATGATGCAGGTGTGTGTGTGTGTGTCCTCAGGAAAGGAGGGGATGGATTATGGATTATTATCATTACCTGAACAGAGAGGCATAATTCAGTCTGTTATAATGATGAAAACTATCATCTACTAGTGATTTATTTAATTGATAACTCCCCCGCCCCTCTTTGGGGCAGAAAATGGCAGACAAAGGAGCCAACAGGGGTCCGCGATCGCATTAGGTCTTTTTGACGTCATTTTGAACAAAAGTTTGTAAACAGAATTATGGATTGTGCTGTTTGTGCCGTTATCCTGTTACCAAACTCTGCATCTGCACTGTTTTTTTAAGAACATTTGTTTTTGTGAAATGTTCAGTGGAAATTGTTTAAAGTAGTCCTTGTGGCTTGTTCAACTTGCCAATCATTGTTTTTTTATTTTGACATACATTTTAAAGTAAAACATCTGAGTCTCAGGATCCCTCTGTTACTGTGGAATTGCCCAACAACAACAACTCTTAACGACTGTTTTCATATAGGGATGAAGAAAACAGTCACATGAGCACTGCATTCATTCGTTCCATGGTCTTGTTGATAATCAAACATGGAAATCAGTCTACAAAGCTCTGGTCTGCGTCCCCATCCTCCAACCTTCTCCCAGAGTGTACACTTGCACACTCCCTGTCATGGATTTAAAAACAGTGAATTGGTGTTAGCATTTGCTGGAGGGAGTTTTCACCATGACAGGGACAGAGAATCTGAACACAGCCTTTGTCCCAGATAAGAACAGGGGTTTGATCTGCGATCATTGATGGGAAATTATGTTCTGAATGACAGCACAGCAGGAACAGCAGTGACATCAACTGAAAGGTGAAATGTATAGCTACAGCCAGCCAGCCCCGCTTCTCTGCTAAAGAAAAAGGCCATTGTAGAGCCAGACTATACCTGCTTTGTCTGTTGCTAATGACTCCGGGTTTCTAACCCAGAGGAGGCTGAATAATTCAATAAACCACCTGCTGGGCCCAAGGCAAATATTAATACTCCTGGATGGTCATTTAAAAAGACAAAAATAGTGCGTCCCAAATGGCACTATATTCCCTATATATGGACTCTGGTCAAAAGCAGTGCACTATATAGGGAATAGGGTGCCATTTAGGACGCAAACATACAGCCATTTATGGTGACCACCTGGGTTTGGGGGGCAGGACCTCTATCTTGGAACGTGCAGGGTGACATTTTCGACATTTCTGCTGCCTGACCACAGAAATGCACCAGTTCAGATTCTAACAGAGAACACAGGGCTAACTACTCACTGGGATGGAGCCATTCATCACTCACAAGGTGCTAAAGGGCCGTCACGCCTCTCTCCCCCTGTGGAGACTCTTTCTTCCACTCTGTATTGCTTTCTCTATCTCTGTCTCTGTCTCTCCCTCCCCATCTCTCTCTCTCTGGTGAGTTACAGTAACAACCTTGGTCAGTGCTTTCAGGCCAAGACGAATGAGTCAACATGTTACTCTAATGACCATGTTTAATGGGAGGAAGGTATGTGGGTGGGTGGGTAACTCAGAGGTTCCTTCCAAATGGGCCACCTGGTTCTACCGAACACACAAACATACACAACAAAAAACTAATCCGGAAGACTGATGTTTACAGTCTCACTTGGCCACTGTTCCCACTCAACACCTGGAGAGGAACTGGAGCCGAGGGCCAAGCACGGAGCTACCAAAACACATTTACATTGAAGCCTTTTTTTTAATCTGATCTGTGTGTGGTCAGCTTCCTACTCAATCAGCACTCTTTACTGCGTCCCAAATGGCACCCCATTCCATCAATAGTATACTTTTGAACATGGTCCATAGGGCTGTTGCCAGAAGAAGTCCACTATGTAGGGAATAGGCTGGCATTTGGGAGGCATTCTTTACGTCCGGCCCTACGGGGCTGAGAGAGGGTTCGCTGTTATTGCTCTCTCTGTCACTGGCTGCTTTGAATGAATCTGTTGTTTGGACGGGCCAAGCTCCGGTCTTAAGGAACATCCATAAAAACATCAACAGGAGTGTCTCCAGAATAGTCATGGTCAGACCCACCGCTCTGCCCTGCTGTACTGTAGTCTACAGTGATCTACACAATAACACAGGATCCAGTCTGATACTGTGATGGTGCCGTACCAGCTTCTACTCTGGTAAGACAGAAACAGCCCTGTGGGTCAATCCCAAATGGCACCATACTCCCCTACATAGTGCACTAGTTTTGACCAGAGCTCTATGGGTCCCGGTCAAAAGTAATGTACTATATAGGGTGCTATTTGGGACGCAGGCCATCCTCTGGTCTTGTTGGACACCTGCAGTATGGTTGGATATGAGAGAGGCTGTGTTGGAAGCTTTGGGCCTGGAGGAGACGGACCCACTGAGTCAGGGTTCTTTGTCTGTTCAGAACCAGAACAGAACAGAATAACACAACCCTAAGTGCAGCAGAGGCAAGGACCGATAAACCACCTGCATTAACAGCCCCTGAAAAACACACTACTACAACAACAGCATTAGCATCGGGCAGTCAGGGGCATGGGGATATGATTAACCTCTTAAATATGAGAGAGACAAAGATATAAACAGCTCTCTAATGTCTTGTGGGTTCAAATACAATTAATTTGAATTCCGAGAATATACACATTGTAGTATTATATTTTAGTATTCAGCACTGTAGTATTTATTTAGTACCGTTCTAGTATTTAGAATGACGTGTGAAGTGATTTTTCATCAGCCTAAACTGTTACATCTATGATGTAGTCCATATGTCAAGTATTTATTGATTTTGGGGAAATTAGACTTGGCCGTCATTGTAATTAAATAAAAAATAAATGACTTGCCTGGTTAAATGAAGGTAAAATCAATAAATAAAATAAAATGTTTCTGTTTGGAGTAGGGTGAACTTGCCCCTAGACGCTGAACTTGGGTCAGTTTCGCATATTCCCCACTAATGGTTAAGGTTAGAATTGGGGGACGGGAAGCTGCTCCTAGATCTGTGCTTAAGGAAAACTTCATCCTGGAGCGGTCTGTTTACAGAGCGTCGCCATTTTATTTGTCAACCGCACGCTTGCACAACACTGATTTCTGCTGGGTAATTATGGCAATTGTATGGCTGTAGAAACAGACTAAACGTCCTCTGTCTAACTTATCATTACATCCATTACTTAGCCCAGGGTTGGCAGGGAAACCCTTTTGGGTAATTGCACATTCAAAGAATTAAAGGTACTTAAGAAATCACCAACTAATGGGAGGGAGGGATTAAGAAAGAAAACGTGGCGTGCGTCCCAAATGGCACTCAATAGTGCCCAATAAAGATCCCATGAGGCCTGGTCAAACGTAGTGCACTATGGAGGGAATAGGGTGCCGTTTGGGACGCAGCCATGAGGTTACACGGTTCAGTCACACATTATCTTCTAGACTCTTACGTCCCACGTATTACCACTGTCAAAAGACAAAAGACACCAGAATACTAGTCCATGTGTTTTTTTTTTTAAAGCCGCCCCCTAATAGTGCCTCTTTGCCATACAAATTCGAGTGGGTTCAATTTAGGATTATGCGGCGTCCCACTCATGTAGACATGATGTGGCCCTTTTTGTTGGACGAAGCATAGAAGCCGACATGGGGGATTCCTTTGGAGTCATGAGGAGCTGAGAATGGTTCTCTTTTACAGGCTTCATTACATGGCGTCACCATTAAAGGGTGATGCTTTCGCTACTGTGTATTTAAAGGGATAGGGAAAGATGAGCCAATGCTTAAATAAACATAATTAAAAGATGTCTTGGCAGGGAGCTCGTAAGGAGTGACATAACAAACACATTTAAACTAGCACACATCACAAAGGAGGGAAAGATGCCTTGTGACAAAATGTAAACATATTATACTGCCTTTTGGAGGCTCAGTCAAAACAAAGCCACTGAATCAATTAACCCCTTCTTCACATTCATCCTCTGCCCAAACCCTGACCTTCCTTGCCAGGGAACGAGGGGTTGGGTTTCTAGCTAAGGGGGGAGAGGGTTCTGGGGTATTACAGTGTAATTAACCCCTGCTCCAGACCACTGGTTTTAGAGAGATGAGACGGATATAATGTTGGTTTAGACCTGCCAGGCCCAGACGTACACACAAACACACACACAGACACACACTTGTAGGCACACATACACAGACTCACACTTAAACAGGCAAAGGTATAGAAAATACTACCCACACACCCACACTGATAAACATAGAGTGAGAGACAGACAGGCACGTACCAACATCTGCATCCACAGAGGTACACACACTTATAAAAACCTACAACCTACAGTTCAACATTCAGACCTAGTGACATGAGATGAGCCTGCTGTGAGTCAGCCAGCTAGTCAGCCAGGTAGTCAGCCAGGTAGTCAGACAGCTTGTCAGCCAGCTAGTCAGCCAGGTAGTCAGGTTGTCAGACAGCTAGTCAACCAGGTAGTCAGACAGCTTGTCAGCCAGGTAGTCAGACAGCTTGTCAGCCAGCTACTCAGCCAGGTAGCCAGGTGGTCAGACAGCTAGTCAGCCAGGTATCCAGGTAGTGAGCTATCTATCAGCCAGGTATCCAGCCAGCTAGTCAGCCATGTAGTCAGCCAGTTAGCCAGGTAGTCAGCTATGTAGCCAGGTAGTCAGCTTGTGGTCAGCCAGGAAGAACCAGGGTGTCAGCCAGGTAGTCAGCAAGGTAGTCAGCCAGGTAGTCAGACAGCTAGTCAGACAGCTAGTCAGCCAGGTATCCAGGTAATCAGCCAGCTAGTCAGCCAGGTAGCCAAGTAGTCAGCCAGCTAGTCAGCCAGGTAGCCAGGTGGTCAGCCAGGTAGTCAGCCATGTAGTCAGCCATGTAGTCAGACAGTTAGCCAGGTAGTCAGCTATGTAGCCAGGTGGTCAGCTTGTAGTCAGCCAGGAAGAACCAGGTTGTCAGTGAGGTAGTCAGCAAGGTAGTCAGCCAGGTAGTCAGACAGCTAGTCAGACACCTAGTCAGACAGCTAGTCAGCCAGGTATCCAGGTAATCAGCCAGCTAGTCAGCCAGGTATCCAGGTAATCAGCCAGCTAGTCAGCCAGGTAGCCAAGTAGTCAGCCAGCTAGTCAGCCAGGTAGCCAGGTGGTCAGCCAGCTAGTCAGCCAGGTAGTCAGCCATGTAGTCAGACAGTTAGCCAGGTAGTCAGCTATGTAGCCAGGTGGTCAGCTTGTAGTCAGACAGGAAGAACCAGGTTGTCAGTGAGGTAGTCAGCAAGGTAGTCAGCCAGGTAGTCAGACAGCTAGTCAGCCAGGTAGTCAGCCAGCTAGTCAGCCAGGTAGACCCACGCTGGCAGAGTAATAATGGAATCCCCAATTCCCGGAGGGAGGAAACACCTAGAAACGTCTGTACAAGCACAGTCGCTAACACACACACACACACACACACACACTGACACACACAGATATGCGTGGCACACACACACACACACACACACACACACACACACACACACACACACACACACGCACTGACACACACAGATATGCGGGCACACACACACACAGCCACCCCCAAAACCCCCTTAAAGCCTCTCCTCCCAAGCCAGCCACCTGCTGTTACCTAACAGGGTGATGTCAGTCGGAGCACATGCCCATTTATCCCAGGACCTTGAACATTAACAGAGTTAAATAGCACCTTTCTAGAGTAGAAGAGAGGTCTACACATATCATAGGTTCAGGTTATATCCCAAATGGCACCCTTATACAGTGCATTACTTTTGATCAGGGCCCATAGAGCTCTGGTAAAAAGTAGTGCTCTAAATAGGGAATAGGGTTACCCATTTGGGACGCACCCCTACTATACAGATCATAGACCCAGTCACGCTACAGAGAGGTGATGAGTGATGTTTCCGCCCGTACAATATGGTTTTTATTATAGGGGGGTAGCCTGTTTAGTTATCTCTCAGAATCCTACAGACGTAGTGTCATAGTGTCCCCATTGTTTAGCTTTCTCTCAGAATCCTACAGACGTAGTGTCATAGTGTCCCCATTGTTTAGCTTTCTCTCAGAATCCTACAGACGTAGTGTCATAGTGTCCCCATTGTTTAGTTATCTCTCAGAATCCTACAGACGTAGTGTCATAGTGTCCCCATTGTTTAGTTATCTCTCAGAATCCTACAGACGTAGTGTCATAGTGTCCCCATTGTTTAGTTATCTCTCAGAATCCTACAGACGTAGTGTCCCCATTGTTTAGTTATCTCTCAGAATCCTACAGACGTAGTGTCCCCATTGTTTAGTTATCTCTCAGAATCCTACAGACGTAGTGTCCCCATTGTTTAGTTATCTCTCAGAATCCTACAGATGTAGTGTCATAGTGTCCCCATTGTTTAGTTATCTCTCAGAATCCTACAGACGTAGTGTCATAGTGTCCCCATTGTTTAGTTATCTCTCAGAATCCTAGATGTAGTGTCCCCATTGTTTAGTTATCTCTCAGAATCCTACAGACGTAGTGTCATAGTGTCCCCATTGTTTAGTTATCTCTCAGAATCCTAGATGTAGTGTCCCCATTGTTTAGTTATCTCTCAGAATCCTACAGACATAGTGTCATTGTGTCCCCATTGTTTAGTTATCTCTCAGAATCCTACAGACGTAGTGTCATAGTGTCCCCATTGTTTAGTTATCTCTCAGAATCCTAGACATAGTGTCCCCATTGTTTAGTTATCTCTCAGAATCCTACAGACGTAGTGTCCTCATTGTTTAGTTATCTCTAAGAATCCTACAGACGTAGTGTCATAGTGTCCCCATTGTTTAGTTATCTCTCAGAATCCTACAGACGTAGTGTCATAGTTTCCCGATTGTTTAGTTATCTCTCAGAATCCTACGGACGTAGTGTCATAGTGTCCCCATTGTTTAGTTATCTCTCAGAATCCTACAGACGTAGTGTCAGTGTCCTCATTGTTTTTCCCCTGAAGATGCCTTCTGAAACAGCTTAGTGGGGTATGTCTGGGCCGTTTCATTCACAAAAACACAATCCCTCTCAAGTCCTCCTCCGTGGAGATGAAGACATCCGAGGGCCTTGCCAAAACCACTTCAGCAATCACGTTCCAATCTTCTTCTCCAAATAAATCTCCCAAAAGGAGAGCCCGCAGAGGGCCAGCGACCAGTCAGAACACCAAACCATGTGTGTTAAGTGTAACCCGTGAGAACAGCAGACACAAACCATCTCCCTATTCATAGGCCAGATAGACCATTGTGTCCTGGGCGCCACTTTCCCTTCCAATGCAACCAACCAAGACAAGGCTGGCAAACTTCACTCCCCGAGCCAGACAGACAAATTACAAGCTGCAAGATCTTGTGGTTTGTGAGGACAGTAGTAAAGCACCAAAGTTCAGAACAGTAGCATTATGGATCCAAAGGCTGGGTGGTATAGTTCAAAACAGTAGCATTATTGACCCAAAGGCTGGGTGGTATAGTTCAAAACAGTAGCATTATTGACCCAAAGGCTGGGTGGTATAGTTCAAAACAGTAGCATTATTGACCCAAAGGCTGGGTGGTATAGTTCAAAACAGTAGCATTATTCACCCATAGGCTGGGTGGTATAGTTCAAAACAGTAGCATTATTCACCCAAAGGCTGGGTGGTATCCAGTATATGGACAGTGTATGAATAGAAAAGGTGTGTACAGCAGTAGTTATAAAGGATGAGCCTTGACTAGAATACAGTATATACATATGAAGTGGGTAAAACAGTATGTAAACATTATTAAAGTGACCAATGTTCAATGCTTATGTATATAGGGCCGGCTTTGATGCACCTGTACGGTCTCCTTCTTCTAGATGGTAGCGGGGTGAACAGGCCATGGTTTCTTCAGCCTCCTGATGTCCTAAAGTTTGCACCGTACACATGACTACACGATCACTTTCCCCAGTGCCTGACATCCTACCTACCGCATCCATTGACTGAGACACCCAATGACTGCTTAGCATTCCATAGCCTTGCATCCCTAATTGAAGCACACAACAGTGGCAGTGGCAGAACCTGGGATCAAGCACACGTCATTCCCTTTGATCTGGTCATGCATAAGCCTCTGTCCAGTGTCCATACCTCCCTCTTGTGGTCAAAACCGACCAGACGACCACAGTGTAAGAGGGGAGATTGCGGGCATCATGTCATAAGAGCACACCTCATGATGGCACGCACAAACAACGTCTACATACATGGATTACTGGGTTTAAGGGATTTGCTGTGGTGACATGAGTTTCCATACTTCTGCCATCCAGTGTTCAGGGTCTCTGGGAGGTTAGGAGAGGAGAGAGGAGGAGAGGAGAGAGGAGGAGTGGTATGAATGGTACATCCCGAAGCTACAAGAAGAATGAATGGAACTTCCCGAAGCTACAAGAAGGGAAAATATAACAGTTTGATGGATAAATGTAAACCTTGAAATGTTGCTCCTCCTCACACAACTACAAAGAACAAGTCTGACTCAGAGAGAGAGAGTTCTGATATTTGACTAAGCTGTAATAACAAGGCCATAATATATATAACTAATACAGTACAGTCAGCTGTAATAAAGTGATACTATATATTACTAATACAGCTGTAATAAGGTGATAATATACTGTATATTACTAATAAAGCTGAAATAACAAGGCCATAATATATATTACTAATACAGTACAGCTGTAATAAGGTGATATATTCTATATTACTAATACAGATGTAATAACAAGGCCATAATATATATTACTAATACAGTTGTAATGAGGTGATAATATATATTACTAACACAGCTGTAATAAGGTGATAATATACAATATATTACTAATACAGCTGTAATATGGTGATAATATATATTACTAATACAGCTGAAATAAGGTGATAATATACAGTATATTACTAATACAGCTGTAATAAGGTGATAATATACAGTATATTACTAATACAGCTGTAATAAGGTGATAATATACAGTATATTACTTATACAGCTGTAATAAGGTGATAATATACAGTATATTACTAATACAGCTGTAATAAGGTGATAATATACAGTATATTACTAATACAGCTGTAATAAGGTGATAATATACAGTATATTACTAATACAGCTGAAATAAGGTGATAATATACAGTATATTACTAATACAGCTAAAATAAGGTGATAATATACAGTATATTACTAATACAGCTGTAATAAGGTGATCATATATATTACAAATACAGCTGTAATAAGGTGATACTATACAGTATATTACTAATACAGCTGTAATAAGGTGTTCATAAATATTACTAATACAGCTGTAATAAGGTGATAATATACCGTATATTACTAATACAGCTGTAATAAGGTGATAATATATATTACTAATACAGCTGTAATAAGGTGATAATATACCGTATATTACTAATACAGCTGTAATAAGGTGATAATATACAGTATATTACTAATACAGCTGTAATAAGGTGATAAAATATATTACTAATACAGCTGTAATAAGGTGATAATATACAGTATATTACTAATACAGCTGTAATAATGTGATAATATATATTACTAATACAGCTGTAATAAGGTGACACTATATTACTAATACAGCTGTAATAAGGTGATAATATACAGTATATTACTAATACAGCTGTAATAAGGTGATAATATACTGTATATTACTAATACAGCTGTAATAAGGTGATAATATACTGTATATTACTAATACAGCTGTAATAAGGTGATAATATACAGTATATTACTAATACAGCTGTAATAAGGTGATAATATACAGTATATTACTAATACACGTGCATCTCAAATTGAACGTACATTTTGTGTAGCTCAATATCTTAAATGGTAGCCTAGCGGTTAAGAGCATTGGGCCAGTATGGTAGCCTAGCGGTTAAGAGCATTGGGCCAGTATGGTAGCCTAGCGGTTAAGAGCATTGGGCCAGTATGGTAGCCTAGCGGTTAAGAGCATTGGGCCAGTATGGTAGCCTAGCGGTTAAGAGCATTGGGCCAGTATGCGAAAGGTCGCTCGTTCGAATCCCAGAGCGCAGTGTGTATAACTGATTCCACAAGGCGAGGCTGGCAACAATACAACAGAGAGACTATGGATTCCAAGGAGTCAAAGAATATGTGGACATGGATCACCGCTCCTTAAGCAATCTGCATGTGTTCTGGCACGTTAATCTGATGGAAAGGCGTTGACCCATACCAGAAATTAATGAGATGGGCTTTCATCCCCCCACTTCATTAATTCAGATTAAATTAATTAACTACTACAGCGGAGAATGCTAAACAAATTACTAATTTTATTTAATCAACACAAATAAGCGTCATTTCCATGGCATTCGTTGTTTACTATTCAGACAGAGCTCATAAATTCCACCTGGAGAGGTTTATTGACGGTCGTGTTATCTCATCACTTCAAATCAGGATTTAGCAAAGTAGAGTGTCATCCAATGTTAACCTGATAAGGAACAATAGACAAGCGAGCACTGGGCTCTCTGTCTACACACACTCACACACACACACACACACACGTACGTACACGCATGCTACCGTAGAAGGCAGGCCCGTAGCATCCGCAACTAATGGTATGGTTGTGCGGACCTAATTACATGCGTTTACTGCGACAATGACAGGCACAACTTTTGACCAGGGCACATAGGGTAGTGCACTATATAGGGAATAGGGTGTAATTTAGGACGCAGCCTTTGCTTCCTTAGGTCTAAAACATAATAATGAACCATCTCCCCCCAAAAAAAGGGAAACTCGCCCGGGCCCTCTATTCCAGGACACAGTGATTGATAGTGTCCATGTCTGGCATACTTTAGCCCTGATGAGATTTACAACGGCATAATTGATGGGTGAACTGCAACCAGACAGTACTTCCTCGAACCGCAGGCATGAGGCTCGGCACACAAAGTTGCTGGATAAGGCTTCTCAGAGCGGACGATTTGTGAGGTGAACTCCTGGTCCCCTTTCTGGATCAGTCTACTGTGAGGAAGTCAGAGTCAGGGAGGAGAGTACGCACAACAGAGGACCATGACTTAAACCTTTTACTACAGTGGGCTAAATCAGGGTCACACAGAGGGATTCTGGGTAGACAAATCTCCTTTGAAACAGAAGTATACACCTCACACACATGGTTATGGGCTTAAAAAAAAGAAGACGCCCGTACCATGTCAGATATAAAGTTGAAATGTATTCCATTTTGAGTTTACATTCAAATATTACACTTTATACACATCACAGAATACTGAAATATAACAAAACTGTTTGACATAAACCCTCGTAAAAAAATAAAATATATATTAATTAGGAAATTATGAAAAACATGAATAACATTCCACCCAGGAGGCCAAAGATGGCAGTTTTTGTAATTTACTGCAGGAGAGGGAATGAGTAGTTCATTCATTCATCCACCTTGCGTGCGTTGAGAGGGGATGAGTTCATCAATAGGCAGGTATGGGTACGATGAGCATCGGTGAGGATAGAGGAGGACTGACAGGGCTGTGAGCAGTCATGAGGAATGAGGAGATTGAGAGAGAAAAGGGCCCCAATCAGCCTTATGGGCTCTGCTGATGCCTTCCAACAACAGACGTGTGCAAACAGGAAATACCCCCGGGGTCGTACATGTGTTCCCATGGAGCGAAGCCAACCAAAGGAACGGAAAAAATGAGTGGAGGATGACAGAGCACAGATAGCACCTCTAAATGGACGTACTGTAACTACACTGTACAATATCTGTTTCCCCAGAAGAGCAGCTGATAAAAACTACGAATGAATGGGACCTCTTTTACTTTTTCTTCCAGGAATACCAGTCTGGGAGGGAGATTTGCTCAGAGAAGCGGCTGCTTCCCACATTGGGGATGGTGGCGGTGAGGTTTTTCCGACGGGGAGTTCCGGTCCGGTGGGTCATGTCTCTTAGATGTTTCGGTAGCTGTTGTAGCATGATTTGGCTTTGGTCTGACACTGTAATCCTACAGCCCATTAGGACAGAGGAGAGCGGCCATTTTCCAGACCTGCACATGACCTGGCCCCTAATAGTTAACATTAAGGAGACTAGTGATTGTAGGAGACTGCTGCAGCTGCTGCCTGGATTGACTGTGTCCCAAATGTAACCCTATTCCCGGGCCTATATAGTGCACTATTTTTGACCAGAGCTCCCATGACACACCCTGACACACTGCGGTTAGAAAGGGGCCTTAGAGCTGACTTTATCATTCGTGGCACTCTCTGAAAAACACAACTAAATGAGGCTTATCATACTGGACCCTCGAGGTAAGGCAACAAACAAGTCTGCAAGTATATGAGTGAATACATAGCAGAGTGGTGGTGTGTATATATATATATATATATATACTGTATATACAAACTATATATACAAAAGTATGTGGACACCACTTCAATTTAGTGGATTCGGCTATTTCAGCCTCACCTGTCGCTGACAGGTGTATAAAATCGAGCACATAGCCATGCAATCTCCATAGACAAATATTGGAATCTCCATAGACAAATATTGGTAGTGGAATGGCCTTACTGAAGAGCTCAGTGACTCTCAACGTGGCACCGTCATAGGATGCCACCTTTCCGAAAAGTCAGTTCGTCAAATTTCTATCCAGCCAGAGCTGACCCGGTCAACTGTAAGTGTTGTTATTGTGAAGTGGAAACGTCTAGTAGCAACAACGGCTCAGACTAGAAGTGGTAGGCCAAACAAGCTTAAGATCACCATGCGCAATGCCAAGCATCGGTTGCTGTGGTGTAAAGCTCGCCGCCATTGGACTCTGGAGCAGTGGAAACGTGTTATCTGGAGTGAAAAATCACGCTTCACAATCTGGCAGTCCGACGGACGCATGTGGGTATGCCAGGAGAACGCAGTGTGAAGGAAAAGCAACCAACAAGTGCTCAGCATATGTATTGGAAAAGCATTCCTCATGAAACTGGTTGAGAGAATGCCTAGAGTGTGAAAAGCTGTCATCAAAGCAAAGGGTGGCTACTTTGAAGAATCTCAAATATCAAATACATTTTGATATTTTTTGGTTACTACATAATTCCATATGTGTTATTTAATAGTTTTTATGTCTTCACTATTATTCTACAATGTATAAAATAGTAAAAAATTAAGAAAAACCCTTGAATGAGTAGGTGTGTCCAAACTTTTGACTGGTACTATATACAGTACATACTTTTGACTGGTGCTATGTATGTATACAGTATATATATGTACAGCGGGGTTGGGGTCAATTCCATTTCAATACCAGTAAATTCAGGAATAAAATTCAAATTTCTTCAATGATTTTCACACACACACACACACACACACACACACACACACACACACACACACACACACACACACACACACACACACACACACACACACACACACACACACACACACACACACACACACACACAATGTTCACTGTGATTTAACACCACAGGAGCCCCCTAAGCCCAAAGCCCTGGCAGGGTGAACATGTTGAATAAAAAGACAGAATTGTAGCATGACAGTGGAGTCGTACCTCAGTAGTACATTATTTGGGCTCTGGCACGGCACAAAATGACCCAGCATGCATTGCGTTGTGGTGAAGGGAGAGAGTTTCTATATGACAGAGTGAAATTGAATCTCATCCGGGAGCCAAACGGGTTGGTTTGGTCCGGGGGCCAACTCTTAACGAGGTGCAAGAGTGATCAACTCCCCCGCCCAATGACAGCGCCCCGCCCAGACCTCGTCTGAAAGCCACCCAAAACAAACCACCGAGGCCTGGCGCAGGAACTCAGCAGAACAAAGCTGTCTAACCCCATACTGCCCTGAAATTATGACATGTCTCTGATGTCACAGAGCCTTTATTTAAACAGACAATTTCTTCATAGTTACAGGGACAGACCAGAGTAAGTAGTTAAGGTGTCAGGGGGATTGAACCTCTGACCTCCAGGGCTCTGATATGTGCAATGTATCAGGGGTGATGCCACTCAACCACACCTGCGTACAGTCCATGTCTGTCTCTCTGTCTCTCTGTCTCTCTATGTCTGTCTCTCTGTCTCTCCATGTCTGTCTCTCTTTCTGTCTATGTCTGTCTCTCTGTCTGTCTATGTCTGTCTGTCTCTCTGTCTGTCTATGTCTGTCTGTCTCTCTGTCTGTCTATGTCTGTCTATGTCTGTCTCTCTGTCTGTCTCTCTGTCTCTCTGTCTCTCTATCTGTCTCTCTATCTGTCTCTGTCTCTGTCTCTGTCTCTCTATGTCTGTCTCTCTATGTCTGTCTATGTCTGTCTCTCTATGTCTGTCTCTCTATGTCTGTCTCTCTATGTCTGTCTCTCTGTCTGTCTCTCTGTCTGTCTCTCTGTCTCTCTATGTCTGTCTCTCTATGTCTGTCTCTCTGTCTGTCTCTGTGTCTCTCTATGTCTGTCTCTCTGTCTCTCTATGTCTTTCTCTCTGTCTGTCTCTCTGTCTCTCTATGTCCGTCTCGGTGTCTCCGTCTCTCTATCTCTGTGTCTCTCCATCTCTGTCTCTCCAACGGAAGTTTAAATCTGCAGTGGGATTACAAATAGATTTAGTCCCAAATGGCACCCTATTCCCTACATAGGACACTACTTTGGGTGAAAATTAGTGCACTATGTAGGGAATAGGGTGCCATTTGGGATACAACCATACAGTCACAGAGGATACCCAGGAGCCCAGACCATTTCCACTGCAATAACCACTGCATACCCTCACCTGTGTTTTAACAGGTGGAGGGTGAAGTTGCACCTAGATGCTGATCTTGTGTCAGTTTTCCATTTCCCCCACTAATGGTTAAGGTTAGGATCGGGGGAGGGGAAGCTGCTCCTAGATCTGTACCTAGGAGAAACTTAAACCCGGAGCATTTTGACAGAGAAGCCAGTGCAAGACCCGCAGCCTCTGAACTGGAGCCTCTTCTTCCTAAAGAGCACAAACAATTGACCCTTGTATAATCAGGCCGGAAGTGAGCAGGGTTGCCAGTGGCAGAGTTTGACTGCCATTAGGCACTTTCATTAGCAGTTGGCACAACTGAGGTCAAAGCGTTCCTGTTGAATCTGGCAACTGTGTGTGTGTGTGTGTGTGTGTGTATAATGTGATAGATATTCTGCCTGTTGAGATGTTGACAGGAAGGTTGAGGAAATCCTCCGTGTATGTGTGTAGTGGGGACGGGCTTACCTTGCATGACCACAGGTGTAATAGCATAGCACGCCAACAGATGGCACTGTTCAGTCTGTGAAATTACTATGAGGGGAGGGGAGGCAGACTGGAGGAGCATGGCTAGCCCCCTGAGACCTAGACAGTCCTGATGCATCTAACCTAAGAGGTGATCACACACTGTAGATATGAGCTCTTAATGGGATAAAGTGTTTTCGGGGTGGAGCGGTGCTTTCTCCTGACAGGCCCGAGTCTGAGGCAGTACAGATGTTAGCATCATCTATCTGTCTAAAGAGGGGAAACAGACAAACTGGCCTGAGTTGTGTCTGGCAGAAACAGAGGCTATTGGGAGGCAGAGAGGATATACCGGCAAGCTTCGCGTGCCCTCCAAGTTTCGCAAGTTATTTACTTTCTGAACGACTGACCCATTTTGTGTGAGGGTTGAATCAATCTCGCTTCCCGCGGTGCACGGCAGGGCCATGCAGATAGCTGCACATCAGCCGGCACACTTTGCAGGGGCACCGTTTGTCAAAGCTGTCCAGAGATCTGCCGATACCACAGAGGAGAGATGGAGAACAGTGGGAGAGAGGGATAGAGGAGAGATGGAGAACAGTGGGAGAGAGGGATAGAGGAGAGATGGAGAACAGTGGGAGAGAGGGATAGAGGAGAGATGGAGAACAGTGGGAGAGAGGGATAGAGGAGAGATGGAGAACAGTGGGAGAGAGGGATAGAGGAGAAATGAGAACAGTGGGAGAGAGGGATAGAGGAGAGATGGAGAACAGTGGGAGAGAGGGATAGAGGAGAGATGGAGAACAGTGGGAGAGAGGGATAGAGGAGAGATGGAGAACAGTGGGAGAGAGGGATAGAGGAGAGATGGAGAACAGTGGGAGAGAGGGATAGAGGAGAGATGGAGAACGGTGGGAGAGAGGGATAGAGGAGAGATGGAGAACAGTGGGAGAGAGGGATAGAGGAGAGATGGAGAACGGTGGGAGAGAGGGATAGAGGAGAGGTGGAGAGAAAGGGGGGCAGACAGTGCCAGAGAAAAGGACAGCTGTCTCTTCAGCATCTCTTCATGGTGAACAGGATGATGAGGTGGCCTGGATAGTACACTCCCTATTTACAGGACAGTCTATAAATGGACTCCTGCAGAGCACAGCAAGTTGGCCTGAGCTGTGGGACCCATGCAGAATCAACTAACAAACACCACAGAACACTACTATCAGACTGGAACAGAGAAAAGAGTACAGGCTAACGCTCGATAGCATTAGCCATTGTAGCCCCGCCCCATCGAGACATGCAGCACTTCCAATTCCAAATCAACCCATGGCCCCGCCCCCAATGCCGATCATTTACATCTTCTTACACAATCATGGAGGTAATGTAATAATGTAGGACGGGGTTAGACTGCACTGCACTGCATCTCCATTGTAAAGGGCTGTAGTCCCCAGACCTCAAATCTGTCTTAGCTCAGAAACCTGGGTGATGAGGGCAACAGCCACGTTTGTTTCCTCTTTAGAACGCTGTTATTAACCACGCAGAAAGACTAATGCCCCTGGCCTCTCAACATGTGGCTGATCTGAGCGTGTCCCTGCCCCTGGGGACTAGATGGTGATCACAGGGGAGGGGCGGAACAGACTCCATCAATCACCCCCCAGAGACCCGATGCTCGTATATCAGTCAATGGTAAACAGCCCAGGCTGGCTGGCAGAGAGCAAGAGGAACCAGTGGGTCGCTAAGTAACAAGAGATGATAGGGTTAAAAGTGTAGCGTTTGTGCCATTAACCCACTGGGGTCAGCCGCTGTAATTGAACTGTCAGAGCGTGACTCATGTTGCTAATAAGAGTTTTAATAGGCGGACGCATGGCAGATACGTTCTAAAGAAATAGTGGGCCAACAAACACTTGTGTATACTGAAATGGAGACTTTTGTCTTCACAAGTGGGTTTTACCACTGTGCGAGGTCAGAGGTCAGGGGGTTATCCTAACCTAGAAATTGCACCGATTTCCTTTCCCTCACTTTCTCTGATGGACTTTATGGAACAACCTGAGCCCTGCACCACTCAGTTCCACCATCACAGGGTATGTTGTCCCAACATGAGCCCTGTACCACTCAGTTCCACCATCACAGGGTATGTTGTCCCAACCTGAGCCCTGCGCCACTCAGTTCCACCATCACAGGGTATGTTGTCCCAACATGAGCCCTGTACCACTCAGTTCCACCATCACAGGGTATGTTGTCCCAACCTGAGCCCTGCGCCACTCAGTTCCACCATCACAGGGTATGTTGTCCCAACCTGAGCCCTGTACCACTCAGTTCCACCATCACAGGGTATGTTGTCCCAACATGAGCCCTGTACCACTCAGTTCCACCATCACAGGGTATGTTGTTCCAACCTGAGCCCTGCACCACTCAGTGTCTACCAGTTTACCAGCTATAGATTTTCCTCTAGAGTTTTAACCAAGAGCAGGAGAGTGATTGAGACGGAGAGAGGGATGTAATGAAGTGCTTTCCCATTCTGCTGAGAGCCGGCCTACATCCCTACTCCCTATATAGTACACTATGGGATCTAGTCAAAAGTAGTGCACTATATAGGGAATAGAGTGCTATTTGGGAGGCATCCCTGGAGCTGCAGCAGCAGCACTGTTGGTCCTCCGCTGCTTTGGTCCTCTGCTGCTATGGTCCTCCGCTGCCATTAAGGACATATTAGAAAGACGGACAGGCCTGGTTGTTTGGGAGAATAACAGGGGTAAATTTACGCTGTGGTCTACACCGAACACTCCTTGCTGGGTTCGTAATCTCCATTCTCAACAAGCAGGCTATTGTATTAACGCTATAATTTGACGTGTTCGCTGTTTCCCCACGGTTTGGCCTTGCTTTTGGGTTTTCTTGTTATTCCAGTTGCACCAGGGTAAGACATAACTGCACTTAAGTTGTCAGCTTATGAGGTTTTCGCTCCGAATGAAACACTCGAAATTGTGAAAAATGTAATTTGATGAACATACATTAGAGTAAGACGCCTGGTTGGGGAAGAGATCAAAACCGTACATGTCATTTATAGCCGGGGCCCTTGCAATGGAAAACCTCAAATAGCTCTCCAATTAAGCCATTTTCTCTGGTTTTGCAGGCCAGTGATTATTTAGGGAGAGGCTTGTTCTGTGTTTGTCTGGGAGGCCCTGGCGGTCTGCAGAAGGCCCGTCCTTAACCCCCGGATTCCTTAATTCTAGCGCCGGTCGAGGTATCACGTTACTGCAGCACCGATGTACAAAAAGATGCCATCCCACGGCCTGGCATCATCCCACGGCCTGGCATCATCCCACGGCCTGGCATCATCCCACGGCCTGGCATCATCCCACAGCCTTGCATCATCCCACAGCCTTGCATCATACCACAGCCTTGCATCATCCCACGGCCTTGCATCATCCCACGGCCTTGCATCATCCCACAGCCTTGCATCATCCCACAGCCTTGCATCATACCACAGCCTTGCATCATCCCACGGCCTTGCATCATCCCACGGCCTTGCATCATCCCACGGCCTTGCATCATCTCTGGCCACCCGACATCATCTCTATTTCTGTTCCCATTACGATGGGGTTCCCACTCTTTTACTCGCGCTCCGATCTCCCCGCTTCCGTTTCCCTGGAAACAGTGCTGCTGCAGGGAAGAGACAGACTGCCGCCCCATGTGACGCCTGGTGCATCAGCTGGTGGAGCACGCTGCAATCTGTGGTCTGAGAGATGCATCTTGGGCGAGGAGCGCCTCGCTGAGAAACTCAGATGGGCCGCCGTTCAACTGGCCATGCACAAATCCCTTTAATTCACAAGATAGAAAGAATCCCTTTAATTAATCAGACAGAAAGAATCCCTTTAATTCATCAGATAGGCAACGGAAACAGATCCCAGATCTGCATGACATCCCTCCAGGATGAAGACTATTGATGGCTCCACAAACAAAACTATTTTTGGGGTGAACAGAGTTGAAACACGGAACTCACAGGAGTGCGTTGTGTAAACCTGCTGCCAGGGCTGGAGGTGAGCCTTCTACTTTCCAAAAAACAGCTGATGAAAGAAAGGAGAGGAGTGGAGGAGCGAGGGATCTGGGGGAGGAGTGTGGAGTTTTCTAAATAAGATGGAGCCTAGCCAAGGAGATTGCAAACTGGGCACCAATGGGAGGAAGTGCTAGATTTAGCATTAGGCGAGGTGCTATCCAGACACAGCGCCTAGCGATTTACCTTGGCTCGCACATTCACACACAGCGTCACCCCCTGCCAGGTTAAGGGGATATAATGCGGAGGGAAACCTACACTTAATAAATGGGGGGCTGGAAAGACGCTGCTAGCAAATATTCTCCTTTTTACTAGACAATATTGGGTGCGCTCATTTTAATCAGTTAGTCAGTAAATATTACAGCTGAAATCATGAATGTGGTCTTTTCAGAGGCGTCAGGAATAGGTTATGCGTGCATTGAGAGCTCCATCTGTGGGGGAGGCAGGAAACAGCCAGGGTGCCTGACAGAGACCACGTGGATTCAATACAGTGAGGATTTAGATGCAAGAGGAAAGGCTTACCGGTAATATAGAATCATGTGCCACATTAAATGATGGTCTACCCCCTCACTGGCACTGAGGACATAAAGAACCATAATAGATCTTTCCTCCAGCGGAGGGCTTCAAAGGTTTCCATATCTGAACTCTAAACTGAAAGCTAATGTGACATCCCCCAATGTCAAGTGATCAAACGATATCAGCGGAACCGGGGAACTAACTCACGCGGGATGGAACTAACTGTATATTTTACCTACGAAACACATGAACCCTCACGGGTTCCTGGGTTCAACGGGTCACCGAGAGAGCGCCATTATCTGAGGCCCCCTTTCTGCCAAGTCGGAAAATGAGGAACGACTGATCTTTTTACATGGCTGTTCCGAGGGAAAAGGGCAAGAACCCTGGGCTAGCTACTGCTGCATGACAGGAAACTCTGGACCAGGCCCCTGACCTCCACTACTGATTTATCAATCTCTCCTTTCTCCAGAGCTATTAAGGGTAAGATAATATTTTCATATTGTTTTATTAAACACCATGTGGGCTTATTTATTACCCTTGTCCCCAGACGACCATACCTAAAGCAGCAGTCGTTTGTACAACCCCTAGCCGGAGTGAAAAGGCCTATTGAAGCTCTATTAGGGGGAAAGGGATAGAATGTTCCCCCATCTACATTTTATGACCGGCTGTGTTTGTATGTGCAGTGGTGTAAAGTACTCAATACTTTAAAGTACTACTTAAGTCTTTTTGGGGGTATCTGTAGTTTACTTGACTATTTATATTTTTTGACAACTTTTATTTTTCTTTATTTAACCAGGCAAGTCAGTTAAGAACAAATTCTTATTTACAATGACGACCTACCTACAGGGTCAGCCCCTGGAGCAAATTAGGGTTAAGTGCCTTGCTCAAGGACACGTCGGCAGGATTTTCACCTTGTCGGCTCAGGCCCAATGCTCTAACCACTAGGCTACCTGCCTCCCTCACTGCTACTTCACTACATTCCTAAAGAAAATAATGTCCTTTTTACTCTGACACCCAAAAGTCCTCGTATATGTGTGTGTTGAGCTCTCAGAAGTCAGACAGATATTGCCACTGGACTATGAAGTAGTTTGGTTTCACACTAACGCTATTTAGACAGTCCTGCAGGCCCGTTTTCCTTTACCGGGTGTCAACGGTAGTCTATAGTTTTCTGAGCAGAAACGGTGCATGTCGGTATAAATCACACTTAAAATTCTCACACAGAGCCATAAATCAATGATGTATTGCGACACTACGTGGCAATAGATTTTTTGGAACACACAAACAGTCATCCAAACCGTGACGAGAGTTAAAGATTTAAGCTTGTATACAGTGGCATCGGTGTCTAATGGTACTCTTGCTGTCCCTTTAACACACTGCCAACCCTAGTACAACTTAAGCTATAATACGAATACTAAACAGTGATATGTGTTGATATCTGGGAACCAAATGGTAACGCAGCATTTTTTATCTGCATCAAATCACCCGGCAACCGGAGAGCAACACTGCTGCTCAATCAACACGCAGCAGTGTTGGGGATATTACATATCATAAATCTGATCAAAGATATACCACTTAGTGCATGGTTTGGACATTACATAGTTCAAGCAGAAAAGATGAAGGATGTGGTGGAGGATAATGGTAGAAGAAGCTGACTCGGCAACAGAGAGGGAGGAGGAGGAGGAGGGGGGGTTGTGAGAGAGGATGATACACTCCCATCAGTCTCTGGCGGGGAGGGATCTTTGCCAGGGTGAATCGGTTTGTGAATCGTTCATAAGAAATTAGTGTGGCGTCTATTAGGGCTTCCTGAATCACTCACAGGAAGCACTGCATGACAGTCATCCGGCCACTGCAGACAGTTTAAACAGATTAGCTTTGCCGTCGACCCCCGTGTGTGTGTGTGTGTGTGTGTGTGTGTATGTGTGTGTGTGTGTGTGTGTGTGTGTGTGTGTACTCTGAAAGCAACTGCTCTGCATCAAGGTAGCTCAACGACTGAACGTCTACAGCAGAAACACAAATTATACATATGAAACAGACACAGACAGGTTCAGAGACAAGGCAGGAATATACTGAATCTCTCTCACACACATAGACAGGTTCAGAGACAAGGCAGGAATATACTGAATCTCTCTCACACACAGACAGGTTCAGAGACAAGGCAGGAATATACTGAATCTCTCTCACACACAGACAGGTTCAGAGACAAGGCAGGAATATACTGAATCTCTCTCACACACAGACAGGTTCAGAGACAAGGCAGAAATATACTGAATCTCTCTCACACACAGACAGGTTCAGAGACAAGGCAGGAATATACTGAATCTCTCTCACACACAGACAGGTTCAGGGACAAGGCAGGAATATACTGAATCTCTCTCACACACAGACAGGTTCAGGGACAAGGCAGGAATATACTGAATCTCTCTCACACACAGACAGGTTCAGAGACAAGGCGGGTGCTGGTGGTGGTGCTGGTGGTGGTGGTGCTGGTGGTGGTGGTGGTGGTGGTGGCAGCTCAGTGGGGAGAAACAAAATGGAGAGGTTGTCTCACTTTGTCACGCCACATCAAGTGTTTCAGGCACCATGGCCACTGAGGGAGCAATATTCCTGTCAAAACTGCTTGGACTCTCTCGCAAGCAAAAAATCTAAGTAATGTGACAAACGCATTCATCCCAACAGAAAGACTCAGAGGGCTGTTGGACAGCGCCGTCGTCAAGGAAATTAATGTTTTGTCCTGTGGGCTCAGAGGAAGGCTCGCCAGCCAAGCTCCTCGCCACGAGGGTGAACAGGTGGGATGGGATATCTCACATTTCCCTGCCTCGACGAGGGGGCTTCACCTGTATGCTGCACAAGAGTGACATCCACACATCCTGACAGCTTCCTGACAGCAAAACACAACCGTCACACACACACACACACGCTGACAGGGCTGAGCAGGCTTTCGCCTTCCTCTCTCCAAGTTACACTCACATTCATTGCCATTTTCCACATGTTCATATAGTAGCAGACAGTGCTGTCCATCTCTCCCAGGCTGGACGCTACATATATGTTTCAGAGAAAATCTCTTTCCTTCAGTGAAATGCAAGGGGCCCTTAGGGTGTCCTAGAGTATCCTTAAATCAATGGAGAGCCATAAGTCATTAGACAAAACTGTGAGCTGCTGGGCTACACAACTCAATGAACGAACACTGAACACGCACAAGTACACACACACACACACACAAGTACACACACAAGTACACACACACACACAAGTACACACACTATCTCACTAATTCTATAGCTTTGGGAGGGACAAGCTCGTATTATGGATTCTTTTATAAAAGTGAAGGTAATTAATGATCGAAACAAGACTTGGTTAGCTTAACCTTGATAGCATCTCTACTCTCTCTCTAATGAACTGCATAGAGAAGGGCAACCTCTTTAGAGAAAATTAGGAATCCTTCCAAATTCCCAGCACTCAAGACTACTGGCTTCTATTGAGTCTCCAAACTGAGGGAGCTACGAGAACAGAATTACTGCTGACTGTTTCAAACAGTCGACCGGGGAAAAAAAAGAAGAATTATATGAAGTCGTGTCAGAGTGAGGAATATCTCCAGGATAATGAATGTAGTTAAACGTCAGGAAAATAAAGTTGAACGGAGGAAACGGCAGCAGGTAGTAGGGATTTACGCCTATTGATTTTTTGGGGCGGTTCAAGCACAGGTCAGTCTGACACTTCCAGCAGTACCTGAAATCTGATAAGTGAAGCCTGGTGCCAGCAAGACGGGCCCGCGAGGCCCCAATACACTTTAGAGTATACGGCAGAGCCGTTTCATAACGAGGCACAATCTAAGAGAACTTGATTCACAGCAGGAATTAATTGAGAGGTATAAACATTGCAAGTCCTTCATCTCTATATAAATAATTGAGGTATAAACATGGCAAGTCCTTCATCTCTATATAAATAATTGAGGTATAAACATGGCAAGTCCTTAATCTCCATATAAATAATTGAGGTATAAACATTGCAAGTCCTTCATCTCTATATAAATAATTGAGGTATAAACATGGCAAGTCCTTCATCTCTATATAAATAATTGAGGTATAAACATGGCAAGTCCTTCATCTCTATATAAATAATTGAGGTATAAACATGGCAAGTCCTTCATCTCTATATAAATAATTGAGGTATAAACATGGCAAGTCCTTCATCTCTATATAAATAATTGAGGTATAAACATGGCAAGTCCTTCATCTCTATATAAATAATTGAGGTATAAACATGGCAAGTCCTTAATCTCCATATAAATAATTGAGATATAAACATGGCAAGTCCTTAATCTCCATATAAATAATTGAGGTATAAACATGGCAAGTCCTTCATCTCTATATACCTCATCCCTCATCCCAGGTTGTCTCACTTTGTCTCGCCACATCAAGTGTTTCAGGCACCATGGCCACTGAGGGAGCAATATTCCTGTCAAAACTGCTTGGACTCTCTTGCAAGCAAAAAATCTAAGTAATGTGACAAACGCATTCATCCCAACAGAAAGACTCAGAGGGCTGTTGGACAGTGCCGTCGTCAAGGAAATTAATGTTTTGTCCTGTGGGCTCAGAGGAAGGCTCGCCAGCCAAGCTCCTCGCCACGAGGGTGAACAGGTGGGATGGGATATGTCACATTTCCCTGCCTCACCTGTAAAACATGGCAAGTCCTTAATCTCCATATAAATAATTAAGGTATAAACATGGCAAGTCCTTCATCTCTATATAAATAACTGAGGTATAAACATGGCAAGTCCTTCATCTCTATATAAATAATTGAGGTATAAACATGGCAAGTCCTTCATCTCTATTTAAATAAGTCCTATTAAAAGGGTATAGCAGCGAAAGGGCTCTCTTCATTCCACTAAAAGGAGATGATATTCTCCACATTCCTCACTTAAGCCATTTTCCAAGTGAACTGAACTTAACCGTGTGAAATGCATTTGTCCTCTGGTAAAGGAAAGCACCTGCCACAGGCTGACAAAACAGCTGGCCAAACAAGCGGCGGCTGACGTCCTCATGCATTTTAAATCACCTCGGATGCATGGCTTTAACCTTTCCATCGAGTGGGTCCCCTCGTCTCTTCACATGTGAACTGTGATTAATTCTGTTCCCGGTGACTTGTGGGAGGCGTGAGACAGGTCCCTACCCTCCCCAGGGCGAGAGGCAGAAGGTTAGCCCTGACATGTTTGAAATGACTTGACCTATGCCGCTTTCCATATCCTGGCACGGTGTCTGCCGTCATTGCTGCTTTAGCATCCTCCCAGGGCACTTGCAAGCCTGCCTGTTTGATTTGCAAGCCTGCCTCGAGCTCACACCAACATTCAAACATAGGATCCCTCAAACAAACGATACGGACATTGACTGTTGATCAAGGTTAGCGTCTCCGCACACACACATGTCCTAACCTCCCATGTTCCTCAGAAGACCTCGGAATGAACTATTGCTCAAGAGATCATGAAAAATGTATGCAGATATTTTAGAGTGAAGAGGGACCAAATTGGAGGCAGATAATACAATTGCAACTGGGAGGATGATTATTCAGGGTTCGACAGATCTGGATCTTAACGAAGTGGCTGACATGTTCACATGAACTACAGGAAACTGTTTTTCTATGTAGAAGAGGCCTTAGTGAATGGAACATTAGTACTAACTTTAGCTAAGCTTCCCTTTGGCCAATGTTTTAATAAGAAAGAGTTTTGTAGGAGAGCAGCCCGGGTTAACCTCATCCCATCTGGTGTATGAACTACAAGGTTAACCTCATCCCATCTGGTGTATGAACAATAGGGTTAACCTCATCCCATCTGGTGTTTGAACTATAGGGTTAACCTCATCCCATCTGGTGTATGAACTACAGGGTTAACCTCATCCCATCTGGTGTATGAACTACAGGGTTAACCTCATCCCATCTGGTGTATGAACTACAGGGTTAACCTCATCCCATCTAGTGTATGAACTACAGGGTTAACCTCATCCCATCTGGTGTTTGAACTACAGGGTTAACCTCATCCCATCTGGTGTTTGAACTACAGGGTTAACCTCATCCCATCTGGTGTTTGAACTATAGGGTTAACCTCATCCCATCTGGTGTATGAACTACAGGGTTAACCTCATCCCATCTGGTGTATGAACTACAGGGTTAACCTCATCCCATCTGGTGTTTGAACAATCGGGTTAATAACCTCATCCCACCTGCTTGTCAGCGCTTCGCCTTACACTTCAGTGACATATAACTTTGCCATGTTCCCAACACAGGTGTTTTTATTCATAGCTAAAATCAGCCTTTTCCGCTCAGCTCATATTCTGCATTCGTTACAGGCATATCAAAGACAAACAAATACTGCAGTTAGTACTTTTTTTTTTATTTCCTGGTGACTTAGGCTCTGTGGTTGGTTTCCTGCTGCATCTGGTCAGCAGGATGGTCGGAAGGACAGGTCATCAGTAATCACAGTGTTTGTTTCATCTGGAACCTGTGATCTAAGACAACCCAAACAAACACCATGGAAGTGATCTAAGGCCTGTGAGTTCAGTTGGGTTCAGGCATGTGGCTCAGGAGATACAAAAAGAGGTCATAAACATGCTCCATGGCTGTGAGCATCTGCATTTAATAATCACATCCTTGATTGGGCTTGTCATCAGCACGCCTCAGCCCAGTGGAGGGATCCTCGACGACCTTGCGAACACGGCTTCATAAATTCTGCCCACCTTTGATCAAACACTGCCGGGTTTCAGTGGCTAGATCCACACGCTGATGCCAGAAAAGGTAATAGCCACTATACATCACCCACTATCATATCACCGCAGCCCTGGAGGAACACAACCCCTTCCACACTGCAACCAGGAAGCCATTCACCCCCTCCAGATCCGCAAGGTCACTTAACCGACTAAGTCAGTTGTACAACTGAATGCATTTAACTGAAATGTGTCTTCCGTATTTAACCCAACCCCTCTGAATCAGAGAGGTGCTGGGGACTGCCTTAATAGACACCCACGTCTTCGGGGTCAGGAACAGTGGGTTAACTGACGTGTTCAGCGGCAGAACAACAGATTTTTTAAATGTACCTTGTAAGCTCGGGGATTCGATCCAGCAACCTGCCGGTTACTGACCCAACTCTCCTTCCCTCCAGGGATGGTAACAGAAGGAACGTTATCTACAGGGTGTTCTCTTGGGTATGGGAGCCGTTTTCACAGGCGGTATACGGTAGCAGCTTGGGGAGGAGGAGGTGCGATCAAAACAACCTTTCACTCAAAAGCCTGGCCCGAGGCTTCTTGCACCTGCTGCATGTCCAGACGATTATGAAATTCTATTCGCACGGGTGTCAAGCTCCTGTATCCAGTGGAGTCCCTGACGTATGTGGATGCCAGCCAAAAAGAGCATTTGCCCTCTAATGGATTCTTAAAAGACTAAATGACTATAGTGTATCAATATAATGCATCTCAGACTTGTACCCCGAGGCAGTCAGAATGCATTAGCTAGCACAAGTAGAGATAAAACACAGCCGGTTGTCCCCATCCTACCACCTGAGGAGTATAGCTGGTTCTTCAAGCTGGCCTCCCTGGAGATGCTGTGTCTGAGGAGACAGCCTGGAGAGATGTAGACACACTCACTGTCTTCCTCTGTCTGTATCCATATCTCTATATCTCTGGTGTGAGCAAGCAAACACAATAGAAGCTTGTCTGTCTAGCAGCAATCCGCTGCTTCAGAGAAACAGAACTGTGAAAGGTGAGAAGCGACAGACTGCACAGAGATCCCACCAGATGTCCTTTATGGAACCATGGGCAAGTGGGATTGTGTTGATCAACTCTATTCATCTAGTCTGTGTTACACATTTTCTCAAATGACTGCACAATATAAGAATCTGCGCAATCTCAGGGACTTTCCACTTAAAACGTACGTCAAACAAAAATCAATGATTGCAAAGTTAAACATACCGGTTTGACACATATTTAAAAGTGATACATCTGATTCTCAGTGTCTCTGTTACCGTGGAATTTTCCAGCTGTTAACCTGAACGCTCGAATCCAATTTAAGTTGTGTTTAGAAGTTAATATCAGTCACACAGAATACATTAAAACAAACAACACGTTTAAATTCAGGTACTTGCACTAGAGTCTCAACTCAGAATATTGTTTTGGTGGTAAGAGAAAACATCTTCTATTTTGCAGCCAATCACATTTCTCGTAGCTATTCAATATGCCCTTTCTCATGTAGAGCAGCACGGAGGTGGTGATTGCTTTCATGCAGGTTTGTTTTTCAAAAGCTTTTCCATTTTTAGCTGTCTTGTTCAATCAGATCGTACATTAGTTCCTTCTAAACACAACTACGTTGTTCTGCCCGCTTACAGAAAAAAAGTGCCAGTGTGAGCTCTTATTAAACAAGAAACAAATCCATTTGGGACAAACTATGAATCTCATGAGCTCGGCAAAATGGAACAATGACAGAGCAAAAAAAGGATATTACTCAGCGTCACTCAGTGCAAATGATCAGACGATGACACAATAGAGTTTCTACTTTTTCTTCGACAAAGCTACAGGAAGCTCATTCAGAAGTAATAAACAAGTGATATTTGACAATTATTCAACCTAAACGAGGGTCTTGTGATAATTATGCGCATTAGTGATTTTCATGAGGCTCACATAAAGAATAGGATGAGAACACTTTCTTTAGTTTATCCTGGGCTTGCATAACAGATACTCTCTAAAACACCTTCACACATTCAGTAACACACTCAACCTCTCTGCTCCTGAGGAGTAGTCGTCAGACATCCATCCCTTCACTATCAGGAACTGCAGAACATTCCTCTTAACGGGCTTCCTTGGCCCGCTTCATCAGTGCTACAGGGCCATTGTAAGGCCCCTTATCGCGCCAGTCTACTCGGCATGGGGTTGCGTTTGCTAATTAAATCTTAGCGAGCTTGGCATGTGTCCGTATAATGAAAGCCCCAGGTCCGCAATCGCTTCTGTCGCTGCCCTGAAACAATGCCCTGCATCGGGCACTACTTTGCATAATGGAGCCCGAGCGGCATGCGGGTGATCTGGAAGGGCGATGAGCGTTAGGGAGGAAGGGTTTTCGATGATAAAATTCCCAGGCGCCACAGCCGAACACCAGAGTCTCGGCCAGTGGACGGTAATTAGACGGAACAAGTGCCAAGCCCAATTTCGTGAGGGAAAGAGACCGGCTCAGGTGAAACCCTCGCTGGGTGCTGTGCTCGTATCGAGACCTTGACATCTAATCTGTTCTGAGCCTCCATTTCTCTGCCTGTCAATCTGGGGGGATTTTCGAAAGGAGACAAAACCACCTACCTAATCCTGTCCTCCTGTCAATGCAGACTGGTAGCTTCTCATGATGTATTCTCTCTCCAACAGATATAATTCTGATATATCAATGTCAATCCATAACCCCAGGAGAAGCAAACATTCAGAATACTGGATATAGGGGCCTACATTCTGGGCATACTTTGGGGACTGTCAACATTTATACCTTCATATGTTTAATTTTTTAATTTTTTTTTTACATCCAATTAAAGCCAGTTAGATACTTATCTTCTAGCTAAACCTGTGGGAAAGTATCAGATAATTGAATGCTGAAACTTTGTTTTTTATCTGCGGACTTCTGATGCCAACTGCAATTAATTTGCTCCGGTCTGGTGACAAAGAAGCACCAGCAAAGAAAAGAGACATTTCCAAATGAATTCATTGTGCATCTCGTACTCACATGCTTACTAGCATGTCATTAATGACAAAATAATTTCAGAGTTCGAAAAACACGGTTGCTTTGGAGATTGTTCCCTTCAGAAAATATAATAATCATCAGAAAAATAATGAAGGTAAAACAAACCCAACTATTCTTTCTCTCAGTACGTTATATCTAAAGAACCAATCTCATCTCATCTAAAACTAATTAATCTTTATGTGGTTCACAGTTGCTAAAAATTTTACAGTCAAGGCTTTAAGAACAACTCACCAGATATGGTCATTAACATGTTATCCTATCTTATGTCATATTATAAACCTTCAGATTACCAATCTCTTAACAGTGCAAGATGTTCATATAATCTCCTACATTAATGAGTGTTAGGTCAACTCATTAGTCCCTTAAATCATACATTAACAGGCAGTGTTTAACTTACATCCAGTACTCCACAATCAAAATGCACTACAGAACTGGTAGTAGCCAGGATAAACCTGTCACAAAGGCGACCCTGAAGGAGCTGGTGTGAAGGACTGAGAAAAGCCACAAGGACGCCTGTTGACACTGGGTGCTGCAGAAGACTGTGGCCCTTGGAGGCTCTTGTCAACAAATTAACACATTATTTCAAAAGCATGACACACATACAGTATGTACTGCATGTAACCCCAGGGTGTTGTGAGCTATGGCTGTGAAGGGCTTATACTATACACTCTACCTGCATGGCTGAGTATTGACTGCTGTAAGGTTACGAGGTGCGTCAAGCATGTGAGAAAAAGCCTCCAATGTCCCGTTAGATAGAGGAGGTCATCCGTGTTGCCACTGAGTTGATGAGGCAATGAGGGACTCTGTAGTGTGTGTGAGTGTGTGAGAGAGAGAGAGATGCATGTTTTTCTCTGTGTGTATACTGAGTATACATGATTTTTCAGTTCCACCACGGTGGCGACCCCTCGTGAGTAACTGTGCCTTGCAGTTGTGTGGAGCCAGCTGGCAGCTGGGACGGTGCATTTGAATATTCCCAGCTGTTATCTGCATGCCTTTATTCTCCTCCCACCCCCTTGGCAACAGACCACATAGTGCTGGGTGGTACAGACTGTTTTAATGTAGCAAAGATGAGCCAGCCAGATACTTCTCTCTCTTTCCATCTCTCCACCATCCCCGTGGCAACAGAAGGAGGAGAGACATTCAGACATCTAATCCATGTTTAGTCACGCTGCAAATTGATGGCAAAGGAAGGAAAACATTTTTTAAAAATTGAACTGACATCATTATCCCACTTTTACTGAAAGTGTCTTTAGAGCGAGATTGATAATATTCCCTTGAGGGAGGTTTAATGTCATCCAACCAGATGGATGAACGTTAGATCAAATACCAACTGTGAACAATTACAGGATTTCACAGGGAGAATTGTAAAAATGAATGACTGTTCGATTGCTAGAGTTTAAACATATGATGAACACAAATTAAGTGGAAAAGTACTGATGGTTTATGATACTTAAGTCATTTTAAAATGTTGATCAATGCTTTCGCACATCTAACTGCTGAGACTATAAAGGGAAACAACAGGACAGAGACAGCAAGCCATTCACTATAGAGTAATGAGATGTGAACTGCAGTAGCTGAGTCTATAGAGTGTACAGATCTCACTACTCTAACAAACGGTACAGTGCGCTTGTAGAACAAGTTCTGCCTGTCTTGTTGGAGTCAATCAGGAAATAAAGTAAGTCAATGCAGTACTCAATGTAGCAGACAAAATTGGCATTTAAGTGGCTCCCAAGTGGCCTAAGACCGCATCTCAGTGCTAGAGGCGTCACAAAAGAAAACCTGGTTCGAATCCAGACTATATCACAACCGGACCGTGATTGGGAGTCCCATCGGCGCACAATTGGCACAGCGTTGTCCAAGTTTGGCCGGTGTAGGCCGTCATTGTAAATAAGAATTTGTTCTTAACTGACTTGGCTAGTTAAATAAAGGTTGAATTTAAGACCTATCCTCTGGATTTGCTGCAGAGCGAACATCACGGTTCAGACTAAAGCAGGGGAAAGAGTGGGGGGCTGCAGAGTCCTGCCAGCCCAATGAGGACGAATGGGAGAGCGGGGGATGAGAAAAGGCCCAGCATCCCTCTCATTAGGTGAAACGGGACGGGAACTACATGGCAAATTGGACACTTATTAAACTCAAAACCATTGGGAGAGGTCACAGGCAGTGTAACTCCCGAAAACCGAGTAGGCAAGCTCCGGGACGAGCATGTACACTAACTTTGAGTATTTGGCCTTCCTCTGGGGTGCTCCCCTCTCCATCAGGATTTGATGGGACAATGCTGGATGTTCTCTCAACGAGCAGCGGACTAGCTGCCATCTACCACATCCCTTTCAGTGGCACATTAGCTGATGGGGCAGAGGGTGGAGTCTGGGTGAAGTTCAGGAAGTTAAGCGGACGCTTTTCAGAGCACTCGTGGAGTGGGAGGACGAGAACAACGGGAGGAAGCAGGCTTGCTTAATCTCACTAGATTCTCTACAGTTTCTACACAGACTACTGCTCCAAATAGCCTCCTCACTTCACTGCTAACACGGTTGCTCTTTCATCAATCAAATGCAGACAAACATGTCAGACAACTTCTTTGCTCAAACAATCATTCCTCCTGACAACCGTCCGCAACAACAAACAGAACCCTTTCTTCCTTTCGGAAATTGTTCTCTCTGTATGGCAAAAGCAAACACGTTTCAATTTCCTCATAGCTCAACAGACTTTTTGAATGCTGCTCGGTGTCAAAGCGTCAACGTTCCCTGTCCTTGCCTCATGTCATTTCTATGCATGTTTAGAAGGGCTGTATTTATCTAGCAGTCAATGAGTTCATCCAGTACAATGTTTTCTCCCCTAAGGCGTCTAGCAGAAACCTAAGTGGTGACAGATGTTTGGAACAGGTTCTTGTTTCCTCTCGGTGGATTAAAACATCCTTGTTTGAACTCCATAGAGCCCCTACTCTCCCCTGTATTGCCTATAGAATCCCTGCGCTGTGAATTGACTTGCACATTTGACGGCTCACAAAACAAGGTAGAGGTTACCACAGCAACTGCGAATAGGAAGATGGACGAGCAGTGCCCAGAGACAGATCTAAAATAAAACGTTCACATAAATAGACTTCCTTCATGCTGCAATAGTTGATACGTCTGACACAAGCTCAGAAAAAATTATTATACAAGAGTTTTATAACATGCAAGCCTGAAAGCTTACCTTTAAACATGTTCTAAAGAGTGTCGGGAAGAGGTTTAAAATGGTTAATCTTGTTCTTGTCACTGTATATTTGCTGTGTGCATGTCCGGGCTGGGGTCAATTCAAATTGAGTCCATTCAGGATAACAATAAAAAATGTGAAAAAACCTGCAACAATTTTCAATGACCTCTCAATAAATTGAGGAGAAGAAGCAATTATTTTTTTATTTTTTTTTATTTTTTTAGAATATTAAATTAAATCACTTCCTCAATTGACAGCCCTGGTGGGTGTTTTTATGTATGTATTGCCGTTTTGGAACAATAAAGATCTATTGAATTATCTTGAACGAATACTCTTACACCATAATGGTAAACCATGAAAGGAATAAAGCACTTCAAGAATTCCCCTGGTTCAGATTAAGAACATAAACCTCATCCAAAATATAAAGGTCTTGCTAAGGACTTTACTCCCACCTACAACACTGTGATAAAGCCAGGAACCATAGTCACTGTTTATCTTTGTGATTTAATTAATTTTGTGTACTGATTGACCTCTGCATTCCATAACACCGACATAGTTATTCAGACCACATTATAGCGTAATGAGCATCACAGTGCATTCTACCGACCGACCGACCGACCGACCGACCGACCGACCGACCGACCGACCGGAAAACACCTGTAGACGAAGGACTAATTAGGTCAGCTGCCAGCTCTCAGTCTGAGCAACAGGGGACTATATCACCTCTGTGTCCTGGCTGCTACTTGGAATCCTTGCTGAATTCTACAGTCACATGTATGTGTTGTATTGACCAAGGGAAATGAGAGCCAAGAAGTTGGTTTAAGCCACTGTGTTATCAACCAATGCTGTGCAGTAGATGGTTCTGAATCTGGCTACTCTCATGTAATAACACTGTTGTAAACATTTCAATGGAATAAAACGTATTTCAAATTAAAATGCTACAGTAGTAATGAGGACAAATCTATTCACAATAGCAGATCCTTATCAGAAGACTAATCCGCTGTTCCTATCCAATGTGGTTGTTTTGCCTGCTGGGATAAGGCTACCGTCTGTCTCCCTCGGCCTCCTATCGGTCTGGTGATCATGATTTACTCCACAAGCCGTCTGAAGGTCTGTCACCCGTCGCAGGAGGAAGAGCTGGGAAATGGGTCAAAGACACAGGCGTGTTTCTCAGAGCGATACGCTCCGGCAACACCCCATCTACTTCCAGGAAGCTCTTGACACGTTGACATACAATGGCAAAGACATTGGCTGAGTCCCAAACAGCGTATTATCACTTGCATAATTCACTTATGTTGACCAGTACCAATAGGGAATGCCATTTGGGTGCAACCATCACTATCCCTTCCATTATACCGTAGCTCTGCAACAACATTCATAAATGCCAAATCAATGTTAGGGGCGGATGGCGGGGGTACACACATGCATTGATTCATAAATTGCACATTTTCCATTCTGAATTGCTTCAATAAAACAGGCCAAATTCAATCAAAACAGTACTGGAAATCTGAATGGCTGGGCGGGAGTTTGATCATCGTAGTCAGACAAAAGTCAATATGGGGGTGATGAACTGACCACAGATACTGGGAGCGAACGATCAGGCCAATTTCCTAAATGAATAGACGACTCGCAAGATCAATGTGTTTTCTCTGTTAAGATGCTTGACAAAGACAGGAGCCTACTCAAGGCCCTAGGAGGGAAATGTTTTGCTGTTCTGCTGAATCAAGGATGACAGACAGCCTCACCAGGCATTTGTCTTCACACGGTACCGCATGTACAGTCGTATGCAAAGGTTTGGGCACCCCTGACAATTTCCATGATTTCCATTTATAAATAATTGGATGTTTGGATCAGCAATTTCATTTTGATCTATCAAATAACTGATGGACACAGTAATATTTCAGTAGTGAAATTAGGTTTATTGGATTAACAGAAAATGTGCAATATGCATCAAAACGAAATTAGACAGGTGCATAAATTTGGGCACCCCAACAGAAAAATCACATCAATATTTAGTAGAGCCTCCTTTTGCTAAAATAACAGCCTCTAGACGCTTCCTATAGCCTCTAATGAGTGTCTGGATTCTGGATGAAGGTATATTGGACCATTCCTCCTTACAAAACATCTCCACTTCAGTTAGGTTTGATGGTTGCCGAGCATGGACAGCCCGCTTCAAATCATCCCACAGATTCTCAATGATATTCAGGTCTGGGGACTGGGATGGCCATTCCAGAACATTGTACTTGTTCTTCTGCATAAATGCCCGGGTAGATTTTGAGCAGTGTTTTGGGTCGTTGTCTTGTTGAAATATCCAGCCCCGGCGTAACTTCAACTTTGTGACTGATTCTTCAACATTATTCCCAAGAATCTGCTGATATTGAGTGGAATCCATGTGACCCTCAACTTTAACAAGATTCCCAGTACCGGCACTGGCCACACAGCCCCACAGCATGATGGAACCCCCACCAAATTTTACTGTGGGTAGCAAGTGTTTTTCATGGAAAACTGTGTTCTTTTGCCGCCATACATAACGCCCCTTGTTATGACCAAATAACTCAATCTTTGTTTCATCAGTCCACAGAACCTTATTCCAAAATGAAGCTGGCTTGTCCAAATGTGCGTTTGTGGCGTGTGTGCAGAAAAGGCTTCTTCCGCATCACTCTCCCGTACAGCTTCTCCTTGTGCAAAGTGCGCTGAATTGTTGAACGATGCAGTGACACCATCTGCAGCAAGATGATGTTGTAGGTCTTTGGAGGTGGTCTGTGGGCTGTTTTTGACCATTCTCACCATCCTTCGCCTTTGCCTCTCCGATATTTTACTTGGCCTGCCACTTCTGGCCTTAACAAGAACTGTGCCTGTGGTCTTCCATTTCCTCACTATGTTCCTCACAGTGGACACTGACAGCTTACATCTCTGCGATAGCTTTTTGTAGCCTTCCCCTAAACCATAATGTTGAACAATCTTTGTTTTCAGGTCATTTGAGAGTTGTTTTGAGGCCCCCATGTTGCCACTCTTCAGAGGAGAGTCAAAGAGAACAACAACTTGCAATTGGCCACCTTAAATACCTTTTTTTCATGATTGGATGCACTTGTCTATGAAGTTCAAGGCTTAATGAGCTCACCAAACCAATTGTGTGTTCCAATTAATCAGTGCTAAGTAGTTACAGGTATTCAAATCAACAGAATGACAAGGGTGCCCATATTTTTGCATAGCCTATTTTTCACATCTGATTTAATTTCATACAACTTAATATTGCTACACTAAAAATCTTTGTCTGGACAATACCCCAGTACTCAGCTTTTATTAGAAAATGAATGGCATGCCACTGTGATCATTTTCTGTGACGACAGAGTAAATTATTACGCAGCCTCAGAGGGGTGCCCAAACTTTTGCACATGACTGTATATAGCCAGGTTATCAGTACTGGTACCGCATGTATATAGCCAGGTTATCATTACTCATTGTGGATTTATTCCTAGTGTTATTATCTTTCTATTATCTCTCTGTATTTTTGGGAAGATTTGTAAGTAAGAATTCCACTGTTAGTCTACACCTGTTGTTTACAAAGCATGTGAAAATGAAATGTTATTTGATTAAAGAAAGGCTCGGTCATAGTGAGATAATCAACTGAAATGTGCCAATTCATCATCATCTTGGATTAATCCAGATTTGAGATCTTCTCGAGCAGTTTCAGAGAAAAGTGGTCAGAACAGGCTGTCATATGATTTGTTACAAAATAACGGCATATCAGTTTTACGACGCTCCTGAAATAGGGGACACCAATGGATAATTGGCTGTTTTCAGCATGCTTGTTAGCAGGCTCATGAATCGGCTGTATGGGTGACATAGCTATACACAGTATTAATGGACCAGCAAATTAAATGTTTCTAAAGACCCTCATTATCGACCTTCACCTCCCAAGGGACCAGTATTAGCAGAACAATACAACCCAGAACCCTGGACTATCCTCTGTTAGTCTGGTACTGCATACCGTTATATGAATTGATGATGACAGTCGGAATTCTGATCAAGTGTTAACCTGTTGAAAGCTCTTCTCATCTTGAATACTACTTTTGATCCCCCTTTACCTTAGGTGAATGGAAAGCCATCCAGAATGATTTCTTCAAAGAATTCATCAAAGAGGATAACTGCTTCCTCAATATCTTTCCGAGCCTCACTCCACCTAAGGAAAAAATCTAAAATATGCCATTCCTCTGGAGTTTCTATTCCAGACCCGAATCTCCTCTCTGGTATCTGCATAGAGGTATCCCCTGTTACTGCCTTGGGTTGGATTCAAAGTGAAATGACACAGGGCTACAGCTGTTTTCCATAGCATTACAGCACCACACAAGCTAGCGTTTCCATTTAATGGAAAACATACGAGCCTCTGTCAGTACACATTTTATTTTCCCATCATTCATTTGTTAGACAGAAATTGCAACGGGACATCAGGTATCATTAATTAGATCGAAGAAATGGAAACAGCTTTCTCGACCAATCCAGAATGAGAAAGCTGCCATTTCTCAGATGCTAATTAGTTTCCATGTTACTCATTCCATTATTTACTTCCAGAATAGTTGTCAGAATGACATGCAGCGCAGCAATTCCCTTTGCGCTTGGCTAATGAAGAGCCAGTGAGCCACTACTTCGGTGACCTCTCCGACGCACTCAGTCACGCACTCCTATTAAACTCTTCCTGTTTGTGTCGACAGGCGTAATGCCGGGTTGGTTTCCTTCAAAAGAACATTTACTAGAAATGAGCAATTACCAAAACGAAGCCAGATGTTGGAAGTGTCTAAGGTACCGTTCTCGCTTGATTGGAGCAAAATGCTTTTCATAGCCAACTGGCAGGGAGCTTTAAAAGGGAGCTAGTGCAATGTGCTCTCAGAGAAGACGTGTTTTGGTGATACAGGATGAGCAGTTGTAGACTGGTCTCCTGGGTCATCGATAGACATGCATAGGCACCGCAATTACTGCAAACATGTCTGTTATATTGAAATATTTTACATATGATTAACTAGGCTACGCATTTGTTAATTTATATTTGCTGGACGCTACTGTTATATGCCGGCATATTTACATAATCATAATTTTATAATATTATAATTGTTTTCCATATTGTATAAATAAGTACGCCACGTTATAAGAATAAGTAGTATATGCTATGCTAATAAATAAGTATATGCTACCCATCTTATATTATACAGGCCTACTAGTTGAGTACCATGACAATCCAAAGTAATCATGCCTTGATCTCTCAATTAATCTGAGGTGCAAAGCCAGTTCGGAAGGCCACCCCTTGCTACGGTACCAGCCACCAGAGAAGAGAGACCAGAATATGAGAAGGGGCTAAATTAGAAAATCACATCCAATTAACACACCCAACTGAGCCCCCTGCAGTCCCTCAGGAGATTGTCAATGAGATTCAAAATGACACCTTCCTGTCGCCTAAAAAAAAAATCCATTAGTGTAGACATGGTCATGTTTAATGTGATAAATCAGGCGCCGCTAATTTCGACAAGGTTTGATAATGTCACCCTTCCCTTGTGCCAGGCTGTTCTTTCTCCATGTCTCTCTCTCTCTCTCTCTCTCTCTCTCGGTTCTCCCTCTCTCTCCATAAGTCCCTTTATGCTAGCAGTAGCAAGGCTAGCCAGAAGCGTGTCTGACTACTGGGCTGTGTCTGGTTGACAGCTTCAGTCTGACCTTTGACCATGGCCTGTGGTGAAGCAGCAGTGGGATTCCGGTGTGCCACGACTGCCCTGAGATCTGGGCCATTACATTTTTCATACTGATCCCTGCAGGAAACGGATGGATGCGTGCTCAATGTAATAAAACTCTCCATAGGAGTCAACTAACTGTATGAAAATGAAATGGTCAATTACTGGTCAATAACAATTCAAAGCTTTCTGTAAAGAGATCTATTCAGTAAATACAAATGTATTTTGAAGTAGATACTGGGGATCATTGCTTTAGTATTAGATATCGATGCAAATCTTCCTTGCATGTTCAATTCTGGACATGCATTTCTATATCCATTTATCCAGCGGAGACAGGAATCAGACAGACAAACAGAGCTTTTTCCATACAGTGAGCAAAGCAAAATCAAGGGTTGGGCTTAAGGTACGCAAACTCACTCTTCCCTGTGACCCTGTAAAAGACAACTACGAAACAGACACTCACTCTTCCCTGTGACCCTGTAAAAGACAACTACGAAACAGACACTCACTCTTCGCTGTGACCATGCGAAACAGACAGAGGAGTGGGATAAAAACCACATATGATTGATATGTGAAAGGAGGTACCAGAGGATTGGTGTCCGAGTGTCTCTAAAAGGGACTCCTCCTGTGTTATATCTGTCCAAAGCAGTTCGCAACTCTGCCCGAGCCCTGTGATCTGTTGGGCATGTTGGGAGGAAATGTATATTGTGTGGTTCTGCCCAGATCTTGTTTGTCGTGACCTTGAGAGTTCTTCTCATGGCTGAACTGGGCCCTGTGAAATGTGCAGCTGACCACAAAAGCTGCCCGGGCCAGAAAACATCTCCCAAACTGTGGGTTCTTCTTCCACTTCAGTGCTTCCTTTGCAAACACTTTCCCACTGCATAAGAAAAATTCTCTCTCTCTCTCTCTCTCTCTCTCTCTCCCTCCCTCTGTTCATCCTCCAAGAAAGTATTACAGACAGCTACAAAGGCTTACACAAGTAATACCAACAACAATCTCTCACAGAGAATACACAAGTGTACTGTTGGGATGGCGCTACAGCAGGCAATATGCAGCAGTTCATCAGTGGAGGTGCCAAAAATACCCCATCAATCCCAGGCCAAGCAAGCAGAGCTCCTCACACTGCTAGTGTGAGGAGGCAGCAGTACCCCAGCTGTGCAGCTTATTATAGACCATGACTCCCTGCAGCGTCTACATCAGGCCACGGAGGCAACTTGATCATAGACAGACACACAAAAGGGCATTGGTGTTCTGTTTCAGCTTGGGATCGGCCCATGGTGACACCTTCATGTATGCATTTGACATCAGAGAAGGATTTGCAGTGGAGGCGAGGCGCCCCATAACCTGCCACAAGGTTGATCAATATCAGTAAGGTTGATGTCCTTCCTAAATATCTGAAGATACTGATAAGAAATAAGCCTACTGTAAGTTTTAACCCAGCAAGCAAAACTGGACAAAACTGGTTGAAATGAAGTCATGATTTGGTAGGCCGTCATTGTAAATAAGAATTTGTTCTTAACTAACTTGCCTAGTTAAATTAAGGTTAAATAAAATAAAAAATTACATAATTTCAACCAGGGACTTTTTTTTAATGATGAATAGAATATTTAAAGCCATCAGCTGATAGAATATCTTAAATAAGTGTTATTTGCAAAGACTATTATTATTATTATTATTATTATTATTATTATTATTATTATTATTATTAACCAGTATAACGAACCCCAGTTTTATCATTGGAATGTGATACAAAATGAGGCAACGGTGTGTTAGGACCATGCAGATGCATTCGAGTGGGTCCAGTAGGCTGTTTGGAGTGTTTATTAGACTAAATAAAAATACAATAAAAAATTATGTCCCTCCCACTTCTAAAACCAACTATTATCTGAATAATTAAACTGAAAGTAGGTTAAAGGCTCAAGTAAGGGGAAAAAAAAACCTTTGATGGCGTCAAGGACACTGTGCCGTCTTCACTCACAGTGCTCCTGGAGAAAAGGTTCACAAACTCACCTGTCAGCTTGTCAAGTGTGGCACGCGTGACTGCCAACACATCCTTTCCTTTCCCTACCAACATGTTTATCCACACGTACATGCATGTTTCAGAGAATGGAAAAAATGGGGTGTGCCTCTGTGCCTCGTAACGACTCAATCACATGGCCTCTCGGGATAAAGCCCTATATCCAAGGTGAGAGATGGAGGAGGAAAGAGGGGGAGGCTCCAAATCCCTTCTTTATGATTAGTTTCTCATCCGGGAGCATTGACACAAATACCTCAGATTAGAGACGTCTTGGTGGGAATGAAACCGCTAGTGTGAGGGCCTGCCACCCAGTCGTCTGGTCTATTAGCCCCGGCGTACTGGTGCTACACTGGTGCCCTATTAATAATAACCGCTGACAAATCACCGCTAAATTCACGTAAAAGCTTAATGAACAGTGGCCTTCGCTCTTACGAGGGGAGACTTTACAGGAGATGAGACATGGGATAGCTCCAATGAGGAGAGCGTCTTGTGATTAATGTATCAAAACAAAACTTCTCTTGGTTTTATTTCCCCTGTGGTTGGAGCGTGCCAGACTACACCTGGACATATGAAGCTACAGATCAGTCACACAGATTGGTCCGACAGGAAGTGGGACCACGAAGGCAGGACGTGATCCGGGTGAAGTGAGGGCCTTTAAGCCCTTGTTATTGTGACAGCTGTTAGTTGATGCATCACAACGCAGAGTAAAATCATATATGCTTTGTTCTTTCAAAGGTTTTCCTTTGTTCATGAAGACAGTGTGTATTGGAGTGTTATAAACAGTACAACCATTCATATAGAAATGGACCATAAGCCACATCCAAAGGTTAAAGGGTCAGCATCAGATGAGCAAGAAGCCACATGCAATGCTCACACGCATGCAAAGCATTGAAAGCAATGACCAAAGATGACTGTGTAGATCAGGGTTATGTAAGTCGACTGGGGTTGATCTTAATTTCGCGTGGGTGACTGGAAACAAGATCTGTGCTGGTGTCCCTGTCACTTCGGTTTTATCAAGACCGGTGCCTTTATGGAGCAACCACACGTATTAGTCTTGCACACGCTCCTGTGCACCTTCCCAGCCCGAGAACTCTTCCTGTTGAACACTGCCCCAAAACCTGTGAGTCACTTCTGACAGATCGAATTGTGACGATGGAGTCAGAGCACTGAGCAGCACAAAGTCACAAAACCATTCCCTGTGGGAGGTTTGGGTAACAGTGGTAGTCAGTCAACACCACTCCCTGTGTGGGGTCTGGGTAATAGTGGTAGTCAGTCAACACCACTTCCTGTGTGGGGTCTGGGTAATAATGGTAGTCAGTCAACACCATTTCCTGTGTCGGGTCTGGGTAATAGTGGTAGTCAGTCAACACCATTCCCTGTGTGGGTTCTGGGTAATAGTGGTAGTCAGTCAGCACCATTCCCTGTGGGGTCTGGGTAATAGTCAGTCAGCACCATTCCCTGTGGGATCTGGGTAATAGTGGTAGTCAAACTCACTCTTCCCTCGAATTGCGAGGAAAACCTTCTGAAGTAGATTCAGGGGAGCAAAACTCTGTTCATTTGAGGAAACAACTCTGTTCATTTGAGGAAATCTCGGGTAAATCTGCAAAGACATGATTCACCGATTCACCTGCTTACTTCAGAAGCACAATGAACAATGAACAAATCACGTTTCAACAGGGGTGGAAAATGGCATTAGTCCCAAGGTAAACTATGCATCAGGATAAACCTGTTGGTGGAAAAGCCCACAGGCCACTGTCAATCTCAGGTGTGGGAAAGATGTGCACCATTTCAAAAGAATGTACATCAGATCAGATCAGATGCGGTGAGGTGACATGACAGCACTTCAGGCCTGTATTTTCTTAAAGCGATAATGCACTAAGAGAAATCTGTGTGAAAGCATGTCTTCATTGAGCTTCCTGCTATACTTTGAAGAGGTAGGGTTTCAGATATTTTCAGAAGATGGGCAGGGACTCTGATGTCCTAGCTTCAGGGGAAGCTGATTCCCATTGGGGTGCCAGGACAGAGAATATGGAAAATCTAAGTCTATATAAGTAGCTTTTTTCCCGATCAGAAATCAATATCATATCAATTTTATGAAAAACTCAGCTTTGTGAAGTCCAGACAGCTGCTTGCTGATTGCCCATTGGATCAGGTGTGAATGTTCTGGGGGCCTAATTACCCAAACAGTTTGTATACAATAGGAAGCGCAGTGATGGCCCATCAGCAGGTAATTAAGTATGCTTAATTGAGAACCTGTGAGAGGGTTTTGTGCCTGGACAAATGGTCATGTATGCCTTTTACAGTGATATTGATTAACAGCAAGGATAAACCCATATCACGCTATGCCTTGTCATATGGATATCAAACTATTTCAATCTCATATATAATTAATGTCTCCGCAGTGGTCTAAGACACTGCATCTCGGTGCTAGAGGCGTCACTACAGACAACCTGGTTCAAATCCAGACTGTTTCACAACCGGCCGTGTTTGGGAGTCCCATAGGGTCGCGCACAATTGGCCCAGCGTCATCAGAGTTTGGCCGGTGTAAGCAGTCATTGTAAATAAGAATTTGTTCTTAACTGAGTTGCCTAGTTAAATAAAAGGTTAAATAAAAAAAAAGAATACAAAAAATGTATTAATGAAATTGGTTCCCACCACTAATCCATACCTCCAAACCCCACAGAGATAGACACAGTGGCAGTACTCCATCTTTTGGCTGGTATGAGCCTGGAAGCGAGCGTGCCAGCGTCCTCCTCTGACCCTCCCTGACACCCGTTAAGAACACAGCTGCTCAGATAATCCTGTTATCTGTTATTAGAGGGACGGGCGGAGGCCATGCTTACAGAATGTTGATGCAGGTACACGAGAGCCAGGGGAATCCAGCCAGCATCCTTTCAGGTTGGCATTAATACAGGAAGGTTGTACCAAAGGTAATCTGTTTGGATATACTGCAGATTGATGGTAAGTGGTGGGTGGGGGGTGGGGGGGGGTTAGTGTTCTTTATCAAAACACACACATCTCAAATGTGCAAATTGTCATTGGCAGCTTGCTGGTGCGTTAATGGGAATTTCGTGGAGATTGTGAATCGCACTTCTGGAGTGCATACTTACATGCAAACACGCTGTAAATGCATATATAATGTTATCATCCACATGCTTCACACGTGCTGCATGCATCTATATTGCATGCATATTTCATGTAACATCATGCAGGTCCACATAGGCTACCGTCTTGCCTACACACATACATTTCATATGAATTCAGATCACAGTATTCAGCACTATGCAGAGGTTGTAATGACATTCTAACAGTACAGATGTCCACATTTTGACACCTGTAATGTTCGATAAACCATGACCTGACTTTTAGTTACCGGGCCATTCCAGCTGTCACGTTAACTTTGAGTTCTGATGGTTTCATAACTCCCTTTCAAAAGCACTGATTTGGCTGTTTGTGCTCTCTTGCACTTTGATTGAGAGAATACGTCTGGCAGGTTGAGGTTTCACATGATTACCATTTAGATTGCCTGCTGTATTGGGTACAAATCGCTCTTTCTGTACAATGCAACGCCGATACATGTCGCCATTTTGGCCCAAATAATGGGATTTCAATTTAACAATATACGACCCTGGTTTTGGATATGTTAGTCTTTTACGACGCAGCGATATTTCAGGGAAATCGGCATGGCACATTCCATACCGCGAAGAGAGGTTTCAATTAATGTTTATGGTACCCATAGACATTCCATACAGGCCGGGGCGATCCATTTGAATTCCCTCTCCAACAATAACCTCTTATAGCTGTGTGATTTAATACCGGGACCTAATAGGTATAGTGTGGCTGTATCTCAGTGGCTGCACAATCAATGGGGAAATTCAAGCCGGCAGGGGAAGCAATCTCATCTGGGCGACGTGCAGCACCAGATACAGGGAGCATGCCATTAACTACACCAAGTGCGGACGAGAGGGATACAAATTCCTGTTGGTATCCCATGATTGTGAGGGATTCAGATTGGGTGGCTCTCATCGTGGCCCAGTTGGAGATGGTGTGGCGTCACCTGAGGGGACACAAGTCATCACGGGGTGGGGATCGTTATACAATACATCCCCATTGTCCTGCCTGGGGTTATGAGATAAATAGGACACCCAATAGCTAATAGTTAAAGATCATATGGATCACAGGGGTGCAAGTTTCACTGGGGAAGGGGGGGACATATTTCCCCCCTACCCACATTCTGAAATTGCATTTTTGTCCCCCCCCCCGTCCCCAACGGTGTCCTTTAGACCATGTGGATGCCTCTGAGCGGTCGGGTAGGCTGTTTGGAGTGTTTCTCTGACTGGATTTTTTTGCTATAAAAATGAAATAATTATATCTGATAGTAAACGGAATCATCCTCTCTCTCTAGAACACTATGTCGATGGTGACATGGGAATCATCCTCTCTCTCTAGAACACTATGTCGATGGTGACATGGGAATCATCCTCTCTCTCTAGAACACTATGTCGATGGTGACATGGGAATCATCCTCTCTCTCTAGAACACTATGTCGATGGTGACATGGGAATCATCCTCTCTCTCTCTAGAACACTATGTCGATGGTGACATGGGAATCATCCTCTCTCTCTAGAACACTATGTCGATGGTGACATGGGAAGGATGTAGTTTGGCCACTGCAATGAGATTCAGAGTCAGTAGGTATCAAATCAAACCTGGGTTGGTATTCTTTATTTAGCTTGATTGTTCTCTCCTGGTGCATTGGAACCAATGGAACCAATGGAATGGTCCGAAGAATGTCCATCTAGGACTCCAGGCAGACTCAATCAAACGCTCAGATATTTTAAAGAGAATTTGAACCCTGGTCTCTGTCAAATATAAGAATAATGCACAATCCCATAAAGTTCAATTCATCATAGTTCACGTGAACAGCAAAACTATGGAACAGTGACTCCGATTAACGTGTCTCCCTGGTGTCGACCTGGTGTCTCCCTGGTTCTAATTGGACTGATCGTCTTTGAGGATCCAGAGCCCCTGGATCAGCACTTTAAATGCTACAGAACCTGTCTAACAACATTTTCAAACATGGACTTCAACGAGAGAACGGATGTGCGGCAATCCACAAAGAGACGACAACATCTGATCTCATCCTTACCCATCACCCACTCTCTCAGCAGAAGCAGAGAGACTAACAACAGCTCCACTAAGTAGCGCCATTGCTCCCTGAGTTCCTTGAAATGTCAATGTCATTGAGTTCATTCCTCCCTCTTTCTTTCTCTTTCTTTCTTTCTTTCTTTCTTTCTCTCTCTTGGACCGGCGCCCACTCTCAACTCTAGTCTCTGCAGCTCTGTGGGGGGGGGGCTGCTTTGTGAGCGTCTCGCCCGTGACTCTGTCGTGTTTTGACATGTTTTCGTTCAGACTTTATTCGGCGGTCGCAGCCCACTAATCCCACATGGAATGAGCTGCCGAGCCATAAAGGGGTCAAGTGGCGTGTGGAGGACTAGGCTGAGGGTGCCGTGCGGCTCCTTAGTGCTGATAGTGCCGCCGAAGAGGCGAATCGGATAAATCTGTGAGCGAGCGTGCTGACGCGAGCTACCTGGAACTTGAGGTCGAGAGGGTTCATCACATCGACACACTGTTGCACAAGGTGGTGGAACCGATTTAGATATAGAGTCAACACATACACCTGCTTGGGACTAACGAGTATGTATGCAAAACAGTGGCTCTACTACCAACTGTTTTCTACCGTTTGATGGTACTGCTTTTGTCATCAATGATTTACACATTATCTTAAATGATTAGCATTATCTGTAAAGTAGATTAGATTGCGCAAGCAGTTATTGTACTTGACATTTCCTCTTTGAACAGCCAGTAAAAGTGCTATCAAACTGCCACACACACATAACCCATAGAGTGAATGCTTGTAAAAACAAGTAAATACAGCAATCTGAATCGGACTTTACAAGCCCAACTGTGTCAAAGGAAGAGGTCATTTTACAAAGCGTTATCCATCTATCACTCAGGGTCATAGATGGTACGTCAGTTTTGAGGGAACCATAATCAACCTCCAAATATCTTCACTGTGATTTTATAAGACACCCTATAATTTACCAGTCCCATGAAACAAAACATTCCTCCGTCTTTGACATCGAATAAAACCCACATTTCAAATCTCTACCACTAATCCATGTCACACACAAACACTAGGTATTACGACAACAAAACAAGTTAGTGTTACAACATGGCTCGCATTGTCAGGAAGTGTAGTCGGCTACTTGCACAACCATCGCCTACAGAATAACAGGTGGACTTCCTGGGGTAGATTAACCCTCCTGATGGAGGCTGTCTGCTTGACAGGGATGGTAGATGATCTCTGTCGCGTGTCACTCTCCAGTCTCCACCTGTCGGCTCTGCTCTGTATGCTCGGCAGACAGGTGCTCTGACTGGCAGGTCCCCGTTCCCAGCCAGCCTCCATCAGGCCTGAGGGGTTGGCGGGCGGAATCATAGGCGCATTAGTTCCATGTCACTCTCCACGGGGGTACAGCTAATTGAGAGCAGGTGTGTACAACAGAGTCTGCTGTGTCTCCGCACCAATTTGTCCAGCTAATGGGTTTTTGAGAGGGAGGGTTGTACCACAACGGAGGTGAGGGGGGGGTCGATTTTCTATTTTTGATTAAACTGGTGCGACCCGAAAAAAAAGCCATCCAAAGACTAAATACACTGTATTAGCCTGGGCGGTTGCGTTTGTTGATAGAACATTGCAAACGTGGACACCACTGAGACCTAATTATTTACATTGAAAGCACATGACTCTAACCAAAGCTTTGCACTCACCGGCAATTCAATTCATTACACGCTGTATGGTAACTATCCAAGGCCTTTCTATTGGGAACTCAGCATACGGACGGCAAAGAGCTGCCAACACAACATGAGAACCTTTCAAAATCGGTCTCGCCATGTTGGTCGATTTCTCAGCAAAGTGGTAAACAAAACAAACAAAATATTTTACCATAGCAGCAGAGGGAGGAGGGGTGCTGGGGAATTGAAGCGAGGGATTCCCCGTGGAGCGGTTTACAAAATGGAGACTCTAAACTGTGCACAATTGACGGCATAACCAGTACGAGTGTACCAAGGCTGATTAGGCTAGCTAGCTTGTTAATGACGAGACCCTTAGGCATACCCTCTGTATCAACAACAACACCTTGATCCTCATTGTATGATTCGTATGAACAGACCCTGCTTATTGTAGATGGGGTGATGTCCATGTCTGCCCAAAATATTGATGAGGCGGTGTCTACAATGTCATGAAACAATCAAGAATGTCTAGAAACACCCGAAATGTAATCGACATTCAGTAAGCCAAATATTTTTGAACGACTGCTATGTATGCTCTGTACAATAGATACGTTCTGAACACCGTTTACAAAGATGCGTTGGAACATCTGCATTGGAATGTGGCATGTAAATTATTCATATACGTGTTGTGTATTCTCACCAACTGCAATCCGTTCTCCTATGCTCTGACATTAGCATGCAGATCTGATTTGGACAGATTCAGAAAATACAAAAAAAACACTATCTAAATTATTCACCACTCATTTACAAGCTCCGAGGCCACAGTTGAAAAAAGAAAACAGTCCTTGATAGATGAGTTACCACAGGGGGGAGACGCAGCTAATTTTGACAGGATTCGAAGATAGCTCACTCCCCCGTGGACCTATAGATGTAACACATGGGTGTGTGGAAATGATGCATGCATTCAAAATCACTGGAGAGAGAGAGAGACAGAGAGAGAGAGACAGAGAGAGAGAGAGAGACAGAGAGAGAGAGAGAGACAGAGAGAGAGAGAGAGACAGAGAGACAGAGAGAGACAGAGAGACAGAGAGACAGAGAGAGAGAGACAGAGAGAGAGAGACAGAGAGAGAGAGAGAGACAGAGAGAGACAGAGAGAGAGAGAGAGAGAGAGACAGAGAGAGAGAGAGAGACAGAGAGAGACAGAGAGAGAGAGAGAGAGAGAGAGAGAGAGAGACAGAGAGACAGAGAGAGAGAGAGACAGAGAGAGAGAGACAGAGAGAGAGAGACAGAGAGAGAGAGAGACAGAGAGAGAGAGACAGAGAGAGAGAGAGAGACAGAGAGAGAGAGAGAGAGAGAGAGAGACAGAGAGAGATAGAGAGATCCGGAAGGGCTGACTCTGGAATCCACTTAAATTCCAACTGGACTAGACCTCCAGAGGGCTACTGCTCAAGAGAAATAAGGAACAGCCAAGAGGCATTCTAGTAGATAAACGAGCCTCCTGTTGATTGGTGGTAGGCTGCATCCCCTATTCCCTACATAGTGCACTACTTTTGACCATGGGCTCTGGTGAAAGTAGTGCACTATATTGAGACTAGAGTTCCTTTTGGGAAGCAGCCGTACACGTCAAAGCAACCCTTAGTCGCACACAGTCGCCACCCAGCCTGCCCACCCAGAGCCAATCAGGTGCTTTAATCATTATCCCTGGGGCGGGGTGAGCTTCACATCATCAGAGTTTGGTCATTCAAAGGGACTAAAACCAGCAGCGTGGTAGTTCTCTGGAGAGAGAGAGAGGGATGGAGGAAGGATGGAGAGGGATGAGAGGGATGGAAGAAGGATGGAGAGGGATGGAGGAAGGATGAAAGAAGGATGGAGAGGGATGGAGGAAGGATGAAAGAAGGATGGAGAGGGATGGAGAGGGATGACGAAGGATGGAGGAAGGATGGAGAGGGATGGAGGAAGAATGGAGAGGGATGGAGGAAGGATGTAGAGGGATGGAGGAAGGATGTAGAGGGATGCAGGAAGGACAAGAGGGATGGAGAAAGGATGGAGGAAGGATGGAGAATGGATGGAGGAAGGATGGAGAAAGGATGGAGAGGGATGGAGAAGGATGGAGGAAGGATGGAGAGGTTCCAGAGAGAGAAGGCACAGTGTACCAGAGGAGTATCAGCAGTGGTCTTGATCATCTCCACTCACACTGTGACCCAGTGAGCAGCCTTCTGTCTGTCCAGTGTCTACAGTATTTGTGAAAGCCCATTATGTAAGCATTTCACAGTTAGTCTACACCTGTTGTTAACGAAGCATGTGACAAATACAAATTGATTGATTATTATTATTTTTCTGCACAGAGCAACATATGTGTCCCAAATAACACCCTATTCCTATATAGTGGCACTACTATAGTGCACTACTAAGGGCCCTGGTCAAAAGCAGTGCACTAAATAGGGAATAGGGTGCCATTTGGGACGTAGACTGTGCCTCTGAAGTAGCAACCCACAAAGGCAGATGTAGCAGCTCTGATAAGTGGCTCTGGGGCCCCAACAATCAACCAATCATGACAAGCCTTTTCAGACCGGTAATGTACAGTCAGATACCAATATATCTGCAGAGAGAGAAAACTAACACATGCTTGGCCTGCACAACTATTCAACTCCATTTTGTCAAGTGAGCATCCAAATATCACAGGAATCTAAAAACATGGGAGTCTAAGGAATCTCTGGCTTAAAATTATATTTTTCCTAGCCGGGGTCAAAAATGACTTATCTCTTGTCATGGCAAACTTTTTCAAACCAAACCGCGAGCAAGTATGAATATTTAACATCACCCTTTTCCCATTGGCTCTCCCCTCACATGCTGGCGTTCGAAGAAGGCTCCATTAGCCAGAAATCTGCTTCCATTTTGTTGCCTTCGAAAGCGAGCAGACTTAAAAGTTCAAGAGAGATTATTCTGATCGATATTGGCCTTGTCAAAGTCAGGCTACCTTCAAGTGTTTGCTTTGTATTAATGTTCTTGTTTTGTCATCATTTACCTCAAAGGGTCCTGTTTTTTTTTCTTCTTCAAATTATGTTCAATGTGCTAAGCCGGCTATGGACTTATATAAGAATAATCAATAGATGAACTATTAAATCCTGAGAATAACTAAGAAGGCATGCACCCACCCACCCACCCACCCACACACACACACACACACACAGATACTTCCCTTGCTAGCCTCACTCAATACTGTTGTACTAAAGGTAAAATGTGAAGGCTGTGGGCCTAAAATGGAAAAATAATAAAGCACCATGTCCTTTTATGAGATGATAATAGGGCCCCAAACGTCAGATCTGATGTACGACCGCACTTCTGCTGCACTCTGATGTTCCAGGCGGGAGAATAATTGTATTTATCGGCAGCACTTGGTTAGCGGGAATCAGGTCAGGTCGGGGGTAGCTGTCCAAATTGGGGCCCATACTGTGAGCCACGCTCCCGCTGAGAGAGAGAGAGAGAGAGAGAGAGACAGACATAGAGGGGGGGGGGGGGGGAGACAGAGCCCACAGGGACTCCAGTGACCACTAACAAATGCCATCTAGCCATCATTCAGCACAGGCCTGGAGTCCACTCCCTGTTTTCAGAGTGGAGCCATACGGCTAGCCTCAGTTCAGCACTAACTATCTACTCTGTAAAGCTGAAGAGGAGCGGGAGAGTGGATATCATATTGTTTTCTGCAGTAATTACCTGTCTTTTGTTTAGTATTTTTTATATTTCATGCTATTTCCAGAGTATTTAACATAAAAGGTTGCGGCTCAAACAGTATGTAAATATGTATTCCCAGGTGGCAGGGAGAGCTCTGCCCAGAGAGATGCCAGACAAACTGAGATGAAAGACTTTAGGGGCCAGGGGGGAACAGAACAGGCACCCTACCCATTTCCCCCCAGTTTTTAAATAACTAAGATAAGGCAACAGATAAGAAATATATCCATAACAAGCCACTGGGATTTGGACCACACAACAACTAGACATTAGCGTCTTGGTGAAACAACAAAGACAAATATCCCCCTGTATTGAGGATTATCCCACTT